>JBCEWE010000422.1:568535-608535 GCA_039877035.1 Silurus lanzhouensis | reverse complement strand
TTGTATGGTCCTGGCAAGCAGACAAAAACATGAACATGATGAATAAGACATGTGGCTTTGCATGATTACACAATGCTGTTATCACTGAGGGTGTACTCACTTCTCTTGCCAGTTATTTATACAATAATGCAATAATGGTGTATGTTAAGTTATTTTTAGAGGACAGTAAATCTGTATTGCTATACAACTTGCACATTGACTAATCTAAAATATATCTAAATTTCATTTCTATAGTATTGTCTAGCTTTGTAAATTATTATATTTTTATATTTTTTTCCTGCCCCTCTAGTCTCAGCCTCTCTGCCACCCCCATGTGATGTTCAAATGGTTGCAGTGAACTTGGACTACATACTGCGCTGGGACTGGAATTACACACATCTCAAAATCCCGGTCACCTTCACCGTTGAGTATGTCTTGTAAGTTGGCCTGGTCAGGGTTATGGACAGGGACAGCGTTTCCCGTATGCCAGTGCACTGTCACACGCAACGTCACGTGGCTTTCTGCGTCTGATTTGTGCTCGCTGCTCATTGGCACTTTCGTATAGACTCTTTGTCTCATGTTTGTCTCTTATGGTTGTCATCAGTGTTGCTCGGGTCCATGTTCACGTTACAGTTTTAGTGTTCATGAACAGCACATCCACAGCATCCACTTCCTGATTCCTCCATATCTATCTATCTGTCTGTCTGTTCGTCTGTCTGTCTGTCTGTCTGTCTGCCTGTCTCTCTGTCTGTCTGTCTGTCCGTCCGTCCGTCCATCCATCCATCTGTCCACCTGCCAGCCTATCTATCTATCTATCTATCTATCTATCTATCTATCTATCTATCTATCTATCTATCTATCTATCTATCTATCTATCTATCTGTTAGTCTGCCTGTCTATCTACCTGCCTTCCTATCTACTTATTTATCCATCTATCTGGCTGCCAGCCTATCTATCTATCTATCTATCTATCTATCTAGCTATCTAGCTAGCTAGCTAATTGCTAGCTAATTGTTTACTGTGTTCTCTTTAGCTCAGATGCTGAAGAAGATGAGAGATTATATAAGCAGGCGTGTGAAGGTACCACAGAGAGGAGGTGTGATTTTACACACTGCAGGCTGCCTTTCTCAGCATCGTTTTTGGTTCGAGTAAGAGCCGAGGCCGGGCTGCAGCACTCCAACTGGACGGTTTTAAATTTCACACCTGATATCGATGGTAAGTGAGAGAGTCTTTGTACCAGAGGACCACAACCCCTATGGGGTCTGCAACACCTATGGGGTCCGTGCTGGTACTGCAGGGGGTCTGCTAATTAATTTTAAATAACAAATATTTATTTAAATCATAGTCCACCTGATAGTAAAAGTGAAACTGCAAATCTTTTAAAATAAAAAAGGTCCTTGACCTGAAAAACGTTAAAGACCCCTATTTGTTGTCAGTTTTTAATTGGAAAGAGTTTTTATGCACTTCTAAAGCTCTATGAATGCAGAATAACAACCAAAGAAAAAGAAATACTAGATAGATCGAGGCTAGCAAAAGATATATGTAGCACTAATGGATATTTAGCTGCCTGGAATTTTCCCCTCGTTTTCCCCTGATCTGCTCTCTGGATACGGAGCGCTGGGAAAGCACCAGAAATGTGCAGTGCACACATCATGCTGTTTTGGAGCTTTGATCAGGTTCAAATGAACCATTGTCCCTTTTTAAACCGTGCTCTGCATTGTCTGTTCTCAGATTACTGACGTATATGGTTTAGATTATCTGTTGAATAGATGCTTCCTGTTTATAAATCGAGCGTGAAAACGTTTTCAGGAGGGTGAAAACGTGACGTGACGTGATGTTCAAATCTTGCAGGCAAGCTAGCGCCACCTGGCCCAGTGAATGCGACGGCGGACGAGGACATGTTGATGCTTATAATACCCCAATCGGTCATGAGCGATGTCATGAAGGACCTGCAATACAGGGTGCAGTACTGGGAGAAGTTTAACCCCAATCAGGTAAAACACATTGCATTTCGAATCCTTTACAGTTTCGAATGCGATTTGATCAAAGCTACAAGAAATGTTCTTTTGATGAGCAGAAATGACTAAGGTATAATGTATTTTGATCAGCATGCCATCAATAATTGATAATGCAGGAAACATCGGACGATTGTACGGAATCAATGTACCTGATGGAGGTTGAACAAGTCGTTTTGACAATTTCGATTCTGATCTAAGAAACGCTCCAAAGCGACCAATTGTGATGGTTATTTCCCCGGGCTGGAACCCTGTAGACGTCCTCAAACATGATGCAGTCCTGTATATCAAACTAGCATCCCTAATATCCCAATGCTTAGTTCAGAGGCCATTTAATTTCATTCTCCTTTCTTTCTGCTGTTTAATAGAAAGGCACAGAGGTTTACGGCAGTCCACACGCCCCACTGAGGGCACTGAAATCCGGGACCGAATACTGCGTCCAAGTCAGTATCTTCAGCTTGGAATATAACAAGAGCAGCAACTACACATCTCCACTTTGCATCTACACGAAAGGTAAAAGCACACTGTTCTCTTCCTTTGCTAAAAACATGGCTTTTTTTCTTGCATGGACATTACAAAGTATCTTTGTCACGTTTACGTAGATCGCTCTTTGGCGTGGGTGGCGATTCCCGCCGTGCTGTGCGCCGTTGTTCTTTCGGGAGTGTTATTATACATAGGTCACAAATTCAGAAGCAAATCTGAAGAATACCCAACTCCTGAGATCTTCCTAGTAAGGATCACTTTCTTCTATAGTTTCCGCTGTACATAAGTTGACTAACAAAATAAAATAGTCATCTCTTATATCAAAATATATTTGATTTATATCACTTTTTCTGCAACTATATACACTGAAATTGAGATGAATTGAGATGCGTTGTTTTTCTCATGTTATTTTCTCTTGTTAGGAATTCTCGTCTGCTCCTTTGCTCCTTGAAGCCCAGGAAGAGTGTTTCACTATAGCACAAGTGATCATGCCAGCTATACAGCCGGCGCACACACCACCGGAGGAAGAACAAGAGGAGGAAAATGTACCAGATCTCCAGGCTCCAGATTTCATGTGCCATTGCAAGAATGATTCTGTGCAGGACTCTGGCTTCAGCTCTGGACTAGAGAGCTGATCAGTTGTAAGGAAAACTAGTGGAAAATGTGGATTTGAAGAGGTAAAAAAAAAAAGAATGGAAGCCCACTGACAGGTTGATGCACAAGGCCTCATACTTGCCAGTTTTTGCTACACCAGAGATCAGAAATGAAATTCTCAAAACGCCTCGTTCAACCTCGACATCGTGTGGAGAAAAAAACTGTAATGGAGGTCTGGGAAGAGTGCAGCAGATTCTCTGATGATTCTCAAGGGAGACCTTGTGTGTTCAGAGAATATGGCAACCAGTGCTGTGATATACCACGAACTCTTAAAGTAGTTATTATAATAGCACGTTATTATAATTGCATATTATGAGATGGTATCAAAAAGTTTCATGACTGGCTGTGTTTACAAGAAAGTACTGTATTTATCTACATTTCAACAATATTACCTTCAAAGCAGTCTCCTTGCACAGCAGCATGGCGCTCCCAGTGTTGATCTGGAAGGTCCTAAAAGTCCTATTCGTGCCAGATCTCCGCGATGGTGTCAAAAACGGCAACCTTCTGTCACCCGAAAACAGGAAGTGGAAGCTACAGAATCTTCAAATCTCAACAACTTTGGACAACAACACTGGGAAATGATCTTTTTTTTATGTTAAGCTGTTCATAGCCTGAGATTCCTGTTCTTGGCTTGCAGAAGTGTCCTGAGGAATCCTGACGTCGTAGTCCGTTCACCTCAAAAATTCATCCGTGTTGGATTTCCGGTACGGCTCGAGTAACCACAGGAGATAAAGGGTTGCCAAAATACTTGAAATACCATCCCCTTAAACCCTTAAACCACTAACAATGCTGTGATGCTACAGAGAACACATTTTATCTTTGATGTGATTGGTTATTAACTGGATCTCCCATAATTATATAATAATGATGCCAAGATTTGGACCTATTGCATTGTGAGACCTACGTCTATGGGAATCACATGACAAAAGAACAAACGACTCGGACCAGAGGACTCGTGAGCTGAACCGCTCGATTCTGTTTCTTGTACTGTACGTAACCTACAGAGATTTTGCGACGCTTCGCTCACACGCATCATATAATAATAATAGTATTATTGCAGTGTTGCTTACAGGTTACAATTTTGCACTGATTAATATATTTAGAAACGATGACTGAATGCACTGTTTCAAAAATAAAACCAGTCTTTTGAAAAGGTTACTGTAATCCCAGTGGTGGGCCGTGAATTTCACACCCAGGCCTTCGTGTTCGATCTCAATCAGTCCACCTCTTAATAGCATCATTATGACATCACTGCTATAGAGACCGTCAATATTATAAAGAGACGTAGTATAAAAGTGTGCTGCATCACAGACAGGAATCTCAAACTGTGAGATTAAATGGCATCACTAAAGCAAGAAACCCAATGAACACAATTCAACAAGTCTCCTTTCACTGGAGCCACAACTGCACCACCCACATAAATCATCTCTAGCATTAAATACCCTAGGTTTTCGGTGCATTTTTGTAGTCCTCCAACCAGGAAATTCTAGGGATTAGGGTTAAAAGTGTATCCGCAACCAAATCAATTTTCCCTCCTCGTCAGCCAATAATTAAATTCACACAAATACATTTGAGCTTGTGGAGTTTGCTACAGATGCGGTTTGCAGGCTCCATTCGAAGGATGTGAAAATGCGACGTTACCGTATGCCTGCTAGCTGGCGTCAACTTGAATTTTGATTGGTTGAAGCAGCAGTTTTACTATCATGATTCTGAAGGCCTCATGTCAAACTTCTTCGACCCTGGAGACACTTAATGGCTAAAATTTGTTTGGATAGAAACTGTAACATGAACATACACTACAATATTTACACCGTTCAGGCATAATATTATGACCATTCTGTTTGACCTTTTTTTGGGGGGAAAAAAATGGAAAGACAGCTCTCAAGAATGACACGTTGTTGCATATAGTGTGCTGCCACCTGCTGAAAGCATGGCGCATTGCATGTATTATTACTATAATTATTTTATACACACACAAACACAATAAAGTTTAATATTCACATTTTTATTAAATATTGAAGGTATGCTTTCTACATTTAGACTGTACCTATGGAATAGTTGCATTATAGGTTAACTATATATTTATAGTTATATATTTAACCTTTAAAAGCAACATCCCTAAAAGTGCAAACGTTTGTACTCGAGTAAAAAGTACAAAAGTATTTGCTTTCAAATGTACTTAAGTATTTAGGTACTTAAGTCTACTGCTTAATCAACTTGTGGGGCAAATAAGTATTTGATACATTGACGATTATTTAAGTTTTCCGACTTACAAAGAACGAAGAGATCTGTAACCTCAACTGTGAGAGACCGAATCTAAAAAATAAAATTTAGAAAATATAATTGATTTTTAAATAATTAATTTCCATTTTATTGCATTAAATATGTATTTGATCATCTACCAACCAGCAAGAATTCTGTCTCTCACAGATCTGTTAGTTTGTCTTTAAGAAGTCTCCTATCCTCCATTCATTACCTGTATTAATTGCACTTGCTTGAACTCGTTACCTGTATAAAAGACACCTGTACACACATTCAATCAATCAGACTCCAACCTTCCCACTATGGGCAAGACCAAAGAGCTGTCTAAGGACACTAGGGACAAAAATGTAGACCTGCACAAAGCTGGAATGGGCTACAGAAGGCAACAACTGTTGGCGCAATTATCTGAAAATGGAATAAATTCAAGATGACTGTCAGTCTCCCTCAGACTGGGGCTCCATGCAAGATCAAGCCTCATGGAGTATCAATGATCCAGAGAAAGTTGAGGGATCAGCCTAGAACTACATGGGATGACCTGGTCAATGACCTGAAGAGAGTTGGGACCACAGTCTCAACGCTTACCGTGTTTATCCACTCATAAATATAAAGGAACGACTGATTTCGCAAAATGTAGTTAAAGTCGAATTACATTTACTTCCTCACTGTCCACCACTGAATAGTGGTGAGGGCTGAACAGTATAATGAAGACTCCGCAAACATTTGGGAATAGGATCTATGGACTGATGAGGGAAAAAAATGCAAGAGCTAATGTATGATGGTCAAAACTCAAACCAAACTTTTTACCCTGAGAACACAATGAAGCACGATGGTGGTGGCACCATCCTGAGCTTAAGCCATGGCCATTCGGATGTTGCTCTGCTGTAAGTCTTCACAGAGACGGTTTGATGTTATTTTTTGTTGTTATAAATGTTATAAATTAATTAATAAAAAAATTAATAAAAATCAAGAGTGCACTTTGGTGCCTTATGCAGTCCTTTGGTCCAGATTTCTCTGTTGTCATTAATTCCTTCGATTATTGACACATTCTGCACAAAAAATAAGACACAATTAGCACAAAAAAACCCCACAATACTAAAAAAAGAAGGTATAGAAGCGAATAATGCAGACACTGCTGATAAATCAGGACGTTCAAACACTTCCCAGTCACGCGATGTGTGAGAAAAACAAAAAAAAAGGAAGTTCTAGATTTTTAAGACATGTTTTATGAACATACTGCTACACCACGTTTACGCCGTTTTGCGTTCGGAGATCAACAGATGATCAGGAGACAATAGTTCAGAATTTCCGCTCTCGTTACCTGATCCAAATGTGCTCAACACAGTCAACTAAAAATGGACAATTAACTTCTACAGTAAAAGCTTTCAAAGAAACACTGACTTCAAAAAAAAAAAAAAAAAAAAAAAAGTGAAAGTTTGCGCCAAATTGAAACAGGAATCCATGACAGCATGATGGACATTTTTTGGAACTTCTATACATTTCCAGGTCTGGAACAAACCTGCACAAGCATCCTCGAGAACATTTTCCAGTCTGCAAAATTGTAAAACTGGAATACTGTCATGCATATTATAATACGCTTACTAATACATATTAAATTATTGAATTATTCATTGAATTACATATATAATTTAAATGTACCAGAATCAGTGGGAGCTTAATTTATCATTGCGTTGAAGGAAACCAGCGACTGTGTTGTTTTTTGTTCATTTTGCTCGCTTGGGGGGGGGGTTGAATTTCTAGATTTATTCTAGATTTAATCAGTCCTGTTCGCTCCACTCTTCAGGGAAGGCTTTCCACTCAATTCTGTGGCGATTTTTGTGATTATTCAGCTTTAAGAGCATTAGTCAAACCAGGAGAAGATCTGGTGTTTGGACTGTCCTGCAGTTCATCCCAGTATGTTGTTCAGTGGGGTTTAGGAGTCGAGTTCTACTACACCAACCATGTGTTTGAGGTGTCCAGGAGCACCATCATGTCTGGACCGGTGCTCCAACCTCTTCAATCCAGTGAAGGAAAATTGTAATGAAGTACAAATACAAATACTTTTTTTTTTTCACTTTTGATTTTTTTTCTGTACAACTTTTAACATTTTACGCGTTGATTTTTTTGCTACTTCTTACATTTAAAAAATTGTTTGCCGTTTTGGGCTTCTTCAGTCTACCACTGGTGTATCATTTCCTGCCTCTCACACACGACAGACGTAGACTGGTGAGCAAGATAGAAGGAAACAAGAAGTCTGGGGTTAATGTAGATGAGACAGAGGGAGTCAGCGATGTAAACATTACTGAGCACAGAGACATTACTGGTCACCTGACCATCATCATCTTTTCTCTGTGTTCTATATGAATTTTCAGTGTGGATACATTCATTAGGTAACAACATTTGATATTCGTTTTGCACTAATGCATCGATTAGGGCTGTCAAAATGAAGGCGTTAATACCGTGTTAATATAAAATTAAAACCTGCAGCCCAACATACGTTTATTCACGACGTCTTTTCTTTATCAGCGGTTTAATACATTGACAAGAACATTTTGCTTTCATGCTCTGTGTTAAATTTGGTTTCACTAATAAAAATATATACATTTGCATAAAGCATCCATGTTTGCCCATATGCCCATGTTGATAAATGTATAATTGTAATTCATTTAAGGTACATTTAGAAAAGATCAAAAACATGAGGTAACTCATGACAGTGAGTTAATGTTATGACGTGAGGTCCAGTTACCAGAGTGACACTAAAACGGGTAGTAGGAACTTTTTTCGTTTTACTTAAGTACATGTCAGAATGAAAGGCGTGTTAGAGAAGTGAAGAAAAGGGTGCAGGCAGGGAGGAGTGGGTGGAGAAGAGTGATAGCAGGAGTGATTTGTGATAGAAGAGTATCTGTGAGAGTGAAAGGGAAAGTTTATAGGACAGTGGCATTGAGTAAAAGATAGGAGGTGGAGCTGGAGGTAGCAGAGCTGAAGATGTTGAGGTTTTCATTGGGAGTGACGACGATGGACAGGATTAGAAATGAGTTTATGAGAGGGACAGCGCATGTAGGACGTTTTGGAGACAAGGTGAGGGAGATTGAGATGGTTTGGACATGTGCAGAGGAGGGACATGAGGTATATCGGTAGGAGAATGCTGAGGATGGAGCCACCAGGAAGGAGGAATAGAGGAAGACCAAGGAGGAGGTTTATGGATGTGGTAAGGGGAAGACATGCAGGTAGTTGGGTTGAAAGAGGCAGATGTAGAGAACAGAGGGGGTATGGAGACCCCTAATGAGAGAAGCCGAAAGAAGAAGAAGACTTAGGTACATGTCAGAGCCCAAACTTCTTGACTTTAACTTGAGTAAAATAGTATAGTCAGTGCTTCAACTTCTACCAGAGTCTTTTAAAACATGACATCTACTTAAGTGAAGGGTGTGTTTACTTTTGCCACCTCTGCAGACCAGGAGGTTGGACTGACAGTAAGGTGTTCGAATACTTTTTGCCACATATATTAATACATTGAAAAGTGTATTTTATGTTAGAGAGATTGTGTACAAGTGAATGTCTTTAAAAAAGGAAATATGGCTGTGATGGTTATATATTTAATAAGCACCATTTATTTTCTTTATTGAGGGGGCGTGGTTATAGGGTAGGGGGCATTTCCAAAATGGCGTCACGACCCTTCTAGTTTGTGTATGACCCGGAAATACACGTCATCCATTTACCATCACGGTTAACACATTTGTCCACAAAAACCACGAGACTCCGAACAGGCTTGTGTTTAACTTTCACACATTTTCGTGTGCATTTCCTGCCCTAACAAACACCCCCCCGAAAATGCACTGCTACTTCTGCATTTTGGTTTCTTGTCGGACGGAAAAACCTTGAGAGTACCCGTATTTCCAACGCCCTCGCTTTCTGTGTCGGAGTGCACTTCGCAGGGTGCGACAACACTGCGTAGGCACCCTACGTAGCCCCCTATGTGTCCAAGAGGAAGCCATTTGGGATTCAAGTCACGACTGCGGAAGTGAGCGGCCTGTTGGAGAAAGATGGAGTACGTTTGGTGGATCTGATGGCCGTTATGGAGTGGGGATTCGCGGTGCTTCTTTGTGGGATGGTGTTCGCGAGGCACTGTGGTGAGATTTACAACATTTTATTAGAAGAATAGGAAATTAGAGACTGGGTTAATGCGATGACGTCGATCAGGACTGGGTGTTAGATTGAAGGGCCAGCTGGGGTTTGGATCTGGAGCTGTTTGTGGATCTGGATTTGGATCTGGGGTTGCTGGTGGATCTGGATCTGGGTCTGGGGTGGATCTGGGTCTGGGGTGGATCATAAGATGAATTAATCACTCCTAGAGTGACACACACACACACACACACACACACACACACACACACACACACACACACACGACGATAATGGCATTTGGTGGAAGCCCTTATCCAAAGTGACATATTTACACAGCTTAGCAGTTAAGGGCCTTGACCCACCCACAGAGAGAGAGAGAGAGAGAGAGAGAGAGAGACTTTGTCTTTTAGACAGATAGAGAACGAGACGAAGAAAGAGAGTGAGAGACAGATAAACAGTATAAAAGACAGACAGATAAACACACACACACACACAAAGAGAGAGAGAGACTTTTTCTTTTAGACAGACAGACAGCTAGAGAATGAGATGAAGAAAGAGAGAGTGACAGATAAACAGTGTGAGAGACAGACAGATGAACAGAGAAAGGGAGATTTTGTCTTTTAGACAAACAGATAGAGAACGAGACGAAGAAAGAGAGCGAGAGACAGATAAACAGTGTGAGAGACCGACAGATGAACACACACGGAGAGAGAAAGAGAGACTTTGTCTTTTAGACAGACAGACAGACAGACAGATAACGAGACAAAGAAAGTGAGTGAGAGACATAAACAGTATGACAGACAGACAGACAGATTAACACAGAGAGGGAGGAAGAGAGAGACTTTGTCTTTTAGACAGACAGATAGAGAACGAGACGAAGAAAGAGAGTGAGAGACAGATAAACAGTGTGAGAGACAGACAGACAGATGAACACAGAGAGAGAGAGAGAGAGAGAGAGAGAGAGCGAGAATGACAAACAAACAGAGAAAAAATAAATGAAACGTTCTGTAAGCATCTCAACAGTCTTGGGTCTTCATTGTCCTATTTTTTGTTTCAAGATGTGCCAAATAATTTCAGTTGGTAAAGGCCAAGCTGGGGTTCGTTGATGAAACATATTATTACTATAAAAATCATTCGATTTATGATTATTAGTTTCAGCAATGCAAAATGTAAGCGCTGACAGTAAAAACTGAAGAAAAGTCAGAGAAAAGTGTGACTTGTGTGATCGTGGATCTCATGGCATCACACCCAAGCTTCAAATTGCCTGCATTGTACATGTCTAAGTTGTGAGAAATATTGCGTATAATCTTCCTTTGGGTGAAACTCACTCACTAATCATTTCTTAACAGTATTATAATTAAAGGTTGACCGACAGTGGATTTTCCCAATGGCGAGGTTGGGTCGTAGTTGGCGATAACCGATTAACCAACCGATTTTTAAAATGGATACTGGATTAAAAATGACAAACACTCCATGTAAACAAAAACAAAAAAAAAGCACTGAATCATGAAAATGTGCTAAATATTTTAAATAGGAATATATGAATAAATATTGAATTAAATAAAAGATGTGCATTCAAACTGAAACAAAAAGCAAAAGAAATAAAAACTGCTATATCCAAAATCAATGTGAAAAAAAGACACTTTGAATAAAAAGCATGTGGTGTCAGTGATTCGCCTCTAGAGGCTGCTCTCGTACTGTATAAAGCAACCCGGAAAAACTCAGTGTGGATTTTGTGATTTGGGGTTGGATGTGATATGGGGTAAGAGCTGCAGTTGGATTTGGATCTACCACAGTGTAGCATCCCTTCTTTTTTTTTTTTTTTAACAACATTCTTTAAACATCTGGAAGCTGAGGAAACAAGTTGATGATGTTTTGGGAGAGGAATGTAGTCCTATTCTTGCTTGATGTAGGATTTTAACTGCTCAACAGTTCTGGGTAGTCGGTGTCCTGTTTTTTGTTTTAAGACGCGCCAATTTCGTGTAGATAAAACGTTATTATTACTATCCAAAATTATTTTATTTATGATTTTGTTTCAGCAACGCAAAAAGCGCTGGCAGTAAAAACCGAGGGAAAAGTCAGACTTGTCCTGAACGTTGATCTGATTCTTTCACTGGGAAATGTTTTTTCACCAGCAATCAACTACTGGTGCCGATTAATCATCAAACCGATGAATCTGTCAACCCGTATTTATACCAGTGATGATGATAATGGGAAAGAATCACACGACGACTCCGAATTGATTTATTTTGTATCTTTTTATGTAAACTATAGATTCTACATAAGGCTGTATTTTGTTTTCAGAGTGTTTGAGCGAGTTGGCACAGCCAAAAAAGGTCAAAGTCGAATCGTCAGTGTTGAGCTGGAGCCAACCGGAAGACCCCACGGACGTCATTTATGTCGTTCAGTTCAACACGTAAGTCAAATACTTGAAATTCTGCCTGGTGGTCAGTTGCTCAGTCTTGCATGAAGACAGGAAATCAAGTCAGGATTAAATTATAGATCATAGTAGTGGAGTCAGTAGCTTTGAGGTGGTAGCATAGTGGTTAAGGCATTGGCTCTGAAGGTTGTGAGTTCAAATCCCAGCCACACCAAGCTGCCTATTTTTGGGCCCCTAAGCAAGGCCCTTAACCTCATAGCTGCTCAGTTGTATGAATGAGATAAATGTAAGTTGATCTGAATAAGGGAGCCTACCAAACTCTCTAAATGTAATAGTAGTAGATGTTTGAACTCTATTTGTTTTGGATTTGATCGGAAGAACATCTTTCCCCACAATTTCAGGACGTTGAACGACTGGCACATTGTCAGTCGAGCCCCTTTGGAGTGGTTCAACTTCTCGGCGACCGCTGAGGATTACTACGGGAAGGTGTTCCGGGTGCGAGCCGAGAAAGGGAACCAGACGTCCGTCTGGGCGTTGGCGAAAAGAGTCCAGTGTTCACACCGTAAGCCGTCTTTATTTTCCCATCTCGAACTGCGATTCGTTTCTGAATACAAGTGTTCCCCAGGTCAGTTGTTCCTGATGGAGCCCTTCTCCTCTTCATATGGACCTGGTGGACATTTTTCCATTTCCATCTTTTCCGTCTTCACCACTACACGATCTGTCCTGGAAACACAATTTGTACTGTGCATGTGCGAAAACGCTGCCACTTCCTGTCATCACCAACATTTTTATTATATATATATATATATATATATGTGTATATATATTATAAAATTATATATATTATAAAATTGTAAACTGTTGATGATCACAAATGTGAATGATAAACCGCCATCTGTTTCACAACCCTCAGACGACACGATTAGATATTTTTTCATCCAAGTAATAAAAATAAAAATACCCAAATAAACAAATCAAAAAAGGCCGGAAAGCTCATTGTTTAATCTGATCTCCATCCCACAGTTCACACGTGCGCTCCTGTGGTCGAGCTGAAGGTGGAGCCAGACAAGGTGCACCTGCGGTTGAATCACAGAGACCAGAGTCTAAAGGATGAGAAAGGTGGACACCTCATATTCAGATTGTGCTACTGGAAAAGAAACCACACCGATGAAAGCAAAGTACGTGCATACCGTACCCTGAACATGTTCACTGCTTGGGAATGTGTAATAGGGGATTGGTTTTATTACACGTGGAGCAATCATTATAGATATGGAATGATAAATGATTATTAATTGTCACATGTGCGATATATAATTGAAAATTCGACTTAGCACAGTATATTAGTAAACGATATCGATAGTGCTTTGTATTTATATAATTTTTTTTTTAAATATATATATATATATATATATATATATATTATATATATATATATTTTATATATATATATATAAACGCTTCCAGGAGGAATTTCCAAAGTCCAACCACTTCGTCCTTGAGGACCTCGAGCCGGGGCAGGAATACTGCTTCCAGGTCAATTATTTACATTTACACAAGCCGTTTGGAATGCCCAGCCCTGAAATCTGCAAAGTGATTCCCGAATCATGTGAGTCATCCCAGGATTTATATAACATTTGTGTAATGTGGTGAAACTTGATATTAAAAGTAGAGGTTGAATCGATAATTGAATGCTGGAACGAGTTTTTCCGGGTTGCGTCTGCGCTGGATTGGCTAAGAAGGTCCACTGGCATTGTACAGTACGAGAGCGGCCTCTAGAGGCGAGTCACTAATGCCACTTTTTGTTTGTTTTTAGTAGAGGTTAACCAATAGCTAGGTTGGATCTTGAAACTTGCTGATCACCAATCAATTAACTGATTTTGTAATGGATACTGGAAAAAGGAAAACCAAACATCCACACTCCTTGCAAAATAGTACTGAACTTTATTACAAAACAAAAGTACTGTATCATGTGCTAAATAAAATAATGAATATATTAATTAATAAATATAATTCTATAATTAATAAAAAAATTATAATAATAAAAATGTGTTCCTTGTGCACTGTATGGATTTTTGCCAGTAGTTCCATCGAACAACTATCGCTGATGATTAATTGGCAAAACCTATTAATCCGTTGACCTTTAGTTGATGTTAGTTCATAGTGCATTAAGTAAAGTTAACAGACAAAATGTAAATTAACTTAATTATAAAGTTATTAGTTGAAATGAACAAACAATAAACAATACCTTGAAGCATTTATTAACTTTAGTTATTTTTACAAATGGAATATTACTAGTTCTTTCCCTTATGCTGTTTGAGATCAAAACCTGAATTCAAGACGATCGATCGAAATTGTGAAGTGGTACAGAAAATTGCGTTTATTCAACTTTACTTTTTTTACAACACAAACATCTCCAATCAGTGCACGTATTATGTTTTGGTAGCCTGAACAACAGCTGGTTGAAGGCTCACGAACAATTCAGTTTTTCAAAAAGTTTCTCTCATTTTCTACAGGGTTTTCGCGAAGTCTTTACAAAAAAAAAAAATATATATATATATATAATAAATAAAAAGTAAAACAAATAAAAATTTTAGCCCTTAAGTCTTAATGTTTTAAATCAGTTTACACGGGGCGTCATTTCCCGATGTCTATTTAACGCTAATATTCAAGTCAAATGGAATTTATTTCAAGGAGTGGAATCTTCATTTATTTTTTCTACATACTCCCCTGCTACATTTATACACCCATTCCAGCGTGTAGTACCACCACGCTACCATAAATTTTTTACTTGTAACATTTAAAGTCCCGTTTTGATTTGAACGCCCCTTTACAATCCGAGAAGTCTTAAAAACGTTTCTTAAACCTAAACCAATTTACACTATCGACCTGAGCTTGCGATGCCAACCCCCTCCGTCGTCCTCTGCACCTACGGACTGGATCCTGTTCCCAGCGGAAATTCTAACACTCTTATTTGCTCTTTTTGTAGCCAAACAGCGAACCCTGCGCATCGTCCTGTTAGGCATTTTTTTTTTGGTGGGACTCTTTGTCCTGGGAAGTGGTCTGTATTATATTTACATGCATCACAAAAGGATTAAAGAATGTCTCCAGCCTCCTCTGGACATCCCTGACCACTTTGAAGAGGTACACCTAGCATGTGATTTTTATTTTTTTTTTTTTCTCATATTAAACCTTAAGTGCTCCGTTACTACGGAATTCATAAGAGGCCATAATTATTTTACAAATTATATATTTTTTTTCTCTCGTTTTCTCATGATCGCAATTTTTTCACCCTAAACATAATTTTCGAATTTTCATGACTTTAATTTTATCGACATTTTATCGAGTTTTCTTGCGATTTTGACAAGTTATTTTCTTGTGTTTACGACAATTTTCTTGCGATCTGAACATTTGTTTTCTCGTTATGACAATTTGACATTTTTTTTTTATTTCTATCTTCTTGTGATATTCATAACAAACATTGTTTCCTGGTGATCTCAACTTCATTTTTCTGTGTATTGGGCATGTTCGCATTCGCTTTTACTGATTTAAACTGAAATAGCTTAGTGCCTGTCAGTGACTGACAACTTACACATTGACATGACAAGTCGAGATAATGAGAAAACAACTTTTGTGTCGAGAAAATTGTCATGGTAAAAAAAAAAAACGAAAAAAAAAACTATTGTTCACAAGGATCACAAGGAAATTAAGGCATAATAACTAAAAAAAAGAACTTTTATATTGAGATCGCTAGAAAGTTGCATTGATAAGAATCTAAGTTGGTTGCGATAACGAGGAAATATTTTTTTTTTAAATTAAGAACCAACTTAAGATGCTTTGAGACAATGTCCATTGTGAAAAGTGGTATAGAAATAAACTTGACTTGAATTATTTTTATGTCGTGATAACGAGAAAACTTTTGTTATGGCGAGCAAATTTAGTCGTAATAACGATGAAAAGCGACTTTTGTTATGTTGACATAATTGTCATGATTGTGAGAAAAAACTTTAATGTCGTGTCGAAGTCACGAGAAAATTATTGCTTGATAACACGTCAAGGTCCCGAGGGAAATGTCATGATCACGATAAAACAACTTTTGTTATGGTGAGAATATTATGTTGATCACAAGAAAATGAAGGCATAATAACGAACAAAGAACTTTTGTTCGTTCGAGATCGCTAGAAAAGAGTCGTAATAACAAGAAACCAACTTATGGCGAAAAAATTACCTCAGGAAAATAACATTTATCTCATGATCACAAGAAAATTAAGTCACGACAACGAGAAACCAACTAATGGCAAAAAATTACCTCAGGAAAATAACATTTATCTCATGATCACAAGAAAATTAAGTCACGACAACGAGAAACCAACTAATGGCAAAAAATTACCTCAGGAAAATAACTTTTCTTTCATGATAACACGAAAATGAATTCTTGATAACGAGAAAACAACTTTGATGCCAAGATCACAAGAAAATTAAGGAATCATAACGGATTTGTCGAGTTAAAAAAAATTGTCGTAATAGCAAGAAACCAACTTATTTTTTATGTCAAGATCATGAGAAAATTGT
Source organism: Silurus lanzhouensis (assembly GCA_039877035.1). NCBI lineage: Eukaryota > Metazoa > Chordata > Actinopteri > Siluriformes > Siluridae > Silurus > Silurus lanzhouensis. The sequence continues at coordinate 592,074 of JBCEWE010000422.1, read as the reverse complement.
CATGTAACGAGAAAACAACTTTTGTTATGTCAGGATCACGAGAAAATTAACTCCAACAATGGACATCGTCTCAAAGCAGCTTTCCACAGAAAAATTGTGATGCAGAGAAAACTTTTGTTATGCGAGAAAAATGAATTCGTGATCACGAGAAAACGCGAAAGAAAAAAATGGCCTCTTTGGACTTCCGCACTGTTACAGACGCTGAGTCTAAACAAATGTAAAAAGCCTTATTTTTATTTGTTTTTCCCGCAAGTTTTTTTTCAGCGAATTCTCTCAGCCTGACGAAAGCCCAGGGTCCGAGTCGTACGAGGTTGTCCATTTCGTCGAGGAGCTTTCCGAAAACCAGGACACCGAACAGGACGTGCAAAATTCACGCCCCGCTTAAAGTGTACACGGCGGCGTCTTTTTTTTTTTTTTTTTTTTTTTGAGGAACCGAAACAACACTGTCTTTTTGTACTTTATATTTTCCTACAGAGAGAATGCACTTTTGGCTTATCTTCCGTGAGTCGCTTTAAACCACATGAACAGTGTCTCATTTTATGAATTTTAAATGACTGTTCCAGAAATCAGTACCTCAGGACTATGGTTTAAGTTCTGTTCAGAGAAAAATGGTTATTGGAATGCAATAATCCTGTCAGAGATTGAGTTGAATGTTATTTGCGGGTGATTTGTAACTTAAATGTTTTTTTAAACTGTATGTTTTGTGTGTGGGGGTGTGGGGCATTGGCGATGGTGCACATTGACACTTTAATACGTTTGTCTTCGACCGATTTTTACGGAATTGTCCTTCTGTGAATCTTAACGAAAATATGGTATGAACTAGAGGTCGGCCGATTTGGGGTTTTTCTCTTGCTGATGCCGATACCGATATTTATGCAAATTACAGAAAAAAAAAAAAAAGACATTTATGACTTGGATTCAATTGTTGGTTTAGTTTTGTTGCACAATAGCTTACAGCAGTTTTAAACATTAATCTATGTAATTTTACGGAATTTACGTGAAATATTTTTTGACGTTTTTTGTGTGCGGGATCGTGTTGCACGTCGTTTTTAGGAATGCACAGTGCATGTTGGGGGGGGGGGGGGGGGGGTCGTGGCCTTAATAGCCCTGCAGTTAGTGTGCTGTGTGCTTGTGATTTGATGAATGTGAAGGTTGGAAATCTACTGAAATTTTTTTTCCTCAACGACATTTACATTCCCTGTTATAGTCTAATCTGCAATGTTGTAATTCCCGTTTATTCCTGGTAATTCCATGGAAAGTTTCCAGTCTTGAAAATTCGAAAGAAATTCACAACCATACAAAAAAAAATCAGTCCTCTCTCCAAAAGTTATTCTTTCACTAAAAGTAGCACTGTATTTAAACAAGGAAATATACAAGGCACTTTTCCCCCCTTTTTTGCGTTAATGTGCCAAAAAGGTCAAATTGTTCAAAATCAGGTGCTGTTTTATTTTTTTTTTACGTCATACGCCTTTAGTTTTCCGGTTTTCATCCGATTTTGCACTTCGGAGGCGGAGCTCGTTGGCAAGAAAAAGAAGTCCGATTGGCTATCGCGTTTTCGCAACTTAGCAGACATGATTGAAAAATAAGTGCCACAAATCCGTAAATAGTTCTAGCGCCCCCGTCCCTGTTTGGATGGCAAATTTTAGACTGGTACACCTAATAATCTGCCTTAATTGTAGCACAATCCCGATAAATATCTAATAAAAACATGGCAAAAAAATCGGCCCGAATAATCGTCCGACCGATTAATCGCACGACTAATTATTTTTTTCTTACAGATCTTTTAATCGAACGCCATATCCTACACCATGATTCTATTTTCTGACTCTAATCCTCTATTTATGGATATTATTGAATCGTTTACGCTAAACACAGCTCGCTTTATTTCAAATCGAATCTCTGCACTTTTATTTTACGAGTTATAGCGTCATCGTGTTTTTTGTTTTTATGCCAGGGAGAAATATAGAAGTTGCGGAAAATAAAGCATGCTACAGGGTTTTGCAAGATGGCGCCTTTGAGGTCGGCTGCCGTCGCCAAATCATTTCACTGCATGTCGTACAAATTAATTTAGAGTTGAACAGAAATTCACTAGGCAAGAGACTAAAAGTACCATCTAGAATATTTCATTAGCAACTTTTTTTATTTTAAATAATAAAAATAAAATAAATTGCCTAAAGTGTTATTATATAGTGTTGAATATTTCCACAAGGGCTCCCGCGTCAGTCACGTAGTCTTTACGCTGCTTTTTGCGGGCGGCACTACGTGTGAACATGCGAACATGCAAACACATTGACTCGACAAATTGAATGAAGCCCAGTTTATAAGTTGAAGCATTATGAGGTGAATCTAAAGCATGTAGGCATTGAATTATTTTGTGTTTGTTTGGGTTTTGTTTTTGAATTCCGTACCATTGTAGCGTAACGTTACTGAATTCAGAGGTCCTACGCATTTTTTTATAGTAAAAAGTTTGAGTGGTTTTTTTCCATGTCTGAATTTGTATAGGGGAAAAAACACACAAAAAACGAACACTGAGTACTGAAAAATATTTGTGTATCCATACTATTGTCTGATTCGCTTTTCTGGAAAGATAAAATTGGAAATTTTTAATCGTAAGAATACAATTCCGTCATCCACACATTCATTTCGAATATTCAAAAGTCGCTCATCCACGCTGAAACATCAGAATGCGAAAGTTTTTTTCATATCGATAGCGTTTTCAAAAATCTACGTCTTTGTTGCGACTCGTAGACTCTTGGCGCTGCCGAAGATTGGTGACAGACTGGATCTGCACAGCTGTGATTGGTTGTTACGTTGCGAGGTAGCGGTTGAGAAACTGTCTAGAGATTAACGTTTTATAGTTGGAATTTCAAATCATTATTTCAGATGTTCAATACGGTCTTTAGGAAAGTCTGCTGTTTCGAGTCTGGAAAAATCTGGAAATTTGAACTGAAAAATGCGTAGGAACCCTGTGAATTACTGTTACAGAAGTCCACGTGGATTCTTCAGTATGTGGATGAAGAACATTCCCAGTCGAAATTTTGATAACAATTGAATTTCCCAACTCTAAGCCATATATTCGTGGTCTATAATGAATCTGAGACGTTCCCTTTGTTTTGTCAAAGCATGTTCTTGTGATTGAACACAACCATTGAAATCTTTCATGCTGAACGTCTCAGATGATTTCAGTCCAGGTTTCATGGAAATCCTGTTATTTTTTACATGATAATAAATTTTTAAGTCTTAAATCATTTATACAATTTGTATTATTATTATTATTTTTTTTTTAATTAGCATTTCTCTGTTCGCTACGTAGAAGTGGATGTATTTTACATGGGTCATATTGACTTTTTTTTTTGCCTAAAATAAAAATGTTTGATATGTAAATACATCTGTGTTTTTTGGGAGGAAAACTTCCTTCTTCTCTTTGGGAGAACTTTAACCATCCGATGTGTGTAATCAGTTCTGAGCACAAATTTGTCCAAGGTGAACTAAGGTTTTTTTCTTTTATTCAATTGCTGTGATTTATTTTGATTGTTTGGTGAATTACATGTACGTATTCGTGCTTTAGTTTTCTCTACCGAAATGGCAATAAATATATTTACACTTTGGAGTGTAAATTGTTGGCAACCTGGTTAAGGATGTATTGATTTGTTCATGGTTGATGTTTGTACCCTGTACATAATAAAAATGTGAACATGTGGATTCCGTGTGACTCCTGAGGTTATGTAATTCGATGCCATGTGGAATTTAGTGCCATGTAAAAAAGATCTACAATTCTAAGATTACGTGATCAAAGACATAGCGATAAAAGAATAAAGTCGAAATATTTTTAAAGTATTGTTTTGAAAATGAACTCAAAATTACAAGAATTAAGTCGAAATATTTGAAGAATGAAGTCGGAATTAGGAGAATAGTCAGTACGAGAATAAAAGCGGAAGTTTTTGAGGATAAAGTAAAAATTACGCAAATAAAGTCGACATATTTGAAGAATAAAGTCGTAGCAATATGATAATAGTCATAGCAGTAATTAAATATTTAGATTTTATTCTTGTAACTTTATTCTCGTACTGCTACAATTTATAACTCTCGTAATTTTAACTTTAATCGTAATTTCAATTGAAGTATTCGGTTTTTGTATCCTTTTTAACTTGGCACTAAAATGCCGTCGTAATATAACGCATTTTCATTTTATTTTGTATAGTGCTTTTACGATAATCAAAGCAAAATTCAGTAGAATGTGAATCTAAATTGTCAAAAATTCTGCAAATATATAAAAATATATTTAAAAATCCATATATGTTTATCTCTGATGAGTCCAGTGGCGAGGAAAATCCCCTAAGATGGTATAAGGAAGATACCGTAAGAAGAACCCGTCTCGAAAGGGGATTCGTTCTCATCTGACAGCCGAAGGTCCGGTGTTTACAGTTCCATCGTTACTGTTAGATTCTAAAGTGCCGTTATGTGGATTCGATCTCAGAGTTGTAAAAAGATCCTTCTGCCTACTTCTATGAATCTGAATAGTGTTGTTATAAACCACATGAACAAGCCCGGGTTTCCCCCCTCCACCAATCGACACTTTATCAAACGATACTGTGGTGGTTTTCTGAAACTTGTGATTCAACTGTGACTGCTCTCTGTGGCTGGGCGACTGCCGGGGTGGTTTCCTTTAGAGCTCGTGTATGACCATTTTCAATTGGAAAGTCGCCACCTTTCAATCGTCAAACCCACGTGAGTAGTTTGTAAACAGCCATATCTCTTACCTGAACAAACAAATAAAGACAGGAGTAATTGAGGAGGACAGAGGTCGACCGATTCATCGGTTTTATCGGTGATACAGAAGATTCGACTGGTTCGCAGCTCTGATTGTAATATCTGATCAAGTGGAAGAAAAGACCTTCGGTATCGCTTCTTAAGGCAATTAGGATGTAACAGCATGTACACTGAAGGAGCTGCATGTCAGAGATGCAACTGGTGACAGTTGTTCTCCAACAATGATGCCCTCCACCCTCATTTCTCCTACCTCCTGCACTGGGTCCAGGGGGCATCCCCAGTACCCTTCCTGATCAACTTGTCCAATCTCTTTCTGCCTGCAGTAGAGATGCTGCTACACCAGCAGACCACTCCATAAAAGATGGCTGAGGCTATCACAATCTTTAGCAATGCTTCATTCACTCCATCAGTCTCCTCAGCAGAAAGAGCTGCTCTGTCCTTTCTTACAAAATACTTCTATATGATCTGTCCATGGACACATTATGATCAACAGAATGAGCATCTTACCTCTCAAATCTTCTGGTTTGTGTCGTTAATTCTTTTGTCACATGACTCCTATAATTATGACAATATCAATAGTCGAACAAAAATATTGCATCATGTAACATCCATATGAGTCATGTGAAGAAACGACCTTTCCACACGAAGTCCATCTTTTCTTGTAAGTATATCTGTGACCAAATCAGTTTCTTCTCCTCTGTCAGCCATTGTGGAATGAACAAAACGGCTGTTGAATCTATACGAATATATTTTACCTCGTGCAGTTTGCTACAGATGCCGGTTGCGAGCTTTGACTAGCATGCTCTAATCAAAGGACTTGGAAACGCCAACGTTATTGTTTGCCTGCTAGATGGCGCCGGTGTCACAAACTCGAAATCTGATTGGGTAAAGCTACAGCTTTAAGCTGCATGTACTTTGTGCGGCAGTCGGACTCAGTGTTGATTCTGAAGATCTCACAGGAGATTCCTTTCACCCCGGCAAAACGTGATGACTGAAATATGATCGGACAGAAACTCTGACGTTAACTTACACTCCAGGAAGCAGAACAAACAAGAGAAAAGCTATGAAATAAAGAGAATAGGCTAATGGGAATAATTTAATAGATATTTAAAACCGGCAATTAAAACCGTCCGTGTGGAAACATAGCAAAAGTTCCGGTTAGTGTCCTGATGATTTACGCCATTTAAAACGCCTCAGTTACTTTAAAACATTGACAAGAATATTTTATCTTCATGTGCTTTGTTGAATTTGGTTGCACTAATAATAATAAACATACATTTGCATAAAGCATCCATATGTTGATATGTATTAAAAACTTAAACAGTATTAATTTACGGTACATTTAAACAGATAAAAATGTGCGATCAAGTTGCGATTAATCACAGATTAACTCATGAGAATCATGTAATTGACCATATTTCAATAGTTTATTCGATTGACAGCCCTAATTAAAACATGTCAGTGATTCTGATAGTGTGTAGGCCAGAAGAGAAGGCTTTTTTGGCCCTGATGGCCTACCACAATATATCAAACAGTATACACAATCAGGAAGCAAACATTTTCTTGTGATTTCTTGCCATTTACATTACCAAATTGTCCATTTCCTGTTGACATTACTCACTGATTTTCACTTCTTCTTTATTGGTGCTTTGAGTTCATTGCAAGCCTACAGTATCTCTGTGACTTTTTCCAAGTTTCCCCATTTTGTAACTTCGGTGTCCTTTTGTTTGTTTCTTTTTGATGTTCTTTATTTAACTTACAGTATTGTGCATTTGCATTCACCTCTCCAGCACTTTTTAATTTTTCACATAACATTCTGCATGATTCAAATTTTTCATCGACATCTGCATTAAAAAACACAAAAGAAAGATATATGACGTATGAATAACACGTAAATTACACCTGCCACAACATCTCCAGAGGCTCATATGGTAGGCTACTGTTTTAAAAGCCATGATTAATTACAAGATGTATTTTTTTGTATATGTACATACCAAATAATGCATTCAATTAATGTGCATTCAACATATTGTCAACATAAAGTATTTGGGTTCTGATTTGATTTTGCCCATTTAAATTTTAAATATAGATATTAAAATAAAAAACAAATAGTTCATTATTGCTGAGTCAGGTGATTACACATACAGGCTCCTGTATTATACAGTTCACTTCACAGTTCACACTTTAATGCTAATAACTATGATCTTGATCCTCATCTTTTATACTTTTGGATTTTTTCAATATGGATATTCTCCATAATGAAAAACAAGTGGAGTGACTCAAGGAACAGATACAAAATCTCCTTATCACCATGAACTATAACACACCATGTTTAGAATTTTACAAAACTGTACTTAATGACAAACAAATCCTTGTTGCGACAAGAAGTAAAAAGAAGTACTTATGGAAAAATGAGTGGGATCTGAGAAGCAAAGAAAGAAAAAGTTGTGTTGTCTTGCACTGTCTTGTGTTGTCTTTGAACTGTCTTGTGTTGTCTTGAACTGTCTTGTGTTGTCTTTGAACTGTCTCATGTTGTCTTTGAACTGTCTTATGTTGTCTTTGAACTGTCTTGTGTTGTCTTGAACTGTCTTGTGTTGTCTTTGAACTGTCTCATGTTGTCTTTGAACTGTCTTGTGTTGTCTTTGAACTGTCTTGTGTTGTCTTGCACTGTCTTGTGTTGTCTTTGAACTGTCTTGTGTTGTCTTGAACTGTCTTGTGTTGTCTTTGAACTGTCTTGTGTTGTCTTTGAACTGTCTTATGTTGTCTTTGAACTGTCTTGTGTTGTCTTTGAACTGTCTTGTGTTGTCTTTGAACTGTCTTGTGTTGTCTTGCACTGTCTTGTGTTGTCTTTGAACTGTCTTGTGTTGTCTTTGAACTGTCTTGTGTTGTCTTTGAACTGTCTTGTGTTGTCTTGCACTGTCTTGTGTTGTCTTTGAACTGTCTTGTGTTGTCTTTGAACTGTCTTGTGTTGTCTTGCACTGTCTTGTGTTGTCTTTGAACTGTCTTGTGTTGTCTTTGAACTGTCTTGTGTTGTCTTGCACTGTCTTGTGTTGTCTTTGAACTGTCTTGTGTTGTCTTTGAACTGACTTGTGTTGTCTTTGAACTGTCTTGTGTTGTCTTTGAACTGTCTTGTGTTGTCTTTGAACTGTCTTGTGTTGTCTTGAACTGTCTTGTGTTGTCTTTGAACTGTGTTGTGTTGTCTTGAACTGTCTTGTGTTGTCTTTGAACTGTCTTGTGTTGTCTTGAACTGTCTTGTGTTGTCTTTGAACTGTCTTGTGTTGTCTTTGAACTGTCTTGTGTTGTCTTGAACTGTCTTGTGTTGTCTTTGAACTGTCTTGTGTTGTCTTGAACTGTCTTGTGTTGTCTTTGAACTGTCTTGTGTTGTCTTTGAACTGTCTTGTGTTGTCTTTGAACTGTCTTGTGTTGTCTTTAAACTGTCTTGTGTTGTCTTGAACTGTCTTGTGTTGTCTTTGAACTGTCTTGTGTTGTCTTTGAACTGTCTTGTGTTGTCTTTGCACTTTCTTGTGTTGTCTTGAACTGTCTTGTGTTGTCTTTGAACTGTCTTGTGTTGTCTTGAACTGTCTTGTGTTGTCTTTGAACTGTCTTGTGTTGTCTTTGAACTGTCTTGTGTTGTCTTGAACTGTCTTGTGTTGTCTTTGAACTGTCTTGTGTTGTCTTTGAACTGTCTTGTGTTGTTTTGAATTGTCTTGTGTTGTCTTTGAACTGTCTTGTGTTGTCTTTGATCTGTCTTGTGTTGTCTTGCACTGTCTTGTGTTATCTTGAACTGTCTTGTGTTGTTTTTGAATTGTCTTGTGTTGTCTTTAAACTGTCTTTTGTTGTCTTGCACTGTCTTGTGTTGTCTTGAACTGTCTTTTGTTGTCTTTGAACTGTCTTGTGTTGTCTTTGAACTGTCTTGTGTTGTCTTGAACTGTCTTGTGTTGTCTTTGAACTGTCTTGTGTTGTCTTTGAACTGTCTTGTGTTGTCTTTGCACTGTCTTGTGTTGTCTTTGAACTGTCTTGTGTTGTCTTTGAACTGTCTTGTGTTGTCTTGAACTGTCTTGTGTTGTCTTTGAACTGTCTTGTGTTGTCTTTGAACTGTCTTGTGTTGTCTTGAACTGTCTTGTGTTGTCTTTGAACTGTCTTGTGTTGTCTTTGAACTGTCTTTTGTTGTCTTAAACTGTCTTGTGTTGTCTTTGAACTGTCTTGTGTTGTCTTTGAACTGTCTTGTGTTGCCTTGAACTGTCTTTTGTTGTCTTGAACTGTCTTGTGTTGTCTTTGAACTGTCTTGTGTTGTCTTCGAACTGTCTTGTGTTGTCTTTGAACTCAGCTATATACGTTTGAAATGACAATGAAAGCTTTTTGACTTAAACTAATGAGTTACAGGGTTACAGTTGTTAAAAAATTCATGTGCTTTAAAATAAAAATGAAAGCTTGCATTTAAAAGAACTGAATCTGTTTCTCAGTTTTGCATTCACAATTTTGCAGGTGGTACAATTTGCTCAGACGGGTGGTTTATCAGTAAGGTGTGTGACATTTTATTATGGCATTAGAATTCTTTTAGAATAGAATTGTACATAAATAGGTTAAGAAAAGCATGTTAGTATGGCGCTAAAGGGGGTGAAAAACTATTCTGCTGGGGCGGAGCTTTAGGTAGGGATGTTATAACTATTATTGTTCATTGGCTGTAGGCTGCCACCCAATCAGAATTTAGAAATAATTCTGGAATTTTCAGTATATTTACATTTTGCTAAAATAATACAAATGTAACTTTGATTCAACAGAAATGCATGCATCAAATGCAATTGCACTTCTTGACCACTAGAGGTCCCACTCTGCAAAGCCAATATCTACAGGTCATGCTGATCACGTGATCGCATTGTCATCTGCACTGTAAAAGGATTAACCCGCTATAGAGCTTATATAGCGACATATCCATGCTATAAACATTCAAATCAAGCTGTGCAGTGGATCACACATGGAAGTCAGGTGACGGAAAAAACATTGAGATTATTATTACTTCGATCTCTTGGGTCAGAGACACTATTTATTCAGAAAAAAAAGAAGAAGAAAAAAAAACAAGAAGATGGAGAAGAAGTAAACAAATTATTGTTGTTGTCATTATTACAATTATGATTACAATTAAAAAAAATAAGAAGAAGAAGCACAAGACTTCGAATATATTATTAATCATAAGAATTACAAGAACAGAAAAATAGCTAAAAATATATATTATTAATAATAAGAATTATAAGAACAAAAAATTATTATTATTGGTATTATTATCATTATTATGATTACTGTTATAAATAAATCATAAGAAGAAGAAAAATAATGATTAATAATTATTAATTTTAATAATTTAATATTTATTATTAATGATATTATTATATTAGTATTATATGAATGAAATGTGTGTGTGTGTGTGTGTGTGTGTGTGTGTGTGAGAGAATAGAGGATGTTGTTAGAGTAGTGGGAGGAGCTTCTAAAACCTCAGTTCAGTGATTGGATATCGGGATTCCAGATGCAGATCTGGCAACCCAATGACATGAGTCATATTTGACTTGATGGTGCTGTTGGGCAACATTTCGTTTAAAAAGCGACGCGTTTTTGTTTAAATCAGTAGGTATGATTCGATTTATTTAGTGTTATAATCCTATAATCCGGACTTTACGACTTTAAGCGGGTTTGCGTGAGTGATTCGGTGTGTTTTTGTGAAATTGGTCGAGGAGGCGCGCGCGCGCTCTGCTTTGCCTGAGAAACGAAACCGAAAGTGATCTGGTCGAGAAGGTGAAAACAGTACATTTCTAGTGCAATGCATCCAGAAGACCAGTCATCTTCCTCTGATCTGTGCTGTGTTCTTTGCAAGAGAGCCGATGAGACCAAGATCACAGGCCCCCTGTCGTGTAAACAGAGCACTGCAGCCCACCAGAACTGTTTGGTAAGTCCAATTAGTTTGCATAAATTTCACACACCTGCATGTCCTTTAAGGTGCATTTCACATCCAGACCTTCAGTGATGTTCCTCCTGAATCAATCCACATCCTGTTTTTCTCACTTGCTCAAAATCCTTCAATCATTGTTCTTCTTCTTCTTTCGGGCTTCTCCTATTAGTGGATCATCCGTCTCCATACCCCCCCTGTCCTCTACATCTGCCTCTTTCAACCCAACTACCTGCATGTCCTCCCTCACCACATCCATAAACCTCCTCCTGCTTGGTCTTCCTCTATTCCTCCTTACTGGTGTCTCCATCCTCAGCATTCTCCTACTGATATACCCCATGTCCCTCCTCTGCACATGTCCAAACCATCTCAATCTTCCTCACCTTGTCTTCAAAACCTTCTACATGCGCTGTCCGTCTAAGAAACTCATTTCTAATCCTGTCCATCGTCGTCACTACCAACGAAAACCTCAACATCTTCAGCTCTGCTACCTCCAGCTCCACCTCCTGTCTTTTACTCAATGCCACTGTCTCTAAACCAATATAACAACACGTGACATTACAGAGAGAGAGACATTTCACACATGGAGGATGAAAACCATTTTACTAAAGCAAGCTCCAAACCTCTCAAATATTTGTTTTTTTACATCTGTGTGGTTTTTATTTTCAGCTTTATGCATCTGGACTCTTCTGTAAAAACTCTCCCCCTTTTGACGACCTGTTCGGCTTTGACCTAGAGGATGTGGAGAATGAGTGTAAAAGAGGAAAAAGACTCGTATGTCTCTATCTGTCTCTCTTTCTCTCTCACATACACACAGATATTTACAAACACATTTTAACACACACACACACACACACACACACACACACACACACACACACACACATACAGTACAGACCAAAAGTTTGGACACACCTTCTCATTCAAAGAGTTTTCTTTATTTTCATGACTATGAAAATTGTAGATTCACACTGAAGGCATCAAAACTATGAATTAACACATGTGGAATTATATATGGAATTATATACATAACAAAAAAGTGTGAAACAACTGAAAAATGTCATATTGTAGGTTCTTCAAAGTAGCCACCTTTTGCTTTGATTACTGCTTTGCACACTCTTGGCATTCTCTTGATGAGCTTCAAGAGGTAGTCACCTGAAATGGTCTTCCAACAGTCTTGAAGGAGTTCCCCGAGAGATGCTTGGCACTTGTTGGCCCTTTTGCCTTCACTCTGCGGTCCAGCTCACCCCTAAACCATCTCGATTGGGTTCAGGTCCGGTGACTGTGGAGGCCAGGTCATCTGGCGCAGCACCCCATCACTCTCCTTCTTGCTCAAATAGCCCTTGATGCCTTCAGTGTGACTCTACAATTTTCATAGTCATGAAAATAAAGAAAACTGGTGTGTCCAAACTTTTGGTCTGTACTGTATATATATAATAGATGTTCTGAAATTTTATCCAAAGCAAAGTTTTGGAATTGAAGTGTCAGGTTTCTTTTTATCGTAGAAATGCTCCAAATGTGGGAAGCATGGAGCTACAGCTGGATGTGAGGTTAAATCCTGTAAGCGCTCCTATCATTACCCGTGTGCTAAAAAGGCTCGTGCAGTAACCATGGAGGACCAAAGTAAAGGCACCTTTACGTAAGAATCCAGCAGTCTGACAACAGTATTATATATCATATTATTTTCACGAATAAAGCCGTCAACTGTAATTTACAGGGAAACTTCTTTATTCTTTTAGGTTGTATTGTGAAAAGCATAATCCAAACGCCAGCATTGTTGGTAGGTGTCTTGTCTATTTAAAGATTCCCTTCTGTGCATGTAATATTAATTAATAAGTTCTTAATAACTCGTTATAGGACGATGCATTGTGCATTGTGTTTATAACACACATTCTTCTCGAAGGATGTAGCAGACTAGGCCTTTGATGGTTTGCTCATCGAATCCTTAATTAATGCATGAGGTCACGGACTATTTCTTAATATCATGTCATCATGTCTGTTTATTAGGTCCAGAACAAATAGATGCTAAAGCATTATCTTCTAGTTCTGGCAGTAAAAGCTCAGAGACCAGCGACCAGGACAACAATCATAGAGGATCTGAGGTACACAATACACACGTTCTTTTTTTTTTATCTCACCAGTACCACACTTTTCACACCTCACACAATTTTACACCCAGTCTGTTAAATGAAAATTGTACCCCCATTTTTCACAATAGCTCAAATTTCTATGTTGAAGAATGTCAACAAAATTATGAGTACGTTCCTCAGCAAATCATAGACGAGGGTAGATCTTTCGTTCGATCTTTCAGTTGATGTTTCTGTAATTGATAATCTTTCCTTAATTAAATAGAAAGCTTTTTTTTTTTATAATTTTCGACAAATTATATACAGTTATACAGTCTTATGATACATGTTATTATCTGGATGCTGATGCCATTTAAAAGTTTTTCAGTTGATCTTTTCTGAGAGTTGCTTCAAAATGGGCAAAAAAAAATCTAATCTCTGATCTGTAATCTAATCTGTGTACACTTTGCCCTGGCTTTTTGTACATTGACTCATTTTACTTTTCACTTTTGAGTACGTTTTCTGCTCTTGATTGGCTGCTTTGTTGTTTCAAGAGCGAATTTCCACCTGCACTTAAACCCTATGTGATATTTTGTTACAGCAATCGAATGTAAAATCCAAACAAAACCCAAAGATCAACAGTCAAATTTCAGGATTTTGTTGGTTTTTTTCAAGCCTTGGTTGCTCTCAGTGGCTCCACGCATGGCTTCCTACACATTCAGTCTATAAATAAAATCAGTCACATAACAGTATTACTACTGTATTATATTTCTTGGTTTTTACCATTTCATAAATTGGCAAACAAATGTAATCCAGGGCTGTTCCTGGAGTTTGATTTCTCCTTTCCTTCTAGAACCTTTCTGCATTTTCATAAGTAACTAACTAGCCGCCTAAATCGCTTCAAAAGGGTTTTACTTGTGGTTTCTTCTAAGCATATCAAATGGGCCTTTCTTTAATATTTGCAGTGTTCTTAGCACAATTTTTTTCTTTGTTGATCTCAATATTCATGTAAGAAGATCTTGACCTTTGGGTAGAAATTAAGCATTTATTGTTCAATCATGTTCAATGTAGATTTTTCCTCAAACAGCCTAAGGATGTATTTAGTGTGTATTCAGAAAGCTGAAGTTACCCAAAGGCACATGCCAACATAAAAAAATCCCTATATACAGTATAATGGTACCATGCAAGTAATTTGTAAAAAGGAATAAAGTGCTATTGCCATCAGCCCTCAATTATAATCCATTATCTGTGACCGTATCTTCAGGGATGGTCAGTCTGCATGTTTCTGGCCATGAGTGTCATGTCAACACCAGCCTAGATTAGATGAAAACCTTAAAGCATGATTATAATTCATTGACTCCCAATACCATTTGAAGATCTCCAGATCAGGGCTCAACTAAAATGTAAAGAAAAAACAGTAAACAATTATTTGCAGCTCCTATAAACCCATTTTATTCGCAGAAGAACCTAGAAAATATATTGAATGTTTAAACTGAGAGGATAGTCATTGAAAACAAATGCCTAAAGAAATACGCGTTGCTACAAAGAAACAGCTGAAGGAACCAATTAGGTTAATTGGCAACAGGTCAGTAACATGAATGGGGATCTTAAAGAGGCTCTTAGAATTAAAGATGGACAGTTTCTCAAAAGAACATTTCGAAGACTTTAATCTCATTATTAACAATAGATTATATCATCAAAATATTCCGAGACTTGAACCCAGGTATGATTCTGTAATGGAAATTAGTGCATGGGCTCAGAAACACTTTCAGAAATATGAACACAGTTGCCATGTTTTCCACAAATCAGTGTCTATATGACATATGTAAACATGATCCAGAAACGTGTCTGTCTTTTCTGAGCTAAAACTTATATATACTGAGGCAAAGTGTAAACCTGTTCCGTGGACACTGCATTAAAAATAGGCACGATTCTGTATTGGAAATTGCTGAATGGGCAAATAAACAGCTCCAGAAGTCATTGTTTGTAAGATTGTTGCTAAAAGAAGAGCGTAAACATGACCTTGTCCCAACTTTTAACCTAATAGTTTCCATAAAACTGTACATTTCCTCACCTTAAACACGTGTATTCTGTGTACTACTGTGAATAAGATATGGGTTTATGAGATTGCAATGATCTCTGTTTTTATCTTAACGTTTTTGTTTGAATTCTATGCAGCGAACAAACTTTTTTGGGAATTGGGGTATGATATTAACCACGTTCGCTATTGAAATTGAAACATTTTTATATGACCTTTGCTCATCTGCTTTTGCTGGCCTATAGGTTGAATTTGATGAAGTCCCAAATGACCTCCTGTAAATTATTTTCAAAAGAAATTCAGCATTTTTTTGTTTTTTATCAAACTAAATATCTTGCGTTTTTCACACACACACACACATACATATATATATATATAATATTCGATGTTCTTACTGTGATTTTTATTATTTTAATCTCTTTTTGATTACAGAGTGAGTCTGAAACACCAAGAAGGTAAGAGTTTAACTCTGTTTCTGTTTCTTTTAATTTTTTTTTAAATGTTGATCACACCACATATCATTTCATTTGATCTTTTCAAGGTCCCAGGGTAAACGAAAACATCGGGAATATTCTTCTGACTCAGGTAATATTTCTGTTAGTACCATTCAGTTAATTGTAGTTTATAGAATTATGTAATAATCACCCACAGAAATTCGAACCAAAAAAATCTTCCTTTTTTATTTTTTTTTTTATCGACATTGTTTATTATTATTATTATTATTATTATTAACATTTGTAAATATCTACAGTTTGATTTTTTTATTGTCGTTAAAATGCCTGCTTGATTTAAATGCAAAAATTACTATATATATATATATATATATTTTTTTTTTTTTTTTTTTTTTTTTTTAATTATTCAAAATAATGCACATTTTTATTATATTGATTAAATCGGGTAATCTATTAAATAGGCACAAATTAAAATGGTTCAATATAATGAAAAAAAAAATTTCTATTTATTGAAGATCATTTGGAAAAGAAAAATCACATGCAAACAGTTGCATAGAAAAGGGATATCTTTGTGAAATAATGTATATGTGGGACACAATTATTGGCACCCTTTTAGACAATATTTTGAGCATTTATTCTCATGCTGAAAGATCCAACCATGGCCCATTTTAAGCATTCTGGCACAGAGGTTTTAATTTAATATCTGTTGATATATGTATGTGGTGGTATCTATCCTATGGGCATATGGGCAGAAAAACAGCCCAAAAGCACCATGTTTAATTATGGGTAGGAGGTACTTTCAGGGAGAAACTTTCATTGTTGAACATCTTCCTGAACCTAGTTACCCAGGTGTACCAAAAAGGTAAAAAAATAAAAAATAAATAAAATTTTATATATAAATAAAAATATATAGTAGAATATAATATATAAAAAATTAAATAGAATATAATATATAAAAAATTAAATATATTATAATAAATAAAACATTTAATATAATATAATAAATACAATTTTATAAATCAATTTTAAGTTTTATAATTAAATTAAAAAAAGGAGTGAAACAATTTGTTTTGTTTTTTTATGAAAGTGTTTTGCAATTTTTAATAAAAAATCTATTTGCAATAATAACTAGAGTATTTCTGCGATTGTTTTTGTGAACAAAGATCAAAAGGTTAAAGCCTTTCTTTATGTTCAGTAAGGCTGCCAATCTTTGTGAAAGGCACTGCATATTTCTGAAATTTCAACAAATTAAATATATATATATTTACATTTTTTGTTTCAGATGAAGCTCCAGTCCTCCTTGATCTAATTCATGCACCTATAGAATCAGAGTTTGAGGATATCACACCCCCACCGCAGAATTTGGTAAGAGTCCTACTACACTCTTCTTATGTATTATTGTTTTTTTAATTGCAGAAAATACCCACAAATTCTCTTCTGTAGGAGCATAAGTAATTGTCAGAAGTTAAATATTTGCTCAAGTCAAACTTTTGTTTTGTTTTTTTTTATCTCCTAAGCGAATATCGGTTCAGTCTGCAGACGAAAGGTAGGAATTCAATAAAAATACGACATTTCATGTTTTTAGATTAAAAAAGTCAGATTTTTGCTGCTGAAATCATAAACACTTAATCTCTCATAGCAGGAACAACAAGAAGCCTAAACAAGGTAACTATCATTTGTGATTTTTGTACAGTAGAAAGTCAGAAAGGATCGTTTTCTAGCCTTTTTCGTCTGTCTTTTAAATAAAGTTGTATGCGGTGAACTGACCTAGATTTTTCTGCTCGTTTTGCAAAAAAAGTGCTGAGTCATTGATAATATCTGAAGTGGAGAAAAGCTTGGAGAACGAAATGAATGATGAAGGCAGGCTCGATTTTAGCAATCAGCTATGTAGATGATGATTTATATGACAATTAATTTTATTTATTTATTTATTAATTTATTTAATTTATATGGCAAACTTAGTCAAACTTGACTTGAATTCAGTCAGGTCAAGGCTTACATTAGTTTGTCACGTTACGCATAAACATATGCAGACTTGGTAGGACACACGTTTTTTTCCCTCCCAAATCCCAACGATTTTATTGTATGAATGCTTAAATAAATGGCTGCCAAATAAATTCTGTTGATAAACGAAGCTTGCATGTATCGCTCATTCGACTCCATACTCAAGTTCTCAGACATTTTGCATGTATTTCTTTATCTTGTTCAGATGTTGCGTTTAATCCTAGTGATGATGATGAATCGTATCAAGATTCGGTAAGTGCAACGGCACCGAACAAACCAGAGCAATTCCAATGTAGCTTCAAGTAACATCTTCCAAATGTTTTGTCTTCTGTGTACTTTATCTCTCAGGATTTAGAGTCCCCGAGTCTTTTACAACCAGTGTACCGCCATGAGAATGTTCCATTCAAAGTAATTGAAGCATCCATTGAATCAGGTACCTCTCACCTTCACAAGCCTGGATATAATACTGCAGTAACAAGTGGAAATACATGATTCATTATCTGCTCTTAAGTTGCAGAGAACAGCTCTGGCCCTTGTTCTCCTGCTGCACAGAGTTTGGAAAAGCCTATCTCTTCCCCTGAACAGGCAGCAGCCCATCCCTTACTTAACGGCACTTCACCTGGAGCCACTGGTGAATCCTCCATTGTCAATAGAGCTTTCTGTAGAGACATGAGTGAACGTTGTGCATCTGTGGACATACCACTCGTCCAAATGACAACAGAGCTTCCACAATCTTCTGTAAGACACTCTCAGGATCTTCCAATAGACCTAACAGCCCCAGGAGGGAGCTCCATGGCGCAGGTTCAGACGGATGAACCCGTTAATCACGTGGGCGTTTCGGATTTGAGTGCTGCCCTTTTCTGGAGGAGATGTAATGACGTGGGCTGTACGGAGGATATTTTCGCAGACCTCACACGTCAGCTCACCAGCTTGGCCGAAAAGGTGAAGAATGCACATGCCACCAAAGAAGGTGAAAACAGAAGTCTTTAGACTTTTTTTTATTATGGATCTAATAGTGCACAAGACAGATTTGAAAAAACAACAACTGAGCCTGGTCTCATTGTGACTCTACAGATTATGCTGTCTCGCTCAGGATACTAGAGGCATCAGGGAAGCTTCCTGAAATCTTCAAACGAATGGAGCAAGGTCTCCTATTTTTAATGCTTTGCTTTTAATGATGTATGTCGTAATGTATAAGTTTAAAACACGTACTTATTGGTCATCTTCTCTCTTACAGACTTGGAGGATCAAGAAAGACAGCTGCTGAAAAAGAGAGAGGCATTAAGGGATGCCAAGGCAGTGCTTCGCAAAAATCAGTCCATCTGATGCGAAATAATAATGGTTTTGATAAGCAATTTCTTCTATATTTTTTTATATATTTTTAATATTTTTTACTATACATTTTACATCAAGCCTAAACTAAATATATATGCATGTTTAGTTTTATGTCTAAGCAGATATTAGCTCTATAAATGGGGCTCTGGTTACTGTAGGAAAAGAAATACATTTTTACTGCCAAATTATTTAATCATCAATTTTAATTCACATTCTCGATTTACAGTTTGTTTGTTTTTTTGCTTTCAAAATTAAATGTTCTCAGTTTCGTTTTATATTTTGCTTAAAAATTGTATTGTTGGAGCAATATTACCGTAATTTCCGGATTATTAAGCGCACCCAAATATAAGCCGCACACACTGAATTTGACAAAGATTTTTATTTTAAACATAAATACGCCGCACCTGTCTATAAGCCGCACCTGTCTATAAGCCTATAAGTGTCTACACTGAAACTAATGAACTGTACACAGGCTTTAATGAAAGACAGTGTCTGTTACACGGCTTGTATCTAAACAGTAGCCGACCAAGAAAGTCATTGTTCACTGTCTTCCTCCTTCCTTTCACAACTATTTCTCTCTGGAGTTTATCTTTTGGCATCGTCGTGCGTTTAAAAATCACCATCGGTGAAGTTTTTCTCCCGATGCCGTGCAGCTCAGAACACAGGTAAAGTGTGTTTTTTCATGCCCGGTTGTTTTCACCGTGACGAATGATTCGCATTTCCTGTACACAGTCCGAGTGAGCGGCAGGTCAAACATCAGAGGAACATCATCCATATTTATGATGTGGTGCGGCCCGATTCAGTGGGAGCGCATCTGATTTAATATAAAGAGTTTCATTGGTTCATCTGAACCCGTTCGGCAATTTCATTGGTCTAATGTTATGGGGTTCAGTTTTTTGACTTGAAGTTTGTGAAACCGGGAAAAACCCAGGAAAAATCCATTAATTAGCCGCTTCGTTGTTTAAGCCACGGGGTTCAAAGCGTGGGAAAAAAGTAGCGGCTCATAGTCCGGAAAATACGGTAGCTCTTTTTTTTGGGTCTGTATTGAATTTCTATACTGTACATCATTGCTACAAGCAAAGATTGAGTAGTTTTGGAATGAAATACTCGGGAATGCAACAATGGATGTACGAAATTTTCCAGGGAACAAACAAGTTCGAAACAAATACAATTTTATTTGTCGCATACATATTCATACGGAATACCACATGTAGTTTCAACTTTGCTGAATATTCATCTTATATATACATGTACACAAACAGTATTCTAAGACAATAAACAGACCATACAGACTTTACATAAGGGAAAGTACAGGCACAGCCATTAAACAATATTTGCATATATGATATGCTAATTATACACGGAAGTTAAGGCCGGACTTATGGTAAAACAAAGCCGAGATGTGCTTAACGTGAAGGGCTTCATAAACACCTGTATACTGGAGGTTTACTTTTCTTTAAAGGGCTAGAAAACGCTTTAACAGATGGAAGTGTTTGTATTTTGTGCTGTATTGTATGATCGAGAAAAACGTGAAGAACAGCAGATGATCTGATCACAATTTCTCCAGGACAGAGATTCTTGGAATGGAATCTAAAAAAAAAGAAAATTCAATTAAAGAAAAATCATGTGAATATATAATGTAATGAATGCTGGACGAATGCAGGTGTTAACATATTTCATAAAAGCCTTGGCATCAGTACTGCATTGGCAGACATAATTCAAATCTTGCCAAAAGCTTATGCGAAAGTGTGGAAGCTGTTAAAGATCCAGCCTCATATTCATCTCCATGATATTCATATCTATAAACCATGTGAGTAAATAGAACAAAACAAGTTTTAAAACCAATGTTTGACTTACTATATGCTTATAATGTGTGTGTGTGTGTGTCCTTCCTATGATTCTGTGGCTTTGGTTTCTTCATCCGCATCACTCACACGTTTGCAGTCCTAAAACACAAGTTATCAGCAATGGATTCCCTTATTAACGTAGAGAAAAATGAAACAATTAAAACTAAAATTACATACAAGTTTCTTTTCCTGTTCCTCTGACTCAGAGGTCACCTGATCTTCAGGGTTGAAATACTCATAATGCACCACAGAGGGATCCAAGGAAACAGAGCTTTTAATCCATCCTGAGAGAGAAATATAAAGAAAGTGTTGAGAAACAAACGTGTGGGGAAACTGGAGTGAAGGAGGACACAGATTTTGAAGCATAATGGAAAAGCAATCACTACCAAATCATCGCTGTAGCAGACTGAGCGTGGCGGGCCGGGCATTTATTTTGTATTTCCTTTTTTGGTCTTCAGTGGCGTCCTAAATTGACTTGAATCAGTCCACCTCTAAACATTATTATGAGGCTACGGCTATAGAAACCACTACAGAAACGCAGTATGACTGAGCACTGCACCACAGACAGGTATCTCATACAGTGAATAACCCAATGAGCACAATTCAACAAGTCTCCTTTCACTGCAGCCACAGCTGCGCCCCTGCATACATCCTCTCCAGCAGAAGCATCGATAATAACCTCATAAAATGACCATGGTTTTCTGTGCATTTTACTGAGCATTAGAAATTAAGAGAAATTGTGTGTTTTTTGTGAAAAGTTTACAGGAAAGAAAATGCAAAAGTATAAATTGTTTGTGGAAAAATGCTTAACACCTGTTTTAACCGTTTTGGCTGACATTTTCTCAGCTTTTCTTCTAAAAAAAACAGCTATGAAGTAGGTTTTAGCTTGTGCAGTTTGCTACAGATGCGGTTTGAAAGTAACTAGTGCACACTGACCATCCAATCACAGGACATGAAAATGCCAACGTTGTTGTATGTTTGCTAGCTTTAGCCCCGGTGTTGCCAACTCAGAATCTGATTGATTAAACAACAGTTTCATTGTACTTGAAGCTACAGGTGCCTGCGCTGTTGATTCTGAAGGCCTTTGACTCTGGCAACACTTGATGATCCAAACATGATTGGATAGAAACTCTAATATAGACATACACTACTGGAAGCAGCATTAATTAGTAAAAAGCTATGAAATGGAGAAAATTGAGAATAATGTAATATATTCATGAAAAAACATATTATATTGAAATGTAAGTCAGTGATTCTGACCCCGATGGCCCGCCACAGCAGTCAGACATAATAATGTGTCAAATAGCCCATATAGCAGACAAAACATGCACAAGTGCTGAGTCATTGACAATATCAAAGTGGAGAAAAGCTTTGAGTGACACACAATATATACAAACCTAAGCCCCATGCTTTACCAATAACAAAGCTGAGAGCTTGTGAACGTATACAAGTACCTTTCCTACGATTCTGAAACAGGTTCGATGTACTTAACCACCTGACTCCACTTAAATGGGGGTGTGACCCTGTTTCTGAGAGGAGAATGACCAATCAGAATTGCATAGCACACAACCTGTTGTTTATTTCCTTCTCAATAATTATGGTCGTTCAGGATTCGGTTACAAAAACATAATATTCAAAGGTGAAGTACTTCATGAAGAACAGAGCACCGATGGCAAATTCATATCTATTAGTTCTACCGTTCCAGTCTGCTAAGATGAAACAGTATGTGTTTGCTGGATATTGCACCTAAGGGTGTTGGGTCACTTTTGACATCTTGTCGTCTGGGTTTGGTGTCAAAGCTGGAGTATGATCCTGCAGTTTATAGAAGAAGAAGAAGAAAAAAAACAGATTAAGGAAGGATGTGGATTAAATATTCACTTTTTCTTGTATTATTTTTGTACTCACTTGTTTTTTTGTCCCCGAGGCTGCTCGGTTCATTGTCTTGTTCCTCTTCTACCCTCTGTTTCTTCACATCTCCATTTGTATTACTCAGTCCATCTCTCCCTGGTCTAAATATTAATTATTATACAGTATTATTATTATTATTAAGGTCAGCTATATGTACACTGTCATCTTAACAACTATATATATATTTAATATATAACTATATATATCGTTTATAATTTAGATTTAGAATTCTAAATTAAAAACTATATACAGTATATTTAAAAAAAAAAAAACAGATATAAAATCTATTATTTTTTAATTCTATTGTGGATAAAATATGGAATATTCTTTTAAATACTAAATTCTCAATTCCTGTATTTAAAACACTATTCCATATTTTATTCACAATAGAACATAAAAAAACCAAACCAATCAAATGTTTAAACTGTAAGTAAGGTCATTTTGAATTAAAATAATAGTTGAGACAGGGCCATGTTTACGACTGTGTAGCATCCCCTCTTCTTTTAACAACATTCTATATGTGTTTGGGAACTGAGCAGATCAACTGCTGGAGTTTTGGGAGAGGAATGTTGTCCTATTCATGTCTGATACAAAATTCCTGCTGCTCAACAGTCCTGGGTATTCTTTGTCATGTTTTTCATTTTATTATGTGCCAAATGGTTTCAATGGTGAAAAGTTCTGGACTGCAGACATGCCAGGCAACATCTGGATGGAAGCATTTGTTGCTCTAAAACCTGTACATAACTTTAAGCATTGATGGTGCCTTTCCAGATGTGGCAGCCGCCCATTCTATAGGCAATAACGCACCACATACTATCGAAAACGCTGTAAAGTTTATAACAAACCAGATGGTCTCTCTCTCCTTTTTTAGTCCAGAAGATGTGATGTCCTAATAGTTTCCAAATATTATTTTACATTTCCATTTGTCTGACCGCAGAACCATTTTAACCACAGTTACAGTTTTCCACTTTACTCTTTTTATACCCAATCATACTACCGATCTGCTGACAGTTATCCCAATTAGTTGTTTTTAAGTTTTGTTTTTGGCTCTGTCCCATCTTTTTTTGAGACAACATTATCAGATTTCTAAAGTCTGTTTCTTTATTAGACTTTTTATTATGTAAAAATGTTGAGACTTTTGAACTGAAGATTTTGTAATGCACATTGTACCTTTCAAGTGA
>JBCEWE010000422.1:278535-563535 GCA_039877035.1 Silurus lanzhouensis | reverse complement strand
TTGTTACATGTATAGAGAAAGATTTAGTGTTGAGTTAATAATGAAGTGTGTATGAGACCTGCTGAAAGTTGTGCTCAAACTGGCAGAGTTGCAAGCACAATTCCAGCTTATTCTGATGCTGTATCCAGAAATCATCGAACGCTGCTGAGCTCTCATTTAACTGCGACAGTAATCTGAGAAAACAACACGTTTGACCAAATAATACATTTTGAAATTGTGGTGAATTCTACATTAAAGAGTTTTCACCGATGCACAGTGGCCAAGTTCTCCAGCTGGTCTGGATTCAGAGTGCTGTCTGGGTCCCTGTGCACCGGTTCACGGATGTTCCCCAAGATGATTCGCCCTTGTCCCAGCGATCCTGCTAGCTCCTCCTTTGGAAAGCAATTCATGTCAAATCAGGTAATGGTACTCTATTTCAAAACCTAGACATTTTAGACGAATTGTACCTTAATGCTTTGTTTCTTGCTGCTGTGTGTGTTGAGCAGATTGCTGGTGGCTTGAGGGGTGTTGGGGAGGTCAGTCTCGGCCAGTTCCCTGCCTAAAACCTGCAGTCTTTGTGTCATCCGCTTGACTAGGAAAGCAAAGCCTTCTATGCCCTACAGTACATGTACAAGGAAACACAACATGGGTTAAAGTTGCAAGATGGAAATGTTTTGATCAGTTGTTCATTACACTTGGATGTGCCTTTATATAATATTATATGTATTTTATATTCATTATAATTAATTCTATGTTAATTTTGTTGTTGTTGTTTGCATAGTGTCAGTATGTTACAATTGTGAAACATTTATGGTATGACCCAAACACAGTATTGTCTATAATATAGTTCTATTGAAGACCAGGAACTTTTCCACACCTGACAACCAAGAGTAGGAAGCTAATGCTATTGTGGGCAACTGGAATGTTGGAAAAAAAACAATCCCTGTTCCAATCTTTAACCTGTTCGAGTGAACCTGTGCCCACTGTAGCCTCAGGCCTGCCTCTGGATTAGTGTTCTCTTCGACTGGAGGCCACTCTGTGCAGCTTGGGACGGTTTCTCATCAACGCCTTGGGTGGTTCCATGAAATTCCGGAGTAAGAACTGGTGCTTTGAGGATGAATTTGGACTGTAGTTAATGTCAACAGTCTCCTACACTGACTCAGGACTACTTTTCGCTTCTGATCATCATCACTGCACCCCACAACATCGTATATCTGCTACAAATGGACATTCGGTGCAACCCAGATGAGGATGGGTTCCCTCTTGAGTCTGGTTCCTCTCAAGGTTTCTTCCTTATGCCATCTCAGGGAGTTTTTCCTTCACCACAATCGCCACCGGTTCACTCATCAGGGAAAAACTTACACTTATAAAGAACATATTCACTCTTAATCACCACATTATCAGTGTAAAGCTGCTTTGAGACAATGTTCATTGTTAAAAGCGCTATACAAATAAAAATTATTTGAAATTCTATTCTTGGAAGACAGAATGAACCCTTCTTCTATTGGAGAAGATTCCATGTGTTCTCAGTTGAATATATCCACTGTATTATGAAAACCTGTTTTGTACTTGTTTAAGCATATTTATTATAGATGAAGCTTCTTACTGTGCGGTGGGAAATCCAGGTGTTATGGCAATATTGCTGAGTACCACCGAGTTCTTGGGTCAGTTGGCTTTGCTCTATATATGAATGTAGCTCATCCAGTGTGCTCAGCATGATAACCTACTCACACAAAGACACACAACATATACTTTACAGTCAGACATGTAATGAATGTAAAAGCACTGGTGAAACGTTGTTTGCTTACCGGCACTTTCATCTTGAAATCATCACCATGGTACTTGAAGAAAATGTCTGAAAGAGTGCGCTGCAGGAGTGTGTGGGGCCGTAGCACCAGAACCAGCCGTAGGTTTCCTGGAAAGCCGCTCTGGTAATATAGAACAAAATAGGGTTAAAAACAATACCATCACTTTCTGTGATCACATGACCAACACAGATTTTCTGATTTTATATAAATATAATGCACCTTCATACACACTTACTGAGATACGGAGTAATGTTCCTTTCACACATGCCCAGCGATCCTGGCGCCTGTCAATCACTAAGATGAAGCCCACTCCTGCTGCACTTAAGCTGAAACACACACATTACAGTCACCACCTAAATTATTAGTACCATAAATCAGAATAGGTTTTATGGGAAAAAAGGATGGTTAAAAATATACACTATACACAATAATTATAATCTAAAGCCAAATATTTTTGCATACCAAACAGTCTTTAGGCATAGATAGATACGTACATGAAAGTACAAATAACTACTAAGAATATCTTCTTCTTCTTTCGGCTGCTTCCATTAGGGGGCGCCACAGCGGATCATCCGTCTCCATACCCCCCTGTCCTCTACACCTACCTCTTTCAACCCAACTACCTGCATGTCTTCCCTCACCACATCCATAAACCTCCTCCTTGGCCTTCCTCTTTTCCTCCTTCCTGGTGTCTCCATCCTCAGCATTCTCCTACTGATATGCCCCATGTCCCTCCTCTGCACATGTCCAAACCATCTCAATCACACCTCCCTCACCTTGTCTCCAAAACATCCTACATGCGCTGTCCCTCTAATAAACTCATTTCTAATCCTGTCCATCGTCGTCACTCCCAAAGAAAACCTCAACATCTTCAGCTCTGCTACCTCCAGCTCCACCTCCTATCTTTTACTCAATGCCACTAAAATATAAATATACTAAAAATTAACACTAGAATTTTAAGTATGCATCCATAAAGGGTAAGTGATTGTACCCTTGCCTGGTGCTTGTAATAATAGCAAACACTCTCCTCCCAAAACTGAATGCTACTGCCAGGACGTTTAACACCATTCAATACAAAATGAAGACAGACAACTACTAATTACAGATTTGTTTTAAAAATCCGAGAGGAACTGTTCTTTACCTGGGAACGCTTGTCAGATAGGTGAGAACATTGTGAAACTCTTGATCACTGATCGCACCAAATGATGAAAATTCTGGGAAGATGATGATAGGACTACCATCCTGCCCTCTGCCACCTAAAAGAAGTCAGAGCAGAAATGAGGGGAGGAAAAGATCTCAAACCAGCAGTGGGGCCAAAGGGACGAATGTTGCGTGGGCTTCTACAGCGATTGTACAGATTGAAATCTGCATTATCCATATTTCTGATACTGTAGATATTATGGGGATATCAATATGGACAGAGCCACTGAGATGTCATTAAGGATACATGGTCACGGTATGTATGATGGTACCTATAAGTTTATCCCTATTGAGCGAGTCAGTGGCAACAGAGCCAACCACAAACTCCATTAGGTGGTATGAGTAAGAAACCTTGAGACTCAAAAGGGCCTCCATCCACATCTGGGTGGCACAGGATGTCTATTCATGATAGTTTTATCACTGCTGTGATAAAGTGTGCTGTTCAATGAACTGTTCGTTGAACTGGGTGCTTGGATGCTGAATTGTTCATGCCAACTGTAGTCCTAAACTTTTGTATTATATTTATTTATATTAAAACCAGTCCAAATACTTTTTCTGCAAACTATGTGTTTCATGGAAACGCATTTCCTCTGGTTTTTGACTGCATGAAGGAAAAAAGTGTGAAGAGAAATGGTGCGTGTGTGTGTGTGTGTGTGTGTGCAGCACAGTCTCAGTGTGTGTGTGTGTGTGTGTGTGTGTGTGTGTGTGTGTGTGTGTGTGTGTGTGTGTGTGTGTGTGTGTGTGTGTGTGAGAGAGAGAGAAAGATGGGAGCTGGGTACCACATGATCCAAATATTAATCTGGCTAGTCATGTCTATTCTTCCTGTCTCCATGACAACAAGCTGAACAGTCATCCTTTAGGTCAGAGTGCTTCATTTAAATAGAAACCAATCCGTCAGCAGCTACTAATTCTCTCACTCTCATGCACATGCACTCATCTGACCCTCTGCTCTACTTTGGCATATCATTTTAACAATGCTTCAGAAAACGCTCTTGTGCAACCCTCACTTGTGAATCCTGCTGGTTTTTACACATAAACTGTTCAACATTTTCCAACCTAGAAATACGCTCTTATTATGGATAAGGTCAGAAATCAGAGCATGTGTTTAAAAGCACCAGAAAGCATGTGTTGAAGCATTCATACCTCCTCCTTCTGATTATAGGATTATGCATAACCATGGGTGCCGCATGAAGTATAAGTGTAACACCTGCTACATTTGTACTGCATCTTGTTTTACATTTTTTTAGGCTAAAAACTGAGGCAAAACTGTGGTAATATTAGCATAATATCACGCTAATATTCATTCTCATAATAATGAATTGCAGATACATTGGAATTAATTGCAAATACATTTTTTTAAAAAAGGAGTAATTGGTTTGCGTGAGGTTCTTGTCAGAGCACCAAACATCTGATTTGGAACACTATACTTCTGATCCATGCTAGCATGATAGCATCATGCAGTTCCTGTAATACAGAACCTCCACCAGCCTGGACTGTTCAATCAATGCAGCTTAAGTCCACACGTTTTTAAATCAAGATTCATTAGACCGTGCTACATTTTTTCCTGTCTTCAGTTGTTCAGTGTTGGTAAACCGGTGCTCAATGGCTAAGAGAAGAAGAGCTTGACATGGGCTTCTGCTGTTGTAGCTCATCTCCCTCGAAGTTCAGTGTGGTGTGCATTCGGAGATGCTTTTCTGTGTTTGTTTGTGTTGCTGGTGTTTTTTGAACCAGTCTGGTCATTCTATCTCAATCTGGATGTTTTTGCACTATATTGGGTAAACTCTAGAGCAGGGGTCACCAACTTTTTTGAAACTGAGAGCTACTTCTTGGGTACCGATTAATGTGAAAAAAAATTTACATGGACATTTTGAAATTCACACCAATGCAAGTGTGATTTAAAAAAGAATAGCGACAAAAATAATGAGATGCAGATGGTAAGTGGCGCTATGGTGAGATGTTTTTAGAAAAGGCCCGTGGGCAACTCATGTGGTGTGACCCCCCTGCTCTAGAGTCTGTTGTGTATAATAGAAATACTCCGACACACCAAATCGTGCATCACGACAGTCAAAACATTTTTTTTATCAATATAAATATTGCCTAAAGCTGCTAGCCTGTGTTTGTATTGTTTTATACATAGCACTGCTACTGCCACAAAATTGCTTTATTAGAATGTGTAGGTGTCCAGTGTTCCTAATACAGTGTTCAGTGTGTATATGATTAGAAGTTAAATAAATAAGTCAATGATTAAAATAATAACAATAATGTGTGATTTTTTTTTTTTTTTTCCGCAGAACGTTCTCAGTTTTTTTCAGTTCTCATGGCATGGTGATAAGCTAAAAATAATAAATGATAAACCGCTTATGTGTAAACTCAACTCAATATAAAACCAAATCTATATATTTTCAATACTAAACTGATTTTGATACAAATTTATCGATATATTTATGACACCCCTACTGTACATGCACATCATAACAATTAGCATTACAGTAAAGTGTTATAATTATTATGAGTCTGACATGTAAAGGGACGATTATAATTTTACCAGACAGGATAGCAAACTTTTTCTTCAGCTCAGTGATGATGTCAGCAGCACAGATTGGACTCGTCTCCTTTTGCATAATCTCATCTGTTAAAACACAAAGACACACAGTTTGAGAATTGAGAGTTGTGTGGCTGCTTTGCTGCATCTGGTACAGGATCAGACTTAAATCTGAACAAGACACAATGAAATATCAAGACTACAAAGCCATTCTGGAGCACAGTGGCAAAAAGCTTCATCTCAGTCACAGTTCATGGGTCGACAACAGCATATTGAGCCATTTAGACCCGGTTCCTCTAATAATTTCTTTCTTAGAACGTCTAACCTGCCATAATCACCACTGGCTTTCTCATTAGGGATAAACTTATAAGGATGCAAATTTCTGATATTTCTGCTAAGCTGATTTTGGACAATGTCTATTGTATGTCCACATAACAGTAACAAAATGAATTGAAGTGAAAATTGAAGTGAAAAATCTCAATTATATCCAATATCTATTAAAAATGTTTTAATCATCTAGTCAGGATAAGACATCTTTCAAAAATGAGATAGGTGGAGCAGTTTGCTCATGAAGATTGGACCAAGATGGTCCAAAAGTCTCATTGAGAGCCAGTTGTTTTGCAACGATTACTTCTAATCATTTTATTTCAGAGAAAATTGAGGGGGGATTTTTTCGTGAATGGTATCAACAAATTTTTTCCATGCATAAAAGTTTCTTTTGATAAAAATGCCCATTTTAAATAAAACGTTACTTCCTTTTATGATTTGATAAAGCTCGACATCAGAAGCTCAAATAAAATATTTTGCCCAGAGGGGCTTCCACACACAGCACCAGACACCAAGTAAGGGTGGGACAGAGTACTAGGTGTACTTACGAAGGTGTAATTAAGAAACAAGAGAACAGTGTTAGGATTTTGGAGTCAGGTTCGTACCTTGGGGGAATTCGCCTCACACACACACACTCACACTCAGAGGGGCTCAGCTACTGTTACAGTGGGCACTAGAGTCAGTTAACTTCCTCGTGAGTCTCACAGGCATATCCTTTTTTTCCATTCCCATAGACAGACAGACACACAGGCACAGATGGCACACACACACACACACACACACACACAC
The DNA here is from genome assembly GCA_039877035.1 of Silurus lanzhouensis. Lineage (NCBI taxonomy): Eukaryota > Metazoa > Chordata > Actinopteri > Siluriformes > Siluridae > Silurus > Silurus lanzhouensis. The sequence continues at coordinate 556,890 of JBCEWE010000422.1, read as the reverse complement.
ACACACACACACACACACACACACACACACACACACACACACACACTGCATTATGGACCACAATCAAGTAACATGAGAGTTCAGAAAAATTCTAAGAGACTGCTAATTCACATTCAGAATTTTCAAGAAAATGAAACAATGAGAATTTTGATAGATAGATAGATAGATAGATAGATAGATAGATAGATAGATAGATAGATAGATAGATAGATAGATAGATAGATAGATAGATAGATTTAGATAGATTTAGATAGATAGATAGATTTAGATAGATTTTTGTTTAGTTGTGACAGACAGACAGACAGACAGACAGACAGACAGACAGACAGACAGACAGACAGGCTGACAGACAGACAGACAGACAGACAGACAGACAGACAGACAGACAGACAGATAGATAGGTTTTTGTTTAGTTGTGACAGACAGACAGACAGACAGACAGACAGACAGACAGACTGACTGACTGACTGACTGACTGACTGACAGACAGACAGACAGACAGACAGACAGACAGACAGACAGGTTTTTGTTTAGTTGTGACAGACAGACAGACAGACAGACAGACAGACAGACAGACAGACAGACAGACAGACAGACAGACAGCTAGGTTTTTGTTTAGTTGTGTACAGTAAAGCCTATTTCCCTTACTCTTCTATTCTGATTGTCATCTTCCCTCACATACTCGCATTCTTTGTCTTATGGTCTAAGTATACAAGGAAGCTCAGCGAAAAGCAGCTGTTGTTACTTGGAACTTACTGTAGAGTCGACAGCAGCAGAGAGTCAAGCGGTGGTATTTTTCTGCCTCTTTCAGGGGAATACGAACACATTTCCCTCGTCCCCTTGTGTGTACATCCATATCCTCTGACTTCCCTGTACCTCACAGCTACTCTCTAATGGTATAATACGAGACAGCTTATAACCACATCCAGGTTGTGTGGGAACTCCCTACCTGAGACAGGTGCTTGAATCAACTAACATCTCTCTCACTCTCTCTCTCTCTCTCTCTCTCTCTCTCTCTCTCTCTCTCTCTCTCTCTCTCTCTCTCTCTATTTTTCTTTCAAACACTGCTTCAGTAAATCCTACACCCCCATCATAAGAACCCTTTTCATTCACTTTTGACAGCCATTGATGAATAGATGTCTGTGTGTGTGTGTGTGTGTGTGTGTGTGTGTGTGTGTGTGTGTGTGTGTGTGTGTGTGTGTGTGTGTGAGTGTGTGTGAGTGTGTGTGTGTGTTTGATCTTATCAGGCAAAATGTTATAACAAAGGCTGGATTCAGGCCATTCAAATGATGTGTGCTATCTGTGGCCAACATAGTGAAAGTTAAAGAGGCAGACTCTTAAAAACAATGCATCCTTATAGCGCTCCAGGGTACTGGTGGAAACTGAGCTACTGTTGGCCGAAGGAGAAGAAGGAGAAGAGAAAGAAGTCTACAGAGACAGCAGGAAAATGAGAAGTGTAGGAGAGTGGAGATCTGGGTTGGTACTTTAAATGTTGGTACTATGACTGGTAAAGGGAGAGAGGGAGCTGATATGATGCAGAGGAGAAAGGTAGATATGGTGTGTGTCCAAGTAAAAGTGGAAGAGGAGTAAGACCAAGAACAGATACAAATAGGTCTGAGGTGAATTCTGTAATCTGTGGCAAACGAACATACAGTAGATGAGAGCTAACTGATCTATCATAGTTTATAGATGTGCTGCCCTCTCTGTTCCTACAGATAGCACTAGCAATAGAGAATGGGGCTTTTCTAGTCAAATTAAAGTCATGTGACCAATTGGCTTCTTGAGATTCCCTTTGACTGACTAATGTGATAAATATATAGTATAAAATACATTTCCTTTTATTAAAACATGGATCGTGACAAAAAACATATCCTGAACATTATGTCATGTAAAGGAGGTGAAAGTGCAGACTTTTAGTAAGAAAAATGCAAAACGACCAAACAAGAACTAAAAACCAACAGACAGTAAAGCTAGAAATTAGAAACAAGACTAATTCAGGCACGACAAGAAACATACTGGAGACGATGAAGGTGACACTGAAAAACTTGGACCTACTGTAAATAGTGGTGCGGGAAAAAGGTGTGTGTGACCCGTGGTGCTGACGAGCCAGGGCTGATTAGAAATGTAGTGCATGTGCAATTTCATCTTGGAACGGTGCAAATATAGGAATATAATAAGGAAACCACAGACACCAAACATTCCTGGATAATTGCCTGAACATCATTTGTATAATTAATTCCATGCCAAACTGCATACATACATTTTAACTTTTTTAGCAAAATTGTAAAATAAATTAAAAAGAAATTAAGTAGTAACATTTTTTCATATATATAGTTTATATGTATATACATTTTTTTTTAGATAGCTTTAGAGTATGCCTTTGGGAAAGGAAAATTGTATTGAATTCTCATGGCTGGACTGGGAAAGCTGTCGCAAAGTAGAGCAGAACTTTAACGGGAAACATGGAAAGCTCATCACACACCAGACTGAAGGTCCAAGCTTGGAGAGACGAGTGTGTGTGTTTCCAGGATGTTTTGTAGCTACATATATATATATGTAAATATGCAGATATATGTAAAATATAGAGTATAAAATCAAATAAATAATCATTACTAATTTAGTTATATTCCTATAAGACCTATAGTAAACACATTTAAAAGGCGGTTGCATTTTATAAAACATACAAGGAAATAAATACATTTCATTTCAAACTCACCCTGACCCCGTGTCAGTGTCATAAGGGGAAACTGTACTATGCTGACTCGTCGTTTCCTAGGCTTCTTCAACATTTCTCAACTCTGCTAGAACCCTTTGCTAAGCACACGACCGGTACAACCTCTAAAAAAATGCAGATATGCTCCTTGACTCCTAAAGCTTCAAGCTAGCAGCTGTGTGTCATCACCAACTGAACTGTTACTGTGAAAGAGCCACAGCTTTGTTAGCATTGCTTGTGATGTCTGGTTTTGTACTCAAGTCCTGCTGCTCACACACTCACACACACACACACACACACACACACACACACACACACACACACATGATGTGTCCTACAAAACACCTCCAGCAGGGATCCCACAGGAAACCATACAGTATGGATTTGCACTGTGTTTTCTCTTACTGCTGCCTCAGACAAGAATCAGTAGTAATAAAGAGTAGTGTGGTTTTTTTATTTTTTAGCTAATTTTGTCGTTCCTGCAGTCGGGCACTGACGAGTGTGTACACACACAGAGCTACAGTTGAGCTCCATTGCCCAGATAGGACATCCTCTCTTTTCCTTCAAGACAATACAGTATAGTCCGAACACTGATGGTGGAATCAGTTGAACTGGTATTCTATCTTCCCAGTTCAACTGTTTCCACCATCAGTGTTCAGAAGATACTGTATTGGTCTTGAAGGAAAAGAGAGGATGTCCTATCTGGGCGATGGAGCTGATTTCTTGGCCAAAAAAATGTAAAAAGAAGCCGCAAAAGAAGAAAAACGACTAAGATGCAATTCATAGTAATGTTGCAAATGCAAAAATGACATAAATAAATGAATAAACTGTCAGTTTTTGTCAGGGACCCCGGTTTAGCTGGATTTCTGGGCATTTGTTTGTGCAAAGCTCTCTTATGCCATAGCGGGTTGAGGTCTGGACTTTCACATCAGGTAACAATCTGACTCTTTTAATTGCAACACCTTGATTCTGTTCGTTTTTTAGCCATTCTGTTGTAATTCGCTGCTGTGCTTATGGTTAATTGTCCTATTGCATGACCTAATTTTAGCCAAGCTTTAGCTGTGGGACAGATGGCCTCACATTTGACACTAGAATACTGTGCTATGGAGAGCCAACTCAATGACTGCAAGTTGCCCAGATCCTGTGGCTACAAAATAAGCCCATATCATCACCCTCCACTTCCCCCTGATATGCTGTATTCGGTTTTTGCCAAACTTTGGCCAGACATCTCCACTTTTGTCTATTAAATGAGATTGTTCCAGGTTTGTTCAGCTGCGGCATTGAAAACCTAAACCGTGTAGCCAAACCTTTCATTACTTTTCAGCCATTTTCAAATTCTACTGTCATGAACGTTGTCATATAATATGCTGAATGAGGCCTGTAGGTGTCTGAAATGTAACTGTTTTTTCATGGCTTGACCTTGAGGTGGATTTGCTGGGATGTCCAATCCTGGGATGATTTGCAACCGTCTTAAATTATTGAATTGTTTGGAAATGGCCTTATAACCCCTCCCAGATTGATGAGCAGCAACAAGTGCTTCTCCAGGATGATCTGCTGATGTTTTTCCTCCTTGGCAGTGTGATAACACATTTTGAATGCTCCACACTACCAAACTGATCAAACATGGGCTTTTATAGAGATGGTTGCACTTGTTGGCACCTGGCTGCTATCTAGCCTATTGATTCTTATAGAAGCACTTGGCGTAGGTTTTCACACATTTTGGCTTTATTTATAAAAAAAATTAATAATGACAGTGTAATATGTCGTGTGTGGTTCATCTGTGGTTGAATTTATCGCATAAATATGAAGGTCACATGACACATCATTAAGCCCTATTCAGACAGTAAATATGTACCAGTGTGTTTTTATGCATCCTTCAGTCCTGAATCTGTATTTAGGGTTTTTTTTAAATAATGATTGATCTAGAAATCTTACCAAAAAATAAAAAATAAAACTGTATTTTCATATGCAGTGGCTAAAATGCTAATATAATTGTATAATATATAAATACAATTTGTCGATTTTGCTACGATTGCACAGTGAGCTCGACACAAAAACAAATGAATAAATTCAAGGGTTGTTTTTTTGTTCCCCAGGAAATTTTTTATTTCAAATTTGTATTTAATAAAAAAGATTAAGTCATGAAATACCAAATGCAAAATGTCCCATTTTAAAAACAATTTTGCCAACATGATCTTTCCCCCTTTGAATTCATGAACATAGCTTTGGATGAATATGTGATGGAGACAGATGGTCGTCACAAAAAAATGGCAGGAAAACACAAGAACAGGTGATGTTCATTCCCACATAGACACGCACTTCTTACCAATGTTATGACTGACATAGCTCAGTCTACGCAGCAGCTCTCGCACAACCCCCTTCTTAGAGTTCACCCAGACCATCGCCATCCTCCAAGCGTGAGCAGGAAAATAGATGATAGAGGAGGCTGGGATGCAGAGGGAAGAGAAAATGCAGCAGCCTGTTGTACCTCAATTGCTGCCAATGCGCTCTTGCATAGTACTGAAAATGGAGAAATAGTGCAAGGAGGAGAGAAAGCACTATGATGGTGGGTCTGTGTGTGAGACTGAAAAGCAGAGAGATCTTCTTATACCAAGACACGCATGTGCATAAAACCCCAAGAGCTGAACTTGTGATATGGTGCCACCTTCAGTACTGTAGAAGCTTCCACACTCTGCAAAATACCAAATATTATATTACAGTTAAAGATGTTATGGTTCCTCTCAAATATGATTGCCATTTATAATTTCATTAAAAAAAAATGTATGAAAAACGAAAATGAACATGAATTGTTATGTAATGTAATGAGATACATGAAGCTGCTTCTTAGATATTACGTGCCAAAGGTCACCATGGGTCAACTTCGGACCACCAGCCCTATTTTTTCATCTTGATTTAGATAGACCAAGGCCAGAAATGGTGATGAGTGAGAAACTTTTGATGAGTTGATGTGTGTCTTTAATTTTTATTTTTATTCTAAATCCTCAAAACTACTTACAGACAAAAGCAAATAACAACATGCATGCACAGACAGACAGACAGACAGACAGACAGACAGACAGACAGACAGACAGACAGACAGACAGACAGATAGATAGATAGATAGATAGATAGATAGATAGATAGATAGATAGATTATAAGTAATAAAACCCAGTATCACATTCATCCAACACAGTGCACACATACTGTATAAATTTCATCACCAGTAAAAACTCAAATATCTTTATTTTGATTGGTTGATTGATTAATTGATTGGTTGAGTGGTTATTTGATTGGTTGATTGATTCATTGATTGGTTGATTGATTGATTGTAAAACCAAAACGCAACGTCAAACTGTTTTTTTAACAGTCATCACAAAATATAGGAGCCGGGGTACTTTATTTGCCCCACTTTTAATTATAATTAACACTTAATCTTTATATAAATAATATACGGTGGATTGTACAGTCTGAGACCCAGTGTGATTAGTAAAATATTTATTGTTCTTTTAGTGTATTTATTTATTTATCTTTTATAAAATACATCTTGGCTGATGGGAGGGTGTGTGGAAGTTATTGCTGGTTAAAACTACATTTCCCAGAATGCCTCTTGCTCTCCTTTTCTTCCCCCATTGTGTTTCCCGTCTCGCGGGCTTTGTTCCGTTATGGCGGGTCGTTTCGAAAGTGGGAGGCTGGTCGTTTTCCCGTCAGCTCCTGAGCGCTTTAAATCGCGAAGAGAAGCCAAGACGACTCAAGGTAGGCTTGAGGATCCGTCTAGACTATTTGACTATCTTTTAGTCATGATTTATAATGTGTGGTTACAGGTTTTGTGCACTTTTAGTGCGCTAACAACTAAAAAGTTTGGTTTGTGTTGCCGCCGGAAGATGTTTGACGGGGCAACGGGCTGTTAACCAGCTGGGCTTTGTAGTGGTTTTTAGCTGAATTATAGAGAATCCAGTGCTGTTTGTATGAGAGTAACTGTAGGAACTGCACTGTTTTAGGAACATGACATCTCCAGCCGAACCGCAGGCTCACTTCCCGTGGCGCTGGATGGCCAGCAGTTCTCGGGCTGGGGTGATTCTGAACGCCTCCCCAGGAGAAGTGGAGTCTGTCAGGAGCAGCTGGGGCTCTCCGGGTATGGACGTGTCTTTAGAGGACTCCTTCAACGGCCAGTTCGCTCCTTTACCCGTGTCCCGCAGTGCTAGCAGCCTGAGTGTGGACTCCATCTGTCCCTCATCCTCCATCCAGGTCTCTGCGGTAAACATGGCTCTCCCTGCTGCGAGAAACCCCCAAGCACTCATCAACCGACTCCAGGAAGTAAGTTCCGGTAGCATTTCGGTTCTTTAAAAGCAAGTGATTCAGAGTTTTCTGTGTTTGGGAGCAAAAAGAAAAGCACACAATTAACTGAGGACGAAGCATGTTTGTGTTTTCAGGATTTACACGAAATCATCACTCCAGAGGAGTCGAATATAAAGTCCATATAATGCGTTTACATTCACTAGGATGAGAATCGGTTCCTTTTGTGAATCGGTTCTTTTCCTTTGATTCTTTTCCTCACCATCTCGCGCTCGTTATAGTTCAACTTTTCAGGTACTAAATTATAAACTCGATTTTTATAACCTTTCTTTAACCTTTCTTTAGAAACGTCTTTTTTTACTTCCATTCTTCGTCCATTCACTCTGGAGAGAGAATCTTGAAGCTGGACATATAAAGCAAAAGAAACCTTTAACGCTAGACTATATATAAATATATACAGTGTATATACACACACACACACGCTCCCCATCGCTCGAACGACTGTTCGTAGCATAAATTTGTTCGTACGTTGTTAATGTGTTCGTTATTGACTACGCATATCTCCTAATGATGTAAGAGCTATAAATACTATAAAAGAAACAATCAATATACTTAGATTAATCGAAATACTGTATACAATATTTTGTATTACGTAAAAAAAAAAAGAATACAAAAAAATACACTTAAAAAAATTCAATGGCCCGTGTCCAGTGCGGAATTGTATTTTTCCCGACTCCGGAAAAATTTCACTTTGAGGACAGGATTGTTCGTATCAGCAAAGGTCCGTAAAGTGAAAGTTGGTAAAGTGGGGAGCGTCTGTACTTGTATATATTATTGTATATTATATGCCACATACCTAATTTGTCTCCGCCTCTTCTTTGACATCATAGGACACTTCAGCCAATAAACAAGCAGAGAAACTACTCATAGGCTACTACAGAACTGTATACTGTATCTACAATGTGATCCACTGATCCGCATTTACAAAAATTCACCTCGCTATATTCTTGCAAATAATTTTGTGTTGTTTAAAGCGCGTTGGAGGACGATTTACGGCATAAATGTCATTATTTTGTTCAATTTTTATGCGCGTGTGCAAATGACGCTCACGTTGTTTCTTTAGTTGAAGCAGCTGCAGCAGTGCATGCAGGAGCAATTAAAAGCCCACCAGCAGGAGCAGCTTCAAAAACTGCAGAATGAACAATCAAGGCTTTTGGGAATGGTCCAGACTCCTACAGGTATAATACACCGCTGTATGGAAATGCGAAATGTTTCTGATCGTGTTGTTTATCCACCTGATTGTGGTGATTTGACTTTTTTTTTTTAAAGAGTTTGGCAATATGAAGCAGCCGTGCCTGAAAACTGCTGAGCAGTCGGGATTGAAGCCCTCGCACACAAGTCAGAGAGTTTTACCAATTCGACTCGAACACCATCCACCCGAAGAAGCGGAACGGATATTCGGTAAAGGTACTCTCAGTACCTTTTAGTACTTCTCAGTATTTCTTGCAAGTTAGTTCATCATCAGGTGTGTTAATTAGCTAAACAAACACTGAGCTGTCATTTTATTACCAAAACAGCACCAAACACGTGGCATCAAGAGCCCAGTGTGGACCAGGCAAGCTCTGGCCATCTCAGTGATGAAGATTATGATCATGAAGAAGAATCGCTGCATCGTGAGGACCAAAGCGCGTCCCATAGAGACGGCGAAACAGAAGTGCACGACAGGTACGTGTTTTCAGTGCAAGCGTTGAGGGAAATGTCCAAATCTCGAGCCAAAATCGTGAAAATTTGTGTCTCCAGGCCGATCAGAACGGGTGGCGGCGCCAAGACGTTTGAGGAGATGCTGGAAGAGCAGCTCGTGCTGGAGAATGAGAAGCTAAACAAGATATCTGTAAGGCATGCATTGCATTTTCAGTGTGTTAATCCAGTGTATTTTTCTTTCATTTTGCTTGTGGATTTCCTCTGTGTTTTCCACTTTCTTCTGTAGGACCATGATCCATGTAGGTCACTTGGTTGTTCTATTCCCTCTGTGCCCCTATATTAGGTCTATAAATGTTTTTCCATTTTTTTTTTTTTTTTTTTTAGGGTGCTCCCCCTGATGCAGCAAAAGTGAAGAGACCATTTTTAAAGCGAGGGGAAGGCTTGGCTCGTTTCTCAAGAGGCAAAACCACCGGATCATTTAGAGACAAGGCAGCAGGTTCAGTCACCAAAACAGCACCAAGCATCAATCCTTCATCCTATAAAGGCCCAACCCTCAGATCCCAGCAGGGCTCGGAACCAAAACCAACGTCTCCAAAATCCATAAACCCTGTAACACAGCGCAAGACTGCCGTCCTGACCAAAAACATCCTTCTGCAGAAGACTTCAGTACCAGCAGCCAAGGCTCTTGCAAAAGCTCCTGGAGGCCAGCAGAATCTCCGAGCAGAAGCGAAAAATGCAAGCTCTGCACCCGTCCAACACCGCAGTACGAATGATAAGCTAGGTCAGAAACTTCTCTCGGATTTCCTGGTTGATTTCAGCAAGGGGGCGTCGAGACCGATTCAGTACACGGATAAGCAATGTGCAGAGAACTCGTTTGAGGTGTGGCTGCAAGAGCGAGGTGAACACTGGGAAAGATCTCAGCATCGTGAGTGTGTGGAGCTGGGCGAGTTCGAGCTGCTAGAGCGAGCGGCAGACGAGCTCTCGTTTTCCAGTAACTCGTCTTTCATCAACACACTTTTGCGGCGGGAAGGCAGACGCCTGTCCTCGACTCCTGTCAAATCGCCACCTAAATCTTCGCTCCCTGCACGTGGTCTCGACGAGGCTACCGGCTTCAGCGAGGCTCGCGGTTCACCAGGACCACCTGTAGACGGCGTGGCAGCGATGGAAGGGGACGGACAACCAGATGAAGTGTCGACCGAGTGTTCCGGAGATGAAGATGCGGAAGAGTCAGATTCCTCACTGTGTAGCAACACGGTTTTTCACCAGCCGGCTGTGGAGCCACACCAACAGGAAGCGTTCGCCTTTCAGATTTCAGTGCCGGCCTACGATAAGCGAACTTATCAAGACGGAGCCGGCAGTATCGAAGACGAAGAGGAGAGCCAGAGAGATTCGACTCTGGTGGATGCGAGAGGCCAGGTTGAGTTTGATGACGATGACACGTGGAACGAGCCGGAGAATTCCACTTGCAGTCCGGGCGGTTCACTCGATAGGGTACTGACGAGGAAGATCGCGGCCTCAAAGGGACCGGAGCTCAATCGCCGCTTTAACAGCCAATTAGGCTGCGAGCCAGAACCACCACCAACATGCCAGTTGGTAGCAAAGCTGTTTCCAGCTCTGAAGCCGAAAAAATGTCCTCCTCCTCCTCCACCAGAACCACCAGATTCAGATGGGCACAGTGAAGAAGGAGCAGGTGAGGAGAACAGTCTATTATCTGATCGCTTGTAGATTGTTCGGATATACATGAATTTTTTTTATTTTATTTGTTAAGGCTCCCCTTTGATATGATGACTTGTGTCAGTTATTATATATCAGAATTAATTCGATTGCAAAAATGAGTTTAGTCCATTTAACTAAACACTGAGCACTGTGTTTCCCCACGGACCATTATTACTGACGCACCACCCGCTAAACTCTGGAGCGCTCTGGACAGGTAGCAGAATAAAACAACGGAGGAACTGGGGGAACACGGCGAGGGGCGAGGAGAAGATTCAGGAAAAAGAAAACGTCAGAAAGTTTGGGATCATTTCAACTAAAATACGGGAAAACACCGTACAGCGTTTAACGTATTTTTTTATTTATATACAGTGGGTTAAAAAATTCCCTCCGAGTGGCCGCGTTTTTAAAGCTGGTGATAAACACGGCTTTCAAGAAAAACACATCACGATACTGTGCGAGATTTAATAAATAAATACACGAGTGAGAAGAATCGAGTTTCGTTCAACGAACAGTTTCTCAAAAACGTTTTTTCAAATATTTTGGAACGCACCGTATTCACATTTTGATGATGCAAAATACAGCAATTAATAAATACAGCAATAAAAAAGAAAATCCAATTTACTTGTTCATTTTAAGAGACCCGTCTTATTTTTTTTGTCTCTTATTTTGAAATAAATAATTTTGCTCATCAATTAAAAAAAAAATTCTTCTTATCTGATTAATAGATGGAATAATTGTTCAAATGATCGATGGCTGCAGCTCTAATCAGAACGCACTTGTGGGTTCACACACGCATTTTTTTCACTTCCTTTATTTTATATTTTTATTCCAGCCAGGTCGACGTTACTTCGTGAACGCTTGGTCGAACTGGAGACTGAAATCGAACGCTTCAGGAAAGAGAACGCAGCTCTCGGACGACTCAGACAGGAAAACCAGAAGATTCAAGAGAACCTGAGGTACGGAACAATTCAATTTGCCCCGTGAATCGCAACTAAATACCCTTCAGCTTAATACAAACAAATGTATTCTTGAGAAATGAGACCCAAAACAGACTCAACACTGCATATGTCAAAGTGCTCTTCATTTGTATTGCTCACTACTTGTTTTTTTACATTTTGCGTGTACGAAGGGTTTCTGTGGGGTCTTAAAAAAAATTTGTCTTAAATCTTTTTTTTTTTTTTTAATGTACATTTTTAGATGGAATTTACATTTTAAATTGAAATAATTAAAATTCTAGGTCTTTAAAAAGGGTTTTCTGTGGGGTTTTAAAAAAGATTTATAAAAGTTAAAATTGTAACAAAAAATCTTTTATTCAAAAATTTACATTTTTGAATGTAATTTTTAATTTAAAATTAAAAGAATTTTTACATTTTAGGTCTTTAAAAAGTCATACATTTGCTGTCTTAATTAATCGTCCTAAATTCCTAAATTATTACGTAAAAATATATATATATTTTTTTAAATGTACATTTTTAGATATAATTTACATTTTAAATTGAAAGAACTAAAATTCTAGGTTTTAAAAAGGGTTTTTCTGTGGGGTCTAAAAAAATAAAATAAAAGTTTAAAATGTAATATTTAAATTTTTTATTTCAAAAAATTACAATTTTAAATGTCATTTACATTTAAAATTTAACGAATTTCAATTTTAGGTCTTAAAAAGTCAGACATTTGCTGTCTTAAATAATCGTCTTAGTTTTCTGAGTATTTCTTAAATATAATTCACTGTATTACGAATACAAATGAGACCGACATGCAACAACCAATCAGCTTTCTGATATTGGGGCGAATCTTCCTTGGATTCTATCACAGGTGTAAAACGGGGTAAAGTTTAGCAATACTTGGCTTGAAAATTTTTTTTTATTATGGCTCGGTTAAGTTCAATTCCTAACAACTTATTTGTGTGTTTTTGATGTTGCGATTTAGGTCTTAAATTCTATTCTTAATGGCCCTAAAAAGTCTTAAATTCACTTTGTGTAACCTGCAGAAACCCCGATATGGCAAACAGGGAATAGTGTATACTGTAGTTGCAGGTACGCAATACAAACACCTTGTATATGGGGGAGTATTTAGAATGTATTGTAAATGTGTTCATTTGTTTAGAAACGCACACAAATTTCGTCCCTGTAGAAGTTCAAGGTGATCAGCAATTGTAGAAGTGCTCAAACCAGCCAGAGATTCAGGATTGTTTTTAGGATCAACCCATTTAATCCGCTGTCATTTGGCATCTCTAATTTTATATAGGAATGAGAGAGCAGAGTTTCAGCAAAACATGGCGGCTGAACTCGCAAAATGGGAGGAGTTCAAACGCGAGGAAAGCCGGAAGCTCCAACGCGAGAAGAAGCTGTTTGAGAAGCATGCGTCAGCTGCGAGGGCAAGACCCGACAAACAGGAACGCGACGAGATCCAGGTTTCCGTCTCCACCATCTCTTTTATTACTGTTTATTTTGATGCACATGCACGCATCTTTTAACCGTGTGTGTGTGTGTGTGTGTGTGTGTGTGTGTGTGTGTGTGTGTGTGATTCAGTCTCTAAAACAGCAGCTAAACACTCTGCAGGAGGATTTAAGAAAGCGAGAGGCCCGATGGAGCAGCACCCATAGTCGTCTCAGGCTGCAAACGGATGCCCTCAGCACAGAGAACGCAACTCTGAGAGACCAGGTCCGCACACTAGAAAAACTTCGCCTGAGTACCTGGAAAAATGCGGAGTCTGAGCGGGAACGAGAGAGAGGGAGGTCCAGTGCATCCAGCAATAGCAGTAACACCAGGACAACAAAATCTAAGGTGTGGAACGAAAGTCCATAATCTGAAAAATGACTGTTGTTAAAAAAAGCAAATGAATACATGTATTAAATTTGACGTTTCTCTATTTCTAGAACCCCACTGTTAGCATTAAGAGCAGCCCACCTGAGAACAAGAAGGCGGAAAGCACAGAAGTCCAGAATCCTTCCAAAATCCCTGCCAAGTCTTCAAGCACCATATACCCTAAAGGTTTTTTTTCCCCCTCTTTTATTTTCCCCCAAATGTCTCAGGCAGATGAACATGATCTAGTTTGCATTTCAGTGTGAAACCTCCTTATTTTTTTTTATAAATCCTCTCCCTCTATATAAACTGAACAAATGCAAGAAAGACGCCATAATTGCAATAATAGGTCAAGAACATTTTAATTTTCCTCGCACAACAAAGTTTGCCAAGAATTCCAGCACTTCAAAAAAATTGCATACAAATCCAAATTTGCCAAACATTAAAATTCCACCTGGCGCCAGTTCTTGATCTTTTTTGTTTATGAAATTGTAATAATGGGTAATTAATTGATAAATGTTTCTACCTGGTTTTCCTCCAGACTGGCAGAGGCAGAGCTCAGTGGAAGATCCACATCGCATTCCAGACCATTTCATCGTATCTGAGGGCAAAAGCCATGAAGCTCATCTAACCACAAACTCCACCGACTCCGTATTAGTGAGCCACATATTCTCTTACTACAAAAGGGTCTTACGTCTTGGTCTGAAATATATTCCATCTCGGACGCATTTGTTTACCTTTAGTGAGCTGTTTTCTTTTGTTGTTGTTGTTTTTCCCTCTTCAGGACGTGGATACTCCAGAAGACATCACAGAGAACACTGAACTCGAGCTTGAAGATTCTATACACATGGATGGCAAGGTAAAAAGAATTCATTAGTGTAGATGTTTTTTTTTTCTCACTTGATGTACCTTTTGTATTTGATAGCATTTTGTAGTGTATAGAACAATATCTAGGTCATAATACGGCTTTTCTTTGTCAGATTGAGAAGACGCTTCCCGATGGAGGACGACTTACGATTTTCCCCAACGGCACAAGGAAGGAAGTGTCTGCCGACGGATTGTCCATCAGAGTCACTTTTTTCAATGGAGACATCAAGCACGTAATGCCAGATCAAAGAGTGGTAAGGCCTGTTATTCAACATATCAATATTTCTTTTATTGTTTACAATCTCCATTTATTGTTCTTGCATAAAAGGGTGAGGAAGTACTTACCGGATATTGAATATAGAGAATAGTGTTGCTAGAATATGTTGCTATCTTTCGAAGTTAATAAATACTTCAGAAGTATTTTTTTATTGTTGTCGTTCGTTAATTTCAACATTAATTCGTTTTTAGTTAATGCACTACGAACTAACACACACAAAAGGTACAGCGCGCAGTCTCGCGTGTCAAATCAAACAGCGCATACCTGTCCTCATACTGTATAATCACAGCGGAACCTTCTCAGTCGCTCCAGCACAGACGCAACCCGGAAAAACTATCCGTATCGTATTGTGGGGGTTGAACAGTCAATTAGCTGCTTCGGGAACGTTTGGTTATATAATAGTACTAAAAGAAGTGTACCAACCCCCCCACCATGTCTCCCACATCAATTTCCCTTGACTTTTAAACACATCTGGTTGGACTGTAACTTTTACGATACAGCTAGGAAACGATTTTATTTATTAACATGTTTACAAGGAATCTTTCATGTATCACCTCAATGTGTTTGTCTGATGTAAAGCTGAAATGTCTTGTACAGTAATTGAACTGTAATGGATTTAATGATGGACCCCCATGTCCGTCATGTTTATAGTGTATATGTTTGCTGAAGGGTTTTTAATCCAGTGTATAATTGAGAATTCTAACCATTACCTAATCAATTGCAGATTTATTATTACGCAGAAGCTCAAACCACACACACCACCTACCCCGATGGTATGGAAGTGCTCCAGTTCCCAAACAACCAGATAGGTACATCCTTTTTTTTTTAACGATTAGTTGGAAACTAACAAAATAATTAGACGGTACAATTTTCTTTCCAGAAGCTTAACGTCCTGCTGGTTCTCTTTTTTTTTTCAGAAAAACACTTCGTAGACGGTCATAAGGAGATCACTTTTCCCGATCAGACTGTTAAGAACCTCTATCCTGACGGGAGAGAGGAGAGCGTGCTGGTAGACGGCACGATAATACAGCAGAACCCGTAAGCATGCCCTGGGATCTTTTAAATAATGTTAATAAACGGAAATAATGTTAATTTGTTTATGACCATTTGTTGCTTAGGGATGGCACTAAGCAGATCCAGTTCAACACGGGTCAGAGAGAGCTCCACACTGCAGAATTCAAGAGACGGGAATACCCGGACGGCACGGTCAAAACAGTTTACTCAGACGGACGACAGGAGACACGTTATCCCACCGGACGCGTGAGGCTCAAAAACCCCGAAGGACACGTCATCATGGACACCAGAGCCTAAGAGCAAGAGTTTTACTTCAACGCTATAAGTTTGGTTTTTGGCGAAAAGGAAATCATTTTGTAAATCCAGAAAAGAAGTGTTTTTGTGTGTTGGGTTTTTTTTATATATAAATTGAAAAGCGGTTTAATTTATAATTTATTTGTAGTGTACATTTTTGTAAAAATAAATCATATTTCTCCGAATTAACGGATTCTTCTGAAATTTTTAACCTAAGAAATGGAACCGTTCTGCAATAATCTCACAAAGGAAAAACTCCAGAACAATATAAGCAGCAAACTAAGCTTAAATATTTGAAAAGTCAGCAAATACGGTCTTAAAACTGGCATCCAGACAGGTTATTTCTCCAAGCATTCAGCTGAAATATGTTGCTATGTCTCTGGTAAAACTTAGCAAAAATATAGAAAGTTTAGTTGTAATCTTGTGATCCAGTTCATCCCACAGCAGTTAGTAGTACAATAGTATTTAGGTGTGAGGACTGGGCAGATTAATCAGACCTTCACTGGCTTCCAGTAGCTGCATGTATCAGATTCAAAACACTGATGTTTGCCTACAAGGCCAAAAATGGACCAGCACCATCTTACCTCAGTGACCTCATCACATCTCGCACTGCACCACGCTGTCTGAGATCCTCCAGCACTGCTCCACTGGTACCACCTTCTCTCAGAATGAGAGGTATGTATACATCAGGGCTCTTCTCTGTTCTGGCACCGAGGTGGTGGAATGAACTTCCCCTAGATGTTCCTACAGCGGAGTCCCTGATAATCTTCAAGCGACGGTTGAAGACCTATCTCTTCCCGAAACACTAAAATTAGCAAGTTTATTTTTAGAATTCAAGTTATATTTATATTGAGTTTGTAATCTGGCGTACCAGTGAAGATTTATTCTAGAAGGACTTCAGCCAACGTATAACGCATACATAATGGAGCTCTGGAAGATCAGACATCCAGCCACCCAACCATGAGTGAACATGAGACTGGGGAACGAGAGCATTCAAACATAACATATTGACTACAATGGTGCCAGAAAACCTGCTCAAATGAAAGCTTTGGTCATATCATGTTAGAGATATGGGTCTCCTAGCTAAGTTGTGGCTGTATTTTGGAGACCAGATTTCGACACGCACAAGTTTCTCATTTCCCAGTTAAAAAGTCTAGCTTGCTCTGACCGATGCTACATAAGTGGTTTTAGCTGTTCAAGCTGCTCGTGTTTGTCAGTTAGACAAAATGAGTAGAAAATTGTATTTTTATTATTATAAAGACAAAGTTAACACTAACATCCATAGAGGGTTAAGAGCCTTTCCAAGAGCCCAAGAGTTGCAGCTTACTGGGGTTTAAACCTTCTTGACTGGATAGTGGATAGTGTTCTCTTCGACTGGAGGCCACTGGGGACGGTTTCTCAACACCACCTTCGGTGGTTCCATGAAATTCCGGAGTAAGAACGGGAGCTTTGAGGATGGATTTGGACTGTAGTTAATGTCAACAGTCTCCTACACTGACTCAGGACTACTTTTTACTTCTGATCATCATCACTGCACCCTGCAACATCCTATATCTGCTATAAATGGACATTCGGTGCAACCCAGATGAGGATGGGTTCCTTCTTGAGTCTGGTTCCTCTCAAGGTTTCTTACTTATGTTATCTCGGGGAGTTTTTCCTTGTGTTGTGTCTCAAACTTTTTTCTTGGTTTTATTTTTAATATCACGTCAGTCAATAAAGTGATTTTTATGTGTGTGAAATTGGGATCACGCTCCTTAAATGTTCAGTAGGGATGCTGAATTGATTTTTTTTGTATAACGCTTTTAACAATGAACATTGTCTCAAAGCAGCTTTACACAGATAATGGTGGTGATAAAAATGAATATGTTCTTTATAAGTGTAAGTTTGTCCCTGATGAGTGAGCCATTGGCCACTGTTTCAAGGAAAACCTCCCTGAGATTGCATAAGGAAGAAACCTTATACTCAAGAGGAAACCTGTCCTCATCTCGGTGGCACCGAATGTCTATTTATTACAGATAAACGATGTTGACGTGTGCAGTGATGGTGATCGGAAGCAAACTGTAGTCCTGAGTCAGTGTAGCAGACTGTTGACATTAACTACAGTCCAAATCCATCCTCAAAGCGCCCGTTCTTAATCCGTAAATTCATGGATCCTCAGGGCGTTGATGAGAAACCGTCCCCAGCTTCGGTGACCGGAAGACAACGCCATCCATAGGCAAGCCAGGATGAAGGATCACTGCATTGAATTGATCAGTCAAAAGGGAAACGGATAAAAAGGGAAAACAAATATCAACATTCTCTTGTTCCTTTACAAAAACCTATACAGGAGAAGGAATGTCGTTTGTCTGAATAGTAATCTTTGGAAACTAGGGTCCAGATTAAATTAAGCCCTCTATAGAGCAAAATAAACCCTTAATAGCCTGGATAACCTGCACCAAGTCGGGTATAGATACATCAACAACTGAGTTGTTTCCTTCTCCAGTGATGAATTTCCTATGACTAATATTATGTGAATCAGTGTAATAAACAGTGAAGTTCAGCTCATTTTAATCTGCTATTAAAAACATTCATAAATGTTTACTTCTAAAATATTAGTATCGGTATCGATTATACTGGTATTGAAAAGTCTTGGTATCGCAGCGAGAATAAAAAACAAGTGATACCGCTCATCCTGAAGGAATCGGCTCTTGAGTCAAAAGATTCGACTCAGTAAAAAGAACCGGTGATTTCCACGTGTTTTCGAGTGCAGGTGAAGAGAAGCATCATAATGGACTCCGCAGTGGTTTGTAATAATTGTGGCCTGCCCTATACGTTGTCCGGTAATTTTTTTTTATACATTTCTAAATATTAAAAAAAAGTGTCTTCTCAGAATAAAGTAGAACATTAGCTGATATTTTGACCGAATGAAGACATTAAAAGTAACATGGACTGAAATGAGTTTGAGTGCAAGAACCAGGTTTGGTCTTCTAGCTAGTCTAAGGTTAGTCAAGTCGAGTTCTTAGTTAAAATTATAAATAAATTATTTATAAAAAATATTTGCTGGTTCTAGAAATTTGGGGGCCCCAAAATGAAATTGAAGGCCCCTCTGCCCTAAAACAAATATAATCTCTAATTATTTTTTTTTTTATACAAAACCTGTTGTGGGAACTTTTATATATTTACTTAAATATGCATATTTATTAAACATTAGCTAAGGTTAACACTAAAACAAAGATTAATTCATATATATATATTATATATTTTTTAATTTTTTTAATGCTTAGTCAAATTTTTGAAATTTTTTTATTCTTATATTCTTTCATGTTTACAAGTTGGACGGTCGTAAAAAACACATCACTATATGTTGTACTCTGTATGAATGTGTATGTGACAAATAAAATTTTAATTTGAAGTAGTAAGGTCTTCTGGACCAGCTCTTCTTCTTCTCAAAAGTATTGGGTCACCTTCCTTTCCTGCTATATGTGGTTCTTTTCCAAACTGTCACTGCAAATCTCTCAACTGTCTTTAGGTGGCGCTCTAATAAAATTTCGCATTCACTTCAAACTTCAAAACCCAAACCTGTTCCAGCATGGTGATTTCCCCTGAGCTCCTTGAAGATCTGGTTTACATGCTTTGGAGAGGAAGATCTTGCTGAGCTCTGATCTCATCCCTACTGAACACCTTTGGGGTGAATGTGAACGCTGACTGCACCCCAGGTCTCCTCACCTACATCAGTACCTGAATTTCATAACACCCTTGTGGCTGATGAACACGAATATCCATAAGCACACGCCAAAATCTAGTGAAACGTCCTCCCAGAAGAGCAAATTTGGGACTAAATGTGGAATTTGGTGACCCAATACTTTTGGTAATAGAGCGTAGATCACAATATCTAACCAAATCAATAGCGGATGTGACGGGGACAAACTGTTAAGCTTGAATTGTTTTTATTTGGTAAATACCACAGCACAATTTTATTTAAAAACTAAAACTCTGTTTTTGTCCTTGGTTTCTGTTCATTCTTGTGTACAGAGGAGGAGGAGGGAGAGGAGGTGGTGGTGGGGGGTAGGCTGCCCCATGTGCTCTTCTGCGGTCACATCTTCTGCACTGAGTGTCTCCATTCTCTGCAGCGTCCACAGGACAACGGCAACGTCCTGTCCCACATCATCTGTCCTGACTGCAAGGTGATTAACGTCCACAGCTACTCTCGCCGCCAACTCCGTCCCTAACTCCCGTCCTCAGGTCTTGTCGCCAACCTCGTCCTCGCCCTTTCTCCACACAACCGGTGCTCTTGCTCAGTTTTTTTCAGAGAGTAGCAGATAAGGCATGTTTAGATTGCCACCAAATGACTCCATAGACTGGTATTACTTGATTTATCATGACCATTGGCATATTGCAAATTGGTGTACCTCATTAAGAAGGTTGATAAAAGTCATAAAACTAAATCAGATTGGAAAACAATGCATTTTTGGTTGACTGGGACGCACCAATGAAACCTTTAGAATAGCTTTTTTACAATAGAGCGAATAGAGCACAATGCGATTGGTTATTGGGGAGCCGTCGTGCTCAGTGATTGGTCAATGTCAGAAATCACTAGACTTCGCCACAATGTATCGAGTAAAGCGGCCAAATGGGTGTTAAAAGTCAACAAATCGGGTCTCCATGTTGGTGATGATTTCAACATCAATGTGTTTCCTGCTTGTTTCATCGAATATTTGCCGTAGATGAGCTCTGAAATTGGTGAGGAAGGGGTGGATGGATTGCAAGTGGACAGCAGGATAGTTGGCCTTATCTACACATCCAAGATGAACTCCAAGAGAAGGTACAATTTGTTCTTAAAAGTCTTAAAGTAAATAATACATCCCCATACAACTATAACATTCTGTATTTATGGTGAATGATTATGCTCTATGGGCGAGGCAGACACACCGCTCACAGAATGAGGGGTCGAGCGGCGCGTTCGTCCCACGAGGAGCTTGCTGAGGAGGTGATTCGATTCAAAAAATGTTTAAAAAGTAATGTTTAAACCAGGGTGAAGCTGAAATTCAATGGTGTGTACATGTGCAGGGTCCTGATGTGGGGAAAGTTCTAAATGAAGCCCTCTGTAGAGCAAAAGAAAACCTGAAGAGCCTGGATAACCTGCACCAGGTAAAGTACATGGAAAACTTCTAACTTCTAGTGGTGAATTTCCCTCGAATGGAATTTGTCTTTTTTTTGTGCCAAGTCTCTGTTTACAGGCATTCAGTCTCAGCTGAACAAAGAGAAGACTCGCGTCATAAAGGAAATCGACGAGTGCGTCGAGAAGGCGATCACCGTACTGCAAAGGAGGTGCGCCGGTGACACTGAGCGGAAAATCGTCATGGAGTTGTTGCCGTTTTACATACGACGTTCTCCGCTCTAGAATAGATACGAATACGTGGACCGTTACACCCCTAATATATATGTATATATACACATACATGCAGCTGTATTTTATGTCATGTAGACGCAATGCACTGGTATCTGATCTGAGCTGCCTAGAGGAGCTCTTCTCACCTGGGAGAGAGGAGTGTCAGAAACTGCAAATGCGGCGGAAAGAACTGCACACGGCCATCCAAAAAGCGCAACATGTTTGCCAGGTCCCATTGCTGGAGACGTACTGCCATCTGGACGAGGTGTGTATCATCGGTGCTTGATAGTAACAGTCAAAATGTTGCGTCCCGTATTTTTCTGGTGCCACTTTATAGTGAAGACACAGGAGTTTGGACTGTAGTGATAAATTCCCAAACCATATACTCAGCAGTACGAATAGTGATGTGACCAAAAATGATTTACAGACATGTGACGTAGAGTCTGTAACACTCAGAAGATACAGCTCAGGGATGCCTTAATAAAAGTCTAGTACAGGTTCTAGTAAAAACTAGAAACCAATGCTAGTAGGCTCATACCTGAACAAATGAGAAGCGCTATTTAAAGTGTATTTATTAGTAGGTGTAGAAGTGATTTTGGTGTGTGTTTTGATGTATGAATGTGAATTTATTTGCTCAGATTCTGGAGACTCTGCAGAGTCCCATGGACACCGAGTCATACGACATGAGCTGCCTCACTCTACGATCAGGTCTTCGGTAGGTCTTGTTACGTAATACATTACTTACTTTATATCGTATAAACCAGAGCTCGATTTATACACTGTGTAATCGACTCTGTATGGAAAAGAGCTATTGAGACCCTTTCAGCCGTACTGTGCTTCTGCTCCAAGTTGTTCCCACAAAGTTGGAGGCACAATTGTGTAGGATAGCTTTGGGAAAACCTCAACATCTTCAGCTCTGCTACCTCCAGCTCCACCTCCTGTCTTTTACTCAATGCCACTGTCTCTAAACCATACAACATCTCAGGTCTCACCACAGCCCTATAAACTTTCCCTTTCACTTTTGCAGATACTCTTCTATCACAATCACTCCTGCTATCACTCTTCTCCACCCTGCCTGCACTCTTTTCTTCACTTCTCCATCACTTTGCACTGTTGAGCCCAGGTACCTGAACTCCTCCACCTTCTCCAGGCTCTTTTCCACCTATTGTCTCCCTCAAAATAGTAGATATAATGAATGAAGTTGTTTTTCTATAGGTGCATTCTCCATGAAGACTACGTGAAAAGCTCCCTGGAGTTCACAGATTCACCACTGTGAGTATGCATTTTGAATATTCAAATATTCAGGGTTTGTTACATTTCACAACCAGAATGTGATTTGAGAGCTACAGTTGTTTGTTCGTCATGGCAGCGTGTGTGAGGAGACGGCCATCCCGGTCGCTGCAGTCAGGGCTAAGGGTTCATGGGAACACAGAGGACACAGGGACGATCCTCAAGCGCCCATCTTTCCTCGCACATCATCCCGAAAACGCATCCCTCCTATAAGCCCTGATGTGATTATAGAGGAAATCATTGAGGAACCAGTTGCTGGTGGGGAGGAAGAAGTAAAAGGTCTGCATATGCACGTGTCTGAACAGTTCATTGAGTATCTTGGGTTTAGTTGATGAGCTTTAATCCATCATTCGTTTCTACTCCCTCAGACCAAAAGCCCAAGCATCCACAGAGACAAAGGGTAGCAAGAAAGAATCGCAAAGCACCAACGGACAGGACCGCGTTCTCCCAAAGTAGTCAATCCATCGTTTGTTTGTGTTTTTTTTTCAGTTTCCTTTTAATTGTTTCAAACCTGAAAAACGAACGTTGTGGTTTCCAGCATCGCAGGAGTTGGTTGCCGTAACCCACATAATCAACCCTTCGCATTTCTACGTGCGCTATGTGATGGAGCGCAAGGCGGGAGTCTTTCTGTCCAAAAAGATTAACAGCATTTGCTCTGGAGTGCGTAGCCACTTCACCGGAATGGACCAAATCAAGACTGGTACGAATGTCAAGATTTTGATTTGAATCGCACATTCATGTTTGTTTATTGATTTATTTGTCTCACTATAATTTATTTAATGATGTGGATACATTTTTTAACATGCATGGAAAAAAAGAGACAGAAACCGGGAAAGTTTGTGTGTAATTTGTGTGTGTGTGTGTGTGTGGATGTAGGAGCGTTGGTGTTTGTTAAACGGAAAGACAACGTCTGGTGTAGAGCAGAGGTGCACGAGTTGATCCAGAAAGGCTGTCTGGAGTGCGTGACTCAGTGCTCCGCTAGTGATGTTGCACACCTGGAAGTGTTCTTCCTTGATTATGGCTACTCCAAAGGACTCACCATTTCTGGGTGAGCAGAGATTCGGCGTGTCTGGTTGTCAGTCTGGTCCACACCACGTGCCATTGATTTCTTTTAAATAGACTCATTTGCATATTGTTTTGTGCATACATGCATATGCACATGCATTTGCATATTGTGTTTAGACGCCTAAGTTGGTATGGGTTCCACACACATTTGGTGAGTAAAGGTTTAGAAATTCTCCCATGGCAGACGTCGTTCACTGTGATTTCTTCCTCCCTCAAACCCCAACCCTCTCAGCGATGATGTTGCGGAGCTGAACGAACGTATGCGAAAAGCCGATTCTGCTGCTCAGGCAGACCTCCATCATTGGGCCCCTCAGGCAATTAGGTGTTCCCTTAAAGGCATCATTCCCTCAAACCTGGTAAGATATGAACGCTATTGATCAAACACAATTTGTGAAATAACCTTTCAGCCAGAACGCTGCCAAAACCACTGGATACAGGTGTTCCCTAATAACCTGCTCGAGAAAGTGTATTTATTTAATGCGTTGCAGGTAAAAGGTTGGTGCAGGGAAGCATCCGAAGAGATGAAGCACGTGATCGACTCAAGTGTTGTGAAGATGCAAGTGCTCGGAGAAGAGAGAGACACGCTGCTGGTGGATCTGAAGAAAATATCAATGAACACTACGCTTTCTCTGAGCGAACACCTTGTGTTTATGGAACTCGCCAGGCAGGATACGTTACCGTTACCGTAAAGCTTGAGATCACTCACAAAATATCGTCTAATTATTATTAAACATTGTGTGTGTGTGTGTGTGTGTGTGTGTGTGTGTGTGTGTGTGTGTGTTCTGGCAGGTTCTATTCTCCCCAGTTGGCCCCTGGAGGCAGTAAGACACTGCAGTTTTACCAACCTGTGTATCCCATACTGAACACTGAGCTGAACGCTGTGGTCTCCCACGTGAACACACCGTCCGACTTTTACATACAGCTTGTGAGTTGACTGCACATGACACTTTTTAAAGTTCTCATGGGGGACTTAAAAGACCTGAACATCCACAACTTTTTTCCATCCTCTTTCAAAGCAAAAAGCTCAAACTGGTAGTGATTTTACCAACAACCAAAAAATAAAAAATTTAATTTTTTTTTTTTTTTTTTTTAAAGTAAAGAAAGGAAGACTTTCATTAAAAGCCATGCTAAGCCAAATGATGTTTTTAATAAAATTATTTACAATTTAATTTTAGTAGTTTTAGAATGTTGGAAACTTTTTATTTTGTGTTTTCTGTTTTAATTCTTTATGAATTTATTTATTTTTTTTTAAATATATATTTTTTTTACCTAATTTAGCTCAAAGCACTAATCTGTCTGGAAACTGTAGATATTAACTCTGATTTCTTTTTTTAATTTATTTATTTATTGAAACGAA
Source organism: Silurus lanzhouensis (assembly GCA_039877035.1). Taxonomy (NCBI): domain Eukaryota; kingdom Metazoa; phylum Chordata; class Actinopteri; order Siluriformes; family Siluridae; genus Silurus; species Silurus lanzhouensis. Next base: position 532,133 of record JBCEWE010000422.1, on the reverse strand, counting down.
GGTGGACAATATGGAGTTCCTGCTACTAAACACACAACTGCAGAACTGTTATGGGCTTCCGGGAGCTGAAAGTGACCTTCAGATCTACTCCCCTGTTCTGTCTCAGGCATGTGTTGCCCTCTATGACAACAAGGACTGGTGCAGGGCTCAAGTCACAGGTGTGTGTGTGTGTTTGAGTGCGAGATTCAGTGTTCACGCATCTCCTAAACGTTTTTGGTGTTAACTGGTCTTTGAGTCTGATTGTCAGGTTTCCCTGGTGGACGGATGGTGGAAGTGCAGTATGTAGATTTTGGCAACACTGAAACTCTGTCTGTTAAAGACCTCAGACAGATAAAGGACGAGTTTTTCGCACTGCCGGCCATGGTGAGAATCCTGTATGAGATTAGAGATAAACAGTAACGCTAGCTTTATAATCAGCTGTCTGTTTTTTTATTTCTTTTCCTCAGGCACTTTGGTGTTCTTTGGATAGCGTTATGAGCGTGGGAGGAGCCTGGAGCGAGGAGAGCATTAACGTTTTCCGTGAACTTACAGACCAGAAATTGGTCACTGTACTCGCCAAAAGTGAGTAGACATGCGTTTTTATTCACTTTCTTTACCATTTCATCCATCCGGGTTTGTTTTTCAGAACTCGGGTCCAGTACCGTGGCTATGCCGGTACGTCTGTATGAGGTCAACGAGGATTCTACCGCACGCCAATCAAGCATTGGTGACTACTTGGTCAAAAGCGGACTGGCTTCGCTAAGAAAAGAGTATTTGCAATATTTGTCTGTTTTTTTTCCCCATTGAAAGCGTCTACACAGTAATTCACTTACAGATTAATTATACCTTCCGCTCTAGAGTCTCACTTAAGAAACCTCTCCCACTGGAGGATACAGTTTGGGATCCCCCACTGGCGGAAGAGGAACCATCTCAGAGCAAACCGACGCTTCCTACCGGTGACCCTTCAGCACTTCAGTCCAGTTTGACCCTACCTGCTGTTCTGAAGGATGTGAAAGTCAGGGTTACCCATGTGACCGCCCCTGGAAATATATTTGTGCAGCTGCTACAGTATGACCCTCACCTAAAGAGGTAGAACAAATCGAATAAAATGATTATCTTGAACAACATTTATCAACTGTCTCCAGAACCACTGTATATTTTTACCACTGTACATAGTAAACAACCAGTAGGTTCCCTGGGGGTCTAGTGGTTAGGATGCGGCGCTCTCACCGCTGCGTCCCGGGTTCAATCTCCGGTCAGGGAACCGACCTCAGCCATTAGGGTTGCACAAGCCTTAGTACCGGTCCTAAGCCCGGATAAATGGGGAGGGTTGCGTTAGGAAGGGCATCCAGCGTAAAAACGTGCCAAATCAAACATGCGGATGATCCGCTGTGGCGCCCCCTAAAGGGAGAAGCCGAAAGAAAGTATATACATAGTAAACAACCAGTAAGTCAGATTCTATTTCCGCCATACGCCAGGATTCACGACTTGCTGAAAAACGAGTATTCCAAATCCGAACCACAGGAGATCGTTTGGAAAGCGGAGATGTCCTGCGCTGCTAATGTCAACGGTGTTTGGGAGAGAGGAAAAGTGTGCAGCGTGTCCTCAAGCGACGTCGCAGAGGTAAGACGAGAAACGCACTTGTGCCATGCATTTTTAGTCAGTAAACCATGAAAAGGGTTTCTGCTCGTGTCTTGTATAATTGTTGTAGCTGCTGCCGAAGGTGCTTCAACGAGGTACTGAGTAATTAGGTCTGAATACTTATGCGCAATGATTGTAGGAAACGCTGTGAATGTCTTAAATACTCTTAATAAAAAAAAAATTTCAAATCACTTATTAAACAACAATTGCAAACACAGCACAGACTATAAGCCGCTACTTTTTCCCCACGCTTTGAACCCCGCGGCTTAAACAACGAAGCGGCTAATTTATGGATTTTTCCTGGGTCTTCCGGGTTTCACAAACTTCAAGCCAAAAATCTGAGACCCATAACATTAGACCAATGAAATTGCAGAACAGGTTCAGGTGAACCAATGAAACTCTTTATATTAAATCAGATGCGCTCCCACTGAATCGGGCCGCACCACATCATAAATATGGATGATGTTCCTCTGATGTTTGACCTGCCGCTCACTCGGAGTGTCTACAGGAAATGCGAATCATTCGTCACGCTGAAAACAACCGGGCATGAAAACACACACTTCACCTGTGTTCTAAACTGCACAGCATCGGGAGAAAAGCTTCACTGATGGTGATTTTTAAAAGCACGACGATGCCAAAAGAAAAACTCCTGAGAGAAATTGTTGTGAAAGGAAGGAGGAAGACAGTGAACAATGACTTTCTTGGTAGGCTACTGTTTAGATACAAGCCGTGTAACAGACACTGTCTTTCATTAAAGCTTGTGTAAAGTTCATTAGTTTCAGTGTAGACAGGCTTATAGACAGGTGCGGCTTATAGACAGGCATATTTATGTTCAAAATAAAAAATTTTGTCAAATTCAGTGGGTGCAGCTTATATTTGGGTGCGTTTAATAGTCCGGAAATTACAGTAATTATTGGCACCCTTTGAGTCAATCCATTGTCTTACTTCCCTGTGCCAAAACAACAACTCTGAGTCTTCTCTAATCCCTGATGGGGTTAAAGAATAAAAGGCAAGCAATCTGCGGTCATTTCTCCAAACAGAATATCTCCCACTTTTTGAAGGTCCAGGCTGGTGCACCCTTCTTCCTCGCTTCACCCTGCTTGGTCTTTTTCTCTTTTTTACGGGTTCAAGACAGAAGGCTGGGATGGCCATGGCTGGACTTTTGATTTTGTATTTATGTAGATGCACAAAAAAACAAAATGTATATGCACAGTTATTTTAGTCTGGAATGAAAAACTGATCGGATGTGCACGAACGATTCTGCAGGTTCTGCGCTGTGACTTTGGAAATAAAGTGAAGGTCGACGTGAGTGTCCTGAGACCTCTTCTCCCAGACTTGATTGGCTCTTTTTTGCTGGAGTGTCGCCTCACTGATATAAGGTATATAAAATAACGGGCGTTGACCGTTACCTGAGAAGTTGGTGATTCTATTTTATTTTGTCTCTGTTTGACTTTTCTCACTTGTCTACTCCTCCATTAGACCAGCTGGTGGTTGCTCCTCCTGGACAGCTACAGCGTGTGACTTCGTTTCCTACTACCTCAGCGGTGCCATGGCTTTGATGACCGTTAAGGTGATCACGTGACCAACATTAAGTTGCTATATTTGAGTACTAAAAATGTAGCCTTTCCCTGGTTTACCTGCATGTCTGTGTTTTGGGGATGCCTGCAGGAGCCTTCGTCTGTCAGACCAGTACCCGTTTCTTTGTCTTGCTCAAACAAAGCAGGCCAGAATGTCAGCATTGCGGATTTCCTCATCTCTGAGGGTCTCGCGCTGAGAGACAGAAGTGTCGAGTACAACAACTTTGTCGTTTTTCATGTTTTCAATTAAATGCCCCCACTCTCCTGTTTCTCCGCCTCATTTTTCTGCTCTTTCAGACCTGCACCCATGGCAGAACCTAAAACATCCGATGACCTTGGTTGTTCATCAAGTGAGATTGCGTCCTTGGAAGAGTGTAAAAAGAGCAATACATCGTCGGCTCCCTCTCACACGCATGTGCCCAAACCTGCCCCACGCAGGACTCCTCCTCCAGAAAATGTGAGTACCCAGGCCTACCTACCACCAGAGCTGCCCCCCTGTGGGGACATACACATGAGCATCTCTGCTGTCTCTGACGATGGAGTCGTCTATGCGATGACACTAAACGCCGGTAAGTTGTGGTTTCACAATTTAAAAGGTTTTATGCGCTTTTTGGAGAACTAATCTAATAACTTATATCTTGTACTCGAACCTTGTTATTTATTTTGGTACGGGTGAGCAGTGTGCGAGTTCGAGCGCTTGCAGGAGCAGCTCCAGCAGCACATTAAGACCCTGCCCAGGCAGAAGCACTATAACTGGAAGAACGTTCTGGGATGCGCCGTCATGGGCTCCGACATGCTCTGGTACCGTGGAGAAGTCCAGGAAGTTATCGGAGGCTATGTGAAGGTTCAGATTTCCCATTCTAGACAAGAAATGATTGAGGGTCTGATGGTCAGTGCACCGTCCCCAAGACTTTGTTGGATTATTTGGTGACTATTTTGATTCTAGGTACGATATGTAGATCAGGGGGTTGAGGAGAACATTCCAGTGTGCCACGTGTATCCAGTGGTGCTTTGTGAGAATGTTCCTCAGCTGTGCATGCCATGCCGGATAAGTGGAGTGTGCCCGGTCAGCAGGTTTATTTATTTTTGTATTTTATTTTTAATATAGTATTTGCTTCTCACCTCATCTGTGCTGTGTGTAACTGGATGCAGGTGGGGGACTCGTGGCAGTGCGACGCAGTGGCGCTCATGAAAGAGTCGTTGCTTGGCCGTGTAGTCAGTGTTCACGTGATTGTACGTTACCAGATTCTCAAACACAAATACATTCCTCATTCCCCAGTTCACGACTTGTGCCTTTTCTCAGGAGCTGCCGGAGGATCCACACGGCTTGGTTAATGTGGAAATGATACTGGATGGGATGCCTCTAAGCAGAATCATGGTGCACCACCAGCACGCCACGTTCAACCTGCCGATCGGCAGCCCCGAGGTCTGATACGGTCACAGGATGTGAATCTTTTTAGGTCAAAATCTGTTCTATTTATTTTTTTTACATTGTGTTTGTATTGAAGGATTGTGTGGTGAAACCTCCAGTGCCTGATTTGGATGACTGGGACCTGAATACAGAGGTGAATCTGCCATGCTTCCCACATTTATTCAGAGTGATCAAAGTGTGCATTTGGTGTATAGGTTTATAATACGGGATCAAAGAAACGGGAACGATGAGATCAGTCATGTCAAGATATTGCACGAGATTCGAACTGCGGTTTAACGGTAGATTACTGTAATTGCAGATGGCAAATTGACAACCGTGCTTTAAAAGAAAATACACAGACATTTTGTTCAGTCGTGAAGATATAAGCATCTAGTACATAATGAATTAAATTTTTTTGTATAATCATTAAATATGCGCATAAATGAAATATGCAAAAACGAGCATTTGAACGTAGGAAAGTAAGTATTATGTTAATGTAACGGCGAAACGCAGCAAGCTAACAGGCCGGATTCAAGAAAAAGGAAAAAATATGCTGTACAAATGCATAAGCGTTCCCTGAAAACCACGAAAGCTCTGTTGCTTTATAATAATGTGGTTGGTCATCGGTCAAATGTTTCACTGTAACCAAAATGTCAGCAAAAGATGAGTTTCGTATGAACACGTACACGCTAACAAACAAATATGCAGGTTAATTAAAAGGAGACAATTATTAAGGATTAATAGCTTTATCAGGTCCATCCGTGACTTGATTTATTAGTCTCTAATGCTCTACAAACTATAAAATACTGGTTGGAAACAGTTACACCACACCTCTAAGAGACAAACCTGGAATGTCCTTTAGTTTGATGCTAAATTGCGAGATCTCTGATTTTCCAACAGGGTTTGGAGGAACCTCAGCCCATTTCAGACATCTACACTGACCACAAACTTCCAGACATAGGGAAGTCCTGCTGGGTCAAAATCAAACACATTCGCACCCCTAACGAGGTAATACGTGGACCCCGTCACAGATATTATGTAAGTGTTGATGCAATAATGTTCCTCATTCATGCTGTGGGTCTCTTACAGGTTTTTTTGAGTGTCATAGATACACCAGGTTGTGACCAGGAGTCTCTGGATGAAGCTTTGGGTCGAGTGAACAGGGACATCGATGATTTGCCCTTGCTGAAAGATTTCCCTTTTGGTACATTAGCGGTCATGATTTTTACACAGTATTTTGACCTATAGTGCACTTTGTGAGATTGGAGTGTGTGTTTGTGTTGTTTATTTTTTAAAGAGGCCCCTTGTTTAGCCGAGTACAGTGATGGTAAATATTACCGTGCAAAGCTTCTGGACTTTTCTGAGCTCAACCCCAGCACCCGGCTTCTTGTGAGACATGTGGACTTCGGCTCTGATGACATTTTGCCACTAAGCAAGTACGGAGTTTTTTAATCACACTTTTTAAACACACAATTTCCAGACAGAATTTTGAATATTCTGCTTGATTTCATAAATTGCAATAGGCACTTTAGTGTTGCTTTTTAAAAAAAGGACCATTCGTCCATCTGTGGCAGATTACGATGTCTTCCCAAGACTCTGCTCCGTTACCCGTGTGAGGCGGTGTGTGTTCAGCTGGCAGGGTTCAAGCCCTCGCATCTGTGTCAAGAGTCAGCACGCATTCCCTACCGACCGGAGTGGAGCATGAAGGCCATGATGGAGATGATCGACCTGCTTCATGGAAAACTGCGCGCTGTGCTTACGGTATGGGCACAGGTGTAATGTTTATGTTGTTTCAATTCATTTTTTTCTTGAACACACATTACAGATACACCCTTTATGTTTTGATGTGACAGAGGTAGAATGTTTTTAGGTTATACATCCATAAAAATCCACCTGGCTTGTCACATAATACCTCTGGTGAAGCATGGTGGTGGCTGCATCACAGTGCTAATTTGCTTTAGCTTTAGACTTTAGTCAACACCAAGTGTATATGTATGTATACAATAATATATATAATATAATATAATATAGTGGTACCTCAGGTTTCGAATTGATTTAGATCCTGAACACATTTCGCACCCTGAATATTTGTATACCGATACGAATTTCCACACGAGGAATAATACAAATATTCATATAAAAAAAACAACCAATATGGACTTATTTAGCATTTAGTAATGGTGCCTAAACATCTTGAAATAAACCTGTTGCTACCGTTGTTTCAGGCTGTAGAGCCACACCCGACTGTGATGCTGTACAACGCAGATGGAACTTTGGTCCACACTCCTCTAGTGGAGAAAGGCCTGGCTGATTATGAATGAGAAAACAGAATAAAGTAAGTACACGCTATTATTATTATATTTAATATTTTACGTAAAGCTCGTAGGAACGCCAGTGTCTAATTAATGTTAATTCGTCAGTTGTGTCTGTTTTACAGGTTGCACTGCGGAGAACCTGCAGGAAGGGAGTTTTTATGTTCTTGCTGTCGAGTTTGTTTTGACGAAGACGTTCGAAGTTCCGGAACGCTTTTATATTTCGCATTTTAGTTCGTACGGCCGGATAAAGGAAATATGCCTGCAACTTAACGGATACACAAACCAACCAGGGCCGTTTAAGTAGCTGGAGTTGATGCTATCCATCCAGTATGGAGGAAAAAAAAGACAAATTAAATTTAAATTATTGTTAAATATTATTTAACACTTAGTTTAACACTTGGTTGCATCTGAAATTGAGTCATTGTGCAAAGCTTTGCATTAATGAAGATGCTAATTAGAATTGATTTTCACTTTCAATTACAAGACCGTTACAATTCGAATCGTAACGCAATAGTTTTGTTTGCTCCAATTACCTTTTGCTTGAGGGTAGTGGTCTCAATTTGTCGTCTCCTACTGGGGAGCTCTACCAGAGAATTATGGGCATTTCCATAGGCCAATTTTTTTTTTCTTCTTCGAAAGACATAAAGGGGACATTTGGTGATTGAATGTTCAGTCCTCTGTTACAGTATTGATCCTGTATTTTGTTAATTGATTGTGATTTTGTTCTTGTTACAAAACAAGTAAATTCCTGCTGTGTTTGAACTTCAGACTCTCTTATTTCTAGACCGAAACAAAAGTTTTCCCCTCCGCATAATTTTTGTACCAATATTATGTCCAATATTAAGGTATTGATTAATGGTATTGTTTATTATGATGCAAGCTGACAGAAAAAGATTAAAATTTAAATGTGTATATATAATAGAAATTGGAATAAATCAGCTTTCCAAATGGTCACCTGCTTCCCTAAAGGTAGAGATAAAAAAAAGTTAAAAGGAGTAAAAGAAGGAGGAAGATCTGGCAACCAAAACAAAAATATTTTGCACCGATAAATTAAAAACTTCTTGTTCTTTTTTGTTGAATGTGTGTGGAACATATAAAGCACCTACTCAACACTACCACCCCTCACCAAGATCTCCGCTCCTACAGTCTCCTATAACATTACATACATTACTTTTACATAATGCTTGATGAGGTTGGAGGTTGGATCTATGATGAAAGACTTTCCTGGTTCGATTCTTACCTCTAGTTTCATATTGACCATTATAAGAAGTTTTTAAAAACAGAACAATAAAAGTTCATTAAAATTGGTTGCTGGTAAATCATGGTATATCAGTGGTGCAGGTGTTGGAGATGTGATTCTTGTACCTGAGTCACTTCTCATAGACTTCGAGTAACTGAGAGAATGAACAGGAAGGAGAAGTTTTGACCCTCTACCATCATGATCTAAGAGAAAACACTGGTCTCTTAACTATAGAAAACCCAAGAGTCCAATAAGCAAGGCTCTGTTTGCCACCCCTCTGGTAGCTTAGTGGATAGTAATGCGGCCTCTGCTATCTGACTCACCCGGTTCGATTCCTACCCCTTAGCTTTCCTTTAAATTGTTTAAAAAGTTTTATAAAAAGAACCAAAAAAGGTCCTAAAAATCAGGTTCTTGCAGGAGATCCTGTGGCTCAAATGGAAGAGCTTTGCCTCTGGGTTGAGAGGTTGCTGGTTCAAACCCCTGCCAGGGCTCAAAGTTAAGAGTGTGGAAGGTTCTGGGAATGGCTGCGTGGAAGGTTGGATGTGGACTGTTTCAGAGGGTGTATCCTGAAGCAGGGGGGCAATATCCAGGCATCTGCCCCCCCCGTGTCTGAGAAGCTGAAAACGGGGTTATGAAGCAAAAACGTCCAAAAAAGTATCGACTTAGTTTTGCATATATAGGGAAAAATTCTGCCAAAAACCTATCACCCCCACTTTTTCTGAGGCTGTGAAGCAGCAGGTCTTCACAGCCTTTGTTCACAGTCACCCACTCCATTGCTCACCACACACTAATTTCCACACAACTTACCCAGTGCGGGGACAAGCCAGATTTTGAACCAGCAACCTCTGAGCTCAGAGGAAAGGCTTTTACCACAAAGCCATCAAGTCCCACAACTCACCTTCTTTTTGGGGGGGGTTTATCCTTCGTTTCATGCTTCAAAGCAAGAAATTCAGACCAGAAAGAAACACAGAAAGCAGGATTCGAAACCTGAACCCCACCAACAGCAAAATACCAGTCTTAACCCACTGAACCATCGGGAAGGACAGGCTGTACCCATTGTTAGAGCAGGTCTATCTTTTCTTTCAAACCATCAACACAAGAATATAATGCTAAAGACAGACGTAGGAAGCAAACCCATATTGTGACTAGCAGGGACAACCCTGATTCACGCCATTAGCGAGGCACCAGCATTAACCCACTGAACTATCAGGAAGGACGAGCTAGGAAGCTTGTTTAGAGCAGGTCTATCTTTCTTTTTAACCCATCAAAACAAGAATATAAAGATGTAGGAATCAGGAATTTAACCTACCTCATGACTAGGAGACAGAAAGCCAGGTTTGAACCCTGACCACCAACATTAGCAAAGTACCAGCCTTAACCCACTAAGCCATCAGGAAAAAACAGGATGGGAAGCTTGTTTAGAGCAGGTCCATCTTTCTTTTCAAACCATCAACACAAAAATATATATCGCTAAAGAAAAATTTAGAAAGTGAATCCTGATCGTGACTGGCAGGCAGAAAGCAGGATTTGAACCCTGAACCCCACCAAAAGCATGACACCTGAGTTAACCCACTGGACCATCAGAGAAGACAGGCCAGGAAGTTTGTTTAGAGCAGGTCTATCTACCTTTAAACCATCAACACAAGAATATAAAGCTAAAGAAAGATTTAGGAAGCAGGAACATAACCGACATCGCAACTAGCAGGATTCAAACCCTGATCCTCACCATTAACAAGGTACCAGCCTTAAGCCGATGAACAATGGAAGAGATCAGACTGGGATACATGTTTAGATGAGGCACAAGCCTTAAACCACTGAGCGACCACTGCTGAAAAGCATGTGTGCTTTTTGGAGGGTTCATACTTTGTTTCATGGCAGCGCAGTAAGAAAGAAGGCATGGAGGACTGGCTTTGAAACCTTATCACCAGTGTGGACTATATTAAGGACCATGTTCAGGTACAAGCCTTAACCCACTGAGCTACCACAGAAGTGTTTTTTTTTTTTTTTTTTTTTTTGGTGGGGTTATCTTTTATTAAAGACCAGGAAATCAAGAAATTAATCCAAAACAGAAAGGACAGAATTGAAATGTTTTCAGAGTGGACAAGGTCCAGAAGTTTTATTTACCAACACAGCAACCACCAGCTCGACCAGGAATCAAACTCTCAAACTCATCTCCGCGGGGACCCTGACATTAACCCACTAAGCTATCACATCCATCCATCCATCCATTTATCCATCCATCCATCTATCTATCTATCTATCTATCTATCTATCTATCTATCTATCTATCTATCTATCTATCTATCTATCTATCTATCTATCTATCTATCTATCTATCTATCTATCTATCTATCTAATATGATGTGAGGTCCAGTTAACAGCTAAAACAGGTAGCAGTAATAACTACTTTTTTACTTAAGTACATGTCTGAGCCAAAACTTCTTTACTTTCACTTGAGTAAAAAAGTATAATCAATACTTCAACTTTTACCCGAGTATTTTAAAACATGAGGATCTGTACTTCTACTTAAGTAAAGGATGTGTGTACTTTTGCCACCGCTGCTGACGGAACTAGCAATAGATCACATCTTAGAAAAAACTCACAATACTTCACTGACTGATATGATTTTTTTTAATAAGAAATGTTTAGATACTGTTACATGGACGTAAATGCCAGTATACATACAAGTAGAGAAATCGATTTAAAATCTCGATGCACAAAGAAAAAAGAACCCAAGGACGGGACTTCAGGTCTTCTGCTACCCTCTGGTGTTTTTTGACTTTACGTGTAGAATAAGAAAAGATCATTTCTACTCATTCATATCAGATTATTTGGTCATCGGTCAGAGCAAGTTAGACTTTTCAGCAGAGTGCTTAGATACTTGGCACACACTTTCCAACATGCCAATAAGACATATGAACATATCAAAATCTGGCTTTCTCCAATGATTTCCTATGTTGAGGCTATAACTTCATTGTTCTTCATTCTGGATAAGAGCGACTACCAAAATACATGGATGTTGTCATATGGGAGCAAGTTTGGGCCAGTGAAGAAGTTCTCAAATCTGGAAAGACATGATGGACACTCATGTGCCTGGAAAAAAAAATTGTAGCACTTTTCACAACAGACATTGTCTCAAAGCAGCTTTACAGCCATGGTGACCAGGAAAAACTCTCTTAGATGTTTTGAGGAAGAAACCTTGAGAGGAACCAGACTCAAAAAAAGAGGAACCCATCCTCATTTGGGTGACATCAAGACTGTGATTATAGTCTTTAAAACAATACAGAACACTGGAGTGTGTGATTTATACGTAATGATCTATTGTGCCCGAGCATTCCTGGTGAAAACTCACGTGAACGCGCACTTCGGGGACTTTATGATGCCGTGGCTCGCTCTTAGTTAAACCAGGCTGGGTGGGCGTGGTTTCGAAAAGGCTCAGCCAATCAGAAAGAACGGGGCGGGGTGTTGAGCAGAACGAACCAATCAGAGTGACCCACGACCCAATGGACGCTATCGGTCCGGTTGACTTGGCGTGTATTCCGCGTGATAGCGCAGTGGAGGACGTGTGCAGAGAGAAAAAGCGAGATTTGAGTTGTCCATAAGAAAAGACAAACTATCATGGTAACCCTAAAACCAGTCGCACACAAATTAGTAAGTTATGTGCCATTTGTGCTTGTTCTGCTTGATCTTCGATACGAAGGTAAGAAGGTACTTAATATACTACACACACACACACACACACACACACACACACACAGCTGTACAGCTGCATGAACAGTTTCACCCTGGTCATCGCAAAAGTTTTCTTCTAGTATACCAAGTAGTAGATTTGGGACCTATATTTTGTGACGTCATAATGAGACATCTCACTGATGATGACGATGATGTGTGTTAAAGTCCAAGACAATAATGTGTCCAAAAAGTTATGCCACAAGAATGTTTTTTTTTTGTTTTTTAAACCAATAATAAAACAATTCCCAAGCATATTTCATGTCCTACTGCATGTCCTGAGTCTCCTTCTGATTCCAGGAGTTCTCTGCAGCAGTGAGAACAGTGTAGAGAAGCACCTGGAGATGGGGAAGAAGCTCCTCGCTGCCGGACAGCTGGCCGACGCACTTTCCCACTTCCACGCAGCTGTAGGTGAGTCGGTGTTGCTTTTTATTTCTTCCCCCTTTCTGTTTCTGCACAATAGTATATTTGTATAAATTGTCTTTTTGACTTTATGTAGATGGGGACCAGAAGAACTACATGGCCTACTACAGAAGAGCGACCGTCTACCTGGCCATGGGCAAGTCGAAATCCGCTTTACCGGATTTAAGCAAAGTTATCGAACTCAAACCTGATTTCACCTCGGTGAGTTTTTACTCGTGGGTAAGATATATAGTGTAAATCCTGTGTAATAGCGTCGAGTAACCGGGGATCTGTCACAGGCTCGACTTCAGAGAGGAAGCCTACTACTGAAACACGGCAAGCTCGATGAGGCTGAGAGTGACTTCAAAAAAGTGGTAAGTAACTCAAATATGCAAGTCAATTTCGAATCGATTTCTTTTTGTTTAGACTCCTCATATTAACTGTTGTATTTACTACCCAGTTCAAAATCCTGTTGATATCATGATACAGTGATATTGAGCCCTTTTTGGTTCCTCTCAAGGTTTCTTCCTCATGCCATCTCAGGGAACTTTTTTCATTGCCACACTCAAACGTCTAGACCAGGGGTCACCAACCTTTTTTTTGCCACAGAGAGCTACTTCTTGGGTACCGACTAATGCTTCCAGTTTGATCCACAATTCTGAAATAACAAATTTGCTCAATTTACCTTTAATTATATGTTATTGTTAATAATTGATTATATTAATCTATATCAGGGGGTCAAACTCAAATGCACAGGGGGCCAAAACTTAAAGCACACTTAAGATCACGGGTTGAACAGGATAAACATTTATTGAACACACGAAAACAATGTTTTTTTTTTAAACATGGATATGAATTAAAAACAGACAGGAATATTATTTCAGAATAAATCAACTTAAATAACTTCAAATATTTTGCTCTCCATAAAAATATCTCCAGACGTCCCATAGCTTCATCATGCAGCTCTTCAGAAACTCTCCCTCAGTAAATAACCGGCTGATGCGCCTCCGATTTCTCCTCTGTTTTCACACCAGCTTCACTTTGTGATTTTGCTGTGGTGAAAAACGTCTGCTGAAATGTCAGATTCTTCTTCTTCTCCTTTCTGGATCTTCTGCTCTGCATTCAGGTTTTTCAGCTTCTCCTGATGTTTTGTCTCGTAGTTCCGTCTCAGATTCGATTCCTTAATCACAGCCACATTCGCTCCACTAATAAGACACACGTGTTTACCAGCAGTGTCAGTAAACATTCTATTTAGAATCCCATCTGTTTTGAAAGGCTCTGTTTTCAGAATCAACTTTTCTTTTCGCCACTGTGAGGCGCTGTTTCACAATAACTGTACAATAGCGTTAAATACATTAACGGAATCTCGACTTGATTGACGCTGGAATGTTCTCAGGTAGTCTAGAGTTCAGTAAGGCAGCTGAAGCGCTGCATTATGGGATCTGTAGTTTGTGTTTATCAGCGCTTCATATCGCCGGGACGTTAATAACAATTATAATAGATCTTTATTAAATCATATCACGGGCCAGATATAATTGTACACCGGGCCAATAAGTTTATACCTAATGAGAAAACCAGTGGCACCAAAGAAACCTCCCTGAGATGGTGTCTGGAAATCCAGGTGACACCGTTCATTAGCGTTCCATCAATGTTGAGGTTATCGATCGATCACTATAAAAATGAAGGAGCTTAACGATTTATCTGCTAGAAGAGATTTGTGTTTGTATACATTTTTTGTACTTTTTTTCCATATATATAGCTGAAATCGAATCCCAGCAACAGAGAGGAGCAGGAAGCACAAAGCCAGTTAAAGAAATCGGATGAAATCCAAAGATTGGTGTCTGAGGCTCGGAGCAGTTTCCAGCGCGACGACTTCGGCGCAGCGGCTGCGCTCCTGGATACGGTTATTGAAGTGAGTTTAGCTGTTAACTCAATCATTCGAATTCTAAACGACATCGAAGGCAACACCCGAGCAACCCGAGTTTTACATGCAGCGTGTTCAGGGGTTACACCAATGAAAAACCTGGGCCACTATCAGAATCGCATCACGAATATGTTTTGAATTTCTATCCAATCAGATCCCTGTGGCTGACTTCCGAGGCGCTCTAGCAGGCGTCCAATCGCGTGGACTTTTCCCCGTCTTTTGATTGGATGTTCAGCGAGCGCTCTGATCAGAGTTCAGAGTTCGCAAACCGAATCTGTAGCAAACTGCACAGGTTTAAATATACTCGCCACAAAGGCTGAGTAGAAACCGATTCGGCTCCGGTTGTACTTACAAGGACGGTTCAAAAAACGCTTGGTAAGCTTTTTCCTGCACCATTTACACTTTGGTGGAAATCCCCAGGAAAACCGTAAAAACCCGTCATTTTACGAGGTTAATATCGATGCTCGTGCTGGAGATGATGTATGCGATGATGTGGCTACAGTGAAAGGAGACTTGTTCAATTGCGTTCATTGGGTTTCTTGTTTTAGTAACGGCATGAGTACGAGATTGTTCTACTGCGTTCCTGAAAAATATCGATGGCTGTTACAGCAGTGGCGGCAATGATGGTGTTTAGAGGCGGATTGGTTCAGCTTGAACAATGTAGCATCATGGAGCCTTTTTTCTCCATCTTCTCCAACAAAAGGAGAAGCACAGTTCACCCACTGTTTTTTTTTTTTTCTTCTTCAGACATGCGTGTGGGACGTTTACTCCCGAGAGCTCCGAGCCGAGTGCTTCATTCAGCTGGGCGAGATGGGAAAAGCGATCAGTGACCTTAAAGCAGCATCCAAACTGAAGAACGACAACACGCAGGCTTTCTACCAGCTCAGTACCATCTATTACAACCTGGGAGATCATGAGATGGCCCTCAAGTAAGTAAGCTCCTGAAGATGGGATGCGGTGATATTTCCGTACAGGTGTTTTGGAGCTCATGACGATCACATCTCGAAGTTCTAGTGAGGCATCGGTGCTGTAAGTGTCTTTGTCTTTCTGTCCGCAGTGAAGTGCGAGAGTGTTTGAAGCTGGACCCTGAACACAAGCAGTGCTTCAGCCATTATAAGCAGGTGAAGAAGCTCAACAAGCAGATCACGTCAGCCGAGGAGCTGATCCAGCAGGAGAGGTGTGTACTTCTAACACATGAATGAAAGAGGCAGTTATAATAATCCGATGGTCCATAAACATCCAGACTCATATCATAAGATGTTGCATGTGGAGATTTGTGCTTACTCAGCAACAAAGGTGTTAGGAAACTGAGGTACTGATGTAGGTGAGGAGGCCTGGAGTGCATCCCTCCCAAAGGTGTTCAATAGGGTTTAGAGCTTTATAGCAGGAGATCTTCCACTCCAGTTTATAAAAGCATATCATCATGGAGCTGTCTTTGTGGCACAGGAACATTGTCATGCTGGAACAGGTTCAAGTGCACAATTCTGGCGTGGTTAGAAAAGTCCGCTTTCCCAATACTTTTGTTTATATTGTGTATGGATGGATGGATGAATGGAAAGTCAGAAAGAAAGAACTTTATTGGCATTCTTTAAGTACTAATACAATACTAGCAGTGTGCAACCTGACAGTACAGGAGATAAATGATGGCAGTGAAAAATATACACAGAAGCTTTAGATCAAATACACATTAAATCATTCAATCAAATGTAATCAGTCTGTATGGTCATTCTTCTTTTTCTCCTCCGCACAGGTACGGAGATGCAGTCAGCAAGTACGAGTCGGTTATGAAGACGGAGCCGAACGTTCCACAGTACACCATCCACGCCAAGGAGCGCGTATGCCACTGCCTGTCGAAGGTAAACTGGTTTTCCCGCTCACTTACCGTCACGTCACTCTGATCACAACGTGAATAAATACATATGAATGAATCGGTCTGGCCGCAGGATCAGGAAGGTGCTAAAGCGATCCTGGTGTGCAGCGAAGTCCTGAGCACAGACCCTCAGAATGTGAACGCTCTCAAAGACAGGGCTGAGGCCTACCTCCAAGATGAACAGTATGAAAACGGTAAATCTGTGCTGCTTCATGTTTCCGGTGTTGTGCTGCAATAATGGTACCCTAATGACTGGTGTATATTTAGCTTCTCAAAAACAAATACAGTGGTCCCCCGAAAATGCGTGAATTTGATCTAGTTTATAAACGTAATACCCCTGGAGCACAAAGGGTTAAGGGCCTTGCTCAAGGGCCCAACAGTGTCGGTTTTTGGCGATACCCCCCCTAGTGTACGGAATTTATTTCAAAGTTTCAAATGTTATTTCTAACGTTCCTGAGCATTCGGTCCCGCGAATTTGAAGCTAATCCGCGACCTGCTGTCAGGATCAAAGATCCGATCAGAAGGTCAAAGGTTCAGGCTACAGCACTCCCACTTTTTGGGCCCTTGAGCAAGGCCCCGACCTCGATTCTATTATTTATTTATTTTTTTAAACAAGCCAATCCCAATTTTCTTAACAAAGCTAAAACCGAGTACCTGCATTAGAACCAGTTTCCTAAACAAATCTCATCTGTGCAGCCATCAAAGACTTCGAGAGCGCGAAGGAGTACAGCGAGAACGATCCTCAGATCAAGGAGGGGTTAGAAAGAGCACAGCGCCTCCTCAAGCAGTCCCAGAAGAAAGACTACTACAAGATCCTCGGGGTCAAGAGGTGAGATCCGTTATCGGCGACCCCGGGTTAATAACGAAGTGTGTCCTGATCGATATCCGTTCTAAACCTCAGCCTGGTGTGACCCCCCCCCCTCCTAGGACAGCCCAGAAGAAGGAGATCATTAAAGCCTACAGGAAGTTGGCACAGCAGTGGCACCCAGACAACTTCCAGGATCCTGAAGAGAAGAAAAAGGCTGAGAAGAAGTTCATAGACATCGCGCAGGCCAAGGAAGTGCTCACTGACCCAGGTGACCAATCAAACACTCTGAAATCATACTTCATACAGCACCACTGTATGGACAAATTTCCAGCCATATGAGGTTCTTCTCCCAAACTTCCCCAGAGCATGCTCTAACTGACTGTAAATATTGGCACCTTTTGTCCTTTTGCAGAAATGAGGAGTTCGTTTGATCAGGGTGAAGACCCCCTGGACCCTGAGAGCAAGCAGGGAGGAGGCCATCACCACTTCCACGGCGCCTGGGAGAACTTCCAGGGTTTTAACCCTTTCGGATCAGGACCGTTCAACTTTAAATTCAATTTTAACTGAGGTACACCCCCCCAACCCCCACCACCGGGAGCAGCCTGAGAGAAAAAGCGTAACCTCCTGAACCTAATTGACACTGAACTCCGCAGACGCGTCTGCAGGAGCTTGCCGTGGCATCGAGACGCATCCCGCGCTGTTCGAACGTTCACGGACCTGCCGAGCGGAACCGAGTGGTATTACGTCAAGCGATTTTTGTTCTTCTTCTTCAGGGAAACTTCACAGTGTAGGTTCAACTCCTAATCAATCGACTATCCCAAAAAAATCATATGTATATAGGAGACTGCACTATTTTTCTAAAAATGTAATAATACTTTGTAAATACGGGAATAAAAAAAAAAAGGTGTTGCTTTATTTAATTTAACCGGAAACTCCGCTGTGATGTTCTGATGTCACTGTTTCAGCCTCCTGCAATTCGACTCTGCACTGTTAATCTGCTTTCAGTGACACTCATTGTAGCTGTTTAGAAACATTTTATTCCTGAGAAAATCCACGTCCTTCCAGGCGTCGTAATAATAATAAAAAAAAAAAAAACAGCTCGGCATTGATGTTACATCAGATCAACAAGGGATTTTTTTTCTTTTCGCGCAAACATTAAACCGTAATACAAGAGAAGAACTCGGCATGAGCTTATAGTGTGGAATAGATGAAAAGGGGGAAAAACAAACAGACAAAAAAAATATTTAGACATGAGGAATGTGCATACGCAGTTTACTCGTCAGTGCATTTTTTTTTGTTCCTAAAACTGACCACTAGGTGGCAACAAAACCCAGTCTGTCCCTTTTGCATCTAATGAAACTCGCCGTTATTTGATGTGCAGCAGAACAAAAAAAAAAGGATAAATACACAATTGAATCGTTACATCGCTATCTTCGAATCTTCCTCTTCCGTGTGTGACCTCGTGGCTTTAAAATGTAAACACCAACCAGGAAGATCCATGAATAGAAAACCGTTATAAAAAAACACCTCTCTTCCTCCCACCCTTTAGTTCAGGTTGTGGATTTCTGTGCACTTGTATGAGAAGTTTTTTTTTCTTTAAGTGCATACTTCCCTCTGTCCGTGTTCACCAGGTGCTAAAGTTCATCACGTTGGCCACCTGTAGGAACAAATGTTAGTGAGCAGCTTGAAAAATTCTCATGAGCATTTTGGTTCTAAAAGAAAGCGGGCTTAGATCTGCTCACCGGTACCCCGTGTCTGCGAGGCGGCCGACTTCGTGCTGTTTTTCCGATTCTTGACACTCTTCAGGTGCTGCTTGATCTCGTTGTCGTATCCGGACCACTCGGGCACGATCCGTACCGCGGCGCTCAGCTTCGGCTCTTTGGTTTTCGGATTGTTACACTGTGAAGACATGCTTCATCAGTCACTGCACAAAAACTCTGCTTGAGGGGACACGTGGAAAAAAATGGACTGAAGCACAGCAACATTGGTACCATTTGGTAAATCCTGAACTGTATTCTCAGCATTTCCTGGAAAATTCCTGAAAATGCACCGTATTGCATCTGCACTGCATCTTCATATGAACAAAACTATTAGGACGTTTGACCTTTGGTCCATTAGGACTTTGATCTATATAGTTAAATCATTATTCGGCTAGTATTTGCTCGGAAAATACAAGTGATGTCTCCGATTTCTAGAACGTGCCCTCTAGAACTAGGAAGAACTTTCACTTGAACGTCAAAGACGTTACGTGAGGATCACGTCACAGGAAGTGGCTTTCGGATGCTCTACACGATCAGCCAATGCGCTTTTTTCTTCGGTTTCCCGACTTCATTCACATCCTGACAGAATTGATTTGAGTTGAATCTTTTGGATCTGGTCAGAGTCACTTAGAACACCAGCCAGACTTAAAACCAAAATATGAAACTGGTCTAAGCCTCAGGGAATAAACGCTGATCTGTAGACTCTAATAAAAGCATGCACGATGAGAGGTGGGAGTGTAAATGAGACTGCTATTCTCGTCAGTGTGTGTGTGTGTGAACGGCTTAGATTGCACGAGTGAGAATATCTGGCCCTTAATTCCTTCTGCTCATTCCTGACTGATCAGACAATGAAAAGGCTCTGCATGTGTGCATCAATCATCCTGAAGGAACAGCTAGAAGAACGGAGCTGAAAAAGGCAACGTCAGTATCCACACTTCCATTGTAACTAAACACCATATGCATATTACAGTCTGGACTGATACTGGAACCCTTCCATGCTACTGAGCTCTGAGGCTAAAATCTCCATTAAAAGGGGCCTGGGATGAGCATGGAAGGAGCTTGAACCATTTGTGTGTTGATTCTAATGTATGTTTTGGATCATTGTCCTGATGGAAGATCAACGAGATCCACAAGTGATCAGCAACTGGCTCGAGAGATCAAGGGATCGGTGGGTGATCACTCTAATTGCTGTATCTATTTACTGATCGGTAACTAGAGGGCGCTATCGGTGTCTGATCAGTAACTCGGTCAACAGATACAGGATTTAGATAAAGTGATCAATTGGAAAGGTCAGGTGACCCAATACTTTTGGAAAATGTAGTCTGTCAGTCTAGGGTTTAAGAGCACCAGAATGACACCGAGGGGAAAGTGATTTCCAGGAACACGATACATACCAGGTCGATTGTCTTAGCGCTGGCTTTGGAGGCATCATCGCACCAAGTTTCACACCACAGCCAGTCTTGAGGTAACGACTTAATGGCCACTTGATGGATCATATTGTTAGGAAGGTCCTGTCATGAGAATTAGAAGAAGAGAATAAACACCATTTCATGTACTGAAAACTAAATACATTCTGGTGTGAGTATTCAATTTTTAAGACCTGGTCTAGATTCGAAAGGCTGTTCGGATCTTGGCTTAAAGCCTGGTACTGTCCTCGAAGACGATCTCCCGCTGCGATCTTCCTGAACTTCTTTAGGTCCACCACATAAAGTGCACTGGAATGAGATTCGTAATGATGTCAGAAAACTCAGTGATTAACAATAAACTCGACTTTGGTTGAAAGTTTTCTCAACCTGATGTGGTATTTCCTGTGACCCAGATGGGACGCCCAGTAGCCAGTCTTCCAGAACCGGTAACCGTCCATTTCATGGCGGCTGGCGCAAAACGGCGTGTATCCATACGGGGCTCCTTCCAGGTCCAAGTCCCTCAGCTCTTTCAGGTCTGCCCTGACAATCTGAAAGAAAAAAAAGGATTCTGTTCATGCTAATAAAATAATAATGCTAATAAATCATGCAGATCTACAAAATATTGACAAACGGACTGGGACACGTGACCTTTCCAGCTATATGTGGGTTTTTTCCCAAATTTTTACCTCACAATTGTATTCCAAAGAAATATATAGCTTGTCTACGCTAGCTATAACCCCCAACCCCCCCCCCCCCCGCCTTCATTTCATCTAAGTGACTCAGGATCTTCCTAGAAGAACGGAGGTGAGATGTCCACAAACCTTCGTCTGCAGTATATAGTGTATGCTAATCTCGAGAGGCTTTAGACTCACCTGATCGGCGTCCACAAAGATGATCTTATCCACCGCTAGAGGGAAGAGAACATCCAGAAAAAGGATTTTGTAGCCCCAAATGATGCGCTGCTTCTCAGTCTGCTGATGCAACCAACGGGGCCACTTATACTGCACCAGTTCGTACTGGAAACCGTAAGCTTCAGCCATGTGGGGAATGGATTCCTACACACACAATCACAATGATGAGATGGAGAAAAAAAATCCGAATAGTCTATAATCCGTTCTCAGAAAGAAAAAAAAAGATGGCTTATACACAGGGGGGGCATTTCATGATCAGGTTTGGGTCTTCTAGTTCAAGTGAAGGAAAAATTGAATGCTCCTGCAAGTGTGTGCCTTCAACTTCAAATTTTTACCTTAAAAGAGGGAGAGAGGTAGTTTTTCAGGAACCAGAACTTCACAGGGGTTTTAGTGTGTCGCAGGACTGAGAGCATCATAATCCTGAAAAACAAAAGTACAGGGTGAAGGTACTGTAGATGAGAAAGAAAGAAACAAAACAGTGATTGTGTGTGTGTGTGTGTGTGTGTGTGTGTGTGTGTGTATCCACTACCTCAGGAAGCGCTCATACAGATGTCCAGATGCCACTGAAAAGATGTTTAGCACGTCTTCCTTCACAGTATCGACTTCCTCCATGCTAGAACCGCCTGTAAAACTGCACAACGCAAAAGAAGCGTCCTGTAAATGCCAGACGATCCCGCAATCATTATAATATTATAAGCCTCGGGAGCGAATGAGGTTCGGGCGTTCTGCCGATGCGCTTGATGATTCACCAGGTACACACACTTAGCCTTGAGTGTCGGAATATTGTTTAGAGTTGGCTATGGACTATTGAGACACTCGATAAAACCCACACAAGTGCATGCAAACCATAGAATGAATGTTTCTCATGGTGGTTCCTCAGCAGGCAACCTACAAGATTCTTCGGCATGTTACTAAAACCAATTCTGCAATCTTTTTCCATGGATGAGGCAACGTGTCATTTTCCCTTCACCTCACCTAGAAGACCCGAACCTCTTCCAGCATGATGTATATGGAGTGGAAGATCTTGAGTGGCCTGCTATAGAGCTCAGACCTCAACCCGATTGAATACGTGTTGGAATGGACTGGAACACTGACTGCATTTGAGTGAGCACAAATCTCACTCGGAAATCTAGTGGAGCATCTTCCCAGAGGAGTGGAGGTTCTTCTATGAATGGGATGTCCATGCAACATGTTAGAAGTAACCTATTGGCACAGAGCAGACAGAACGGCAGCCTTCAAATAGACTGAATGAGGTTTTTTTGTTGTTGTTGTTGGTCAAATAGAGCACAACCCGATGATTAATTGTAAGGACGTCTGTACTGTTAAACGTCTGTGAACTTGAAGAGAGAGAACAGCAGGACCGGACGACCAAATGAAACTAATCAACTAATTCAACCCTACACCAAGACAAATTCCCAAATAAAGGGACTGTTCTAAAAAACCTGCTACATGAATGGGTGCAGCTTTTTTAATTGTCTCGATCATGACCCTCATTCTGTAAGACAGGAGACAAACAAGCGAACAACAAAAAGAAAAAAAAAAAAAAGACTACATTCAGCACAATTGAAATCACTATAATGATTAATATTATTAGATAATATATGAATAATATATTAGGTAATATTATTAACTTGAATTAAAGAATTAGCACGTATTGATGGCTTTTGTAAATTATTTATATTAAAAATTCCCCGTCGAAAAAAATCCTTCTGACGAAAAATCGCACTTTTCACTGAATCTGAAATTCTGTAATTTTCTTCTCTGAGCTTACCGAAAATACAAACGTGAACCCAAAAGTAACCCTAGAAGCTGATGTGAGGGTATATAAAAGATTTGAAGCTTTGGCTCCCTACCTTTTTTCCAAAGAACTCCACACACTTGACACAGAAAGCAGTGAAGAGACAGATTACAAAAATGAACACAGCTGTTAGTAGAAAACGAACAAACACACACACAAACATGCGCGCACACACACACAAACACGCACACACACAAACACGCACACACACAAACACACACACACACACACACACACAAACACGCAAACACACGCACATACGCTTTGTGATATTACATTATAAAAGGAAGCAATTTATATAGGGGTATATTTGAGTTGATATCCAGTATCAACTCAAATATACCCCTCACTCAAATAAGTTAAATTGCAAAATACACATGCCAACTCTATAAACTCTGCTCTTGACGTACCTGGCGATTGAGTCCCACAGGCCTTTGCCGTCTGTAGAGTCACTCAGAAGATCTTCATTGAGTTTTTCCGGCTTTTTCTGGACCTACATGCAATAGGCAATTTGAGTTAAGCTCTCGCTTTTAATGTGATGCAACTCAAATAAGTTCCTGATTATTAACACGGGGTACATCGAAGTAGCCTAATTCTGGAGAGATGTTAATGCTGCGTGAACGAACACTCACTCTGACTTTGATGATCTTGCTGTGAAAACTGTTGAGCATCACTACGACATCTCCGGCGTCTGCGGGGGAGTCCGTCCCGTCGTGCCTGGATGTATCGGTACCTCAAAATTACAAACTACAAAAGCGACTACAAACCCACAGCAGACAAGTACATGTTAAGATGAACAGAGACGGCGGGAACGATTTTGTTCTACTGCACACTTCAGCTTGATTTGCCGTGATTTGTACGCCAGCGTCCAGCCACAAGAGCGATGAAGAAAATGGAAAGTGAGACTATTCGAAATCCCTCAATCTACAAATTCCCCGACTCGATTGTCACCTTGTAGTGAGCGCGCGTTCCCTTTCAGATCGGGTGAAATTCCACTTGTGTTAGGTGTTTGCACACACACTCTAGTAGTTCTCTAGTATTTGCGCCCATCCATCACTTCCACAGCCGTTGTGGCTCGTTTTATAATTCATTAGAAGGACTAAACGTCCACTCGCTTCGCTTTCGAGGGAGTAAATTATACGTGGCAACACAATCCGCTTTAACTGGCTATTATGTGGGGTTCTAGCCGGAAGATTGAGCTCGATGCTCGAGAGGCTTCTTTCTCCCTGAAAGCTTTACTCACGCCTGTATCTGATAAATGTCTTCCGAACGTCCCTTACGCAACCTCAGGATCCAGGCGCCAGGGTTCGCCTTCAGCTGGAAGTATCCCTGCGAAGCAAACAAGGAATAATGATTTAACGGCGTACGTGCGGAAGCGTATCATTTAGTATATTTAGAGGAAACGCAAAATGCATTGGACGTTTATTATCAGGGTGATGAGAAAATGTGACACGCCGATGCAACAGACACAATTAGACAAACGCTGTATGAACTACTTCTTAAATATGACTTGGAAAACCCATGAGGATGCTCTTACCAGGTTGGCCATGACGATGGTGTCGTGCACGAGCGGCTCCTGCTTCATGCCGAGGGTAAACTGCAGTCCTCGCGGAGGCTGACCCGTGGACAGGTCGAAACAGTGGCCCTCCAGCAACAGATACTCCAATTCATACTCGGCATTTACGACCCCGCTGACCTGCGAGCACACAGCGCAACCGGACGTCATAATTATATAACGGCTTTGTTTGAAAAAACAAAAACAAAACAAAACACGTCACGCTTGAGTACCTCTTGTAGATGAATGTTGTCCAGGTCGTATGGACTCTGGACTGCTTCCACCATCCAGCTCTCTGGTGTGATCATGTTCAGCGTAAGCAATGGGGATTCAGGGATCTCAGTGAAGCGAGCCATCGGACCAGCTGCCATGGTGTCATTCCCCAAGAATCCCACATCGGCTTCCATGACGAAGCGATAAAAGCTGAAAAACACAAATCCAGTTTTATTCATACGGTATGAAATTATATGAAACATTGAATAACTGATTTAGACGTAATAAACCTCCTCTGATTGGTCAGAAGGTTAAATAGGACTTTACCTCTTCAGGGGCATCTCTGACAGCTTGGCTCTGCAGTTCATGAACAACTGAACCCTCATATTTACCACTTGACCGAGCACCTGCAGACAAGACAGCCGGACGCACGCACACACACACACACACACACACGACACGCAGGATTCGAAAAGGAGATATGAGCTGAATGATAGAAACGTTCTCACCAGACACGCGCTCAAATTAACAGCGGCTCTTACGATCAATAACGGGGCCAGCTTCTGCGCGTCCCTCGTGAGCGGATCCGCCGTTGCGACCACGTCGAAAAACACCTCGCCTTCCCGCGGGGAAAGGAGCAAAACACTGCGAACGCGGGCAAAACCGGGCATGTCGGTCGTGTTAAGCAGGATACAATGGACACTTGGTGTCTAAAAACTCCAGGTTTAAACTTTAAGATGATTCACCTGTGTTTATCTTTCACAAATTTGATCTCTTTCCGGGCCTCTGTTCTGGGAGCGGCCGAGAGGAGGGCGTCCGCTTTCATTATAAGATCGCATGCACTGGAGGGGAAGAGAAATGATAGAAAGATGATATACGTCAGAGCGATATTATAAATAGATGCACCCCTGATTATATTCTGCATCAATCAATAAACGGGTTGAAGCAATAGTGCGGAAATTGTGGCTATTCTCGATAATTCCACTAGAGGGCAAACAAGAGCAATAAACTCGGGTGATGTCAAAAATGTGCAATTTATTTGCTCAAAGCAGTGCATTATTTTCCTATAAAAGCTCTGCCTGGACAATAATGGGTGTCCACAAACCTCCCGACACCGAAATACTTGCAATATGACCAGTTCCTCCGAACTCTCCTGAAGCCCACGTACTCCTGTAAGCCTTAACAAAAAAAGTGTCTCTACGGAAAATTCTAGAAAAGTAGGTTGCTACCTTTTAGGCGGCAGGTTCATTTGCTTAACTTTAGCCTCGATCTTCTCAGCCGAGGTGCTGAGCGTGAGCTTCTCCAGAAGGTGGAAGTCGTCGGTGCCGAACTCGTCGTCTTCCGCAAATGGACCCAGGATCTGGCGAAGGGACGGGGAAACGTCAGTCTCGAGCGATACTACAAATTATTATTCGATTGAGAATAAAGAACGGGAATTTGTAGATTTCGCTCTTGCTCAAGTCTTGCTCAAGCAGCATCGAAGCAATGGCATGGGTACTGGTTTTAATGCTAATCAGACATGCTAGTTACCATATTTCTTTTAATCACTCTGCCAGATGGCTGCTTTTAAATTGTCAGTCAGGTACATGAGGAAAAAAGAAAAGGCCTGAAAAACAGTGATGCTGCTGGGTTTCTCGTTTCCATGGTTCTGATTCATTTGTCCCCCTTTAAAGGGAAGCAACACTGAAAATCAATACGAAGTTATTCTCACATCACCTTTATCCTACACTGCTATTATTCTATCCTGATAGAGACTAGCACTAACACCAAGCACAGGGAGGTAGACCTCAGAATGGATTGATTCGTATGTACAGTGACGTCCATTAAAACTGGCGCCCTCGATAAATACGAGCGGAAAATTGATTATTGAAGGTTTTTTCCAAAAAATGCACAAAATGCATAGAACCTGAACAGACTATGGTTTTATTTAACGAGAAATTGTAAAATTGAGCTTTTTGCTACGTTCGTTCGGCAAGATATCAGCTTTAAATCTTTCGCTGTGATGTCCGACGAGGGTGGGAGGAGACGTGACCAAGGGATCTAAGACCCTTGCAGGAACATGGGGTACAGTATAATTATGAGGTAGCACACAGGCCATGTTCCTTTAGTCGTTCGATGGTTACAATGGTTATATGAAGGGCAAAGACACACTTTATGAGGGATTTGCCATTGTTTGGCAACCCATCCCTGCATACATATCCTTTATAGCGTGCGTACGTTGGTGTTTTTTTTTTTATTTGTATTTTTTTCTTTTGACATGCATGACTGGCCCTTTAAGGACAGTGTCAGGACCGTCTCGTGCCGGAGCCGGCTTGCAACACAGTGCACACACACACACACACACTCACCTGTGACCTCGAAAAGAGAAAAATGCTGCATGCTGAGTAAATGGCAGGGAGGATTGAGATGCCGGGGCTGTGTGGCAGCGGGAGACAGATAGGAACTGCAGACCATCATTACTCCTGAATCACCAAATATAGACTCTAACAGCTGAGCGAACATCTGGCTAAGACTTCACAATATACAGCTCCGGCGATATTTGAACACTGACCTAGTTATGTAGTTGTATATATATTTATATGTCTATAGCAGTCTGGGTTTATATTGGAGTTGAAAGTGTATAATGGTAAATTCGGGACAAAACCTAAACTGCTCATCCGATTTATAAATAGTCTCAAATAAATCCTCTTCGCTCTGGGCTCATAAAGAGTGTTTGATTTCAGCTCCAGCCTGCTGCACTGGACAGATAAAATAACCCTTATTGCTGTCCAAATATTTATGAGACCGACGGTAGTTCTGTATGGCCACAGCAGCGTTTTTTTCTTCTCTTCATATAAAGTGCGGTCTTTGGCATGCTCTCGATTTCTCACAGATGTTTTGTTTAAGGGGGTTCTGCACTGGTTTTGTACTACAGTACACATGCTCCACAGTGATCCGGTTCCTTTCTGCTCTCTGGACCTGCCTCAACCATCCTTCAGGATGGAGCTCTCTTCTCGCTGCTCCGCATGAACAGCCTACGTTATCTGTAAGGTTCAAGAACTATGAAGATCTGGATCTGGACTGTGATGACTGTGAAGTTCCACAATTAGTTTTGTGCTAAAACTATGGGTTTTAAATCTGGTTCCAGACCAGAACCTGGTTTATTTTGACTCCAAAAGACATTTGACGGCTGCAACTGATCCAGAATGCAGCCGCCTGACTGGCGGTGGAATAACCTTCCGCTTGATGTCCGTACACCTGAGTGTCTAGAAGTCTTACCCCCTTCCAGAGGTTCTTAAATTAGCCCTTGGGTTAGAAATCAATTTTCTGACGCAAGAGTTTTTCGACTGATTGTGTTCTGAGTCTGTGTCCTAATGAACAAGTTTTTACGGATGAGATTCTGAAGCACCTTGCAAGTCGTTCTAGATTATGTCATCTTCCAAATGTCATAAATCCGGAATGTGACGCAGTTTTAAATGGTAAAGAAGTGCCGTCACGTCAAACACCGCAGATCTGCCGCATTTATGAAATGTAGAAACGTATTCGTATTTTCGGAATTTCACCCGTGAAGAGCTTCAGATTTCATGCGGCGATACCGAGTTCTTCGATGTTCAGCTGACATATGAAGAGGACTGTGGTCTAAAATTGGCCTGGAGGAAAAATATAAACAAAGCTTATTTGCTTACCCTGCCATTGCTGACTACAGCGGTGTGCCCTGCCTTCACCTTCAGCACCTCCCGACAGAACCTCTGCTGACTGTGCAAAAAGCCAGACTCCATGGTGTTGAACTTCTTCTCGAAGGCATCCTGGTCCATGACCTTTTAGCACAGCGAAACACAGACCTATAAATCTACATGGATCCATGAAGACACTGAGAAGTTGAGTTCCGTCGTCATCTTTTGTTTGTATAAATATATATATAAAAATATCATTTTTTTGTTAGCAATCTGTAATGTGCTGCGACTTCATTGGTATGGAACGATGCACAATTGGATTATTGACTAACAGAGGCCCTGCTGCGGAAAAAAATGCAAACATTACAGTACTTACAGAAAGGTATCATAATCAACCCTGCGGTTTCATTGATTATACTGGTAATTAAACATCGGCTTTTGTGTCGACGGAGCGTGTGCTTTACAGACACCCGTTATTCAGATCTCTTAAAAAAAAAGCCCCGAAGGATGAAAATAAAGAAATAAATAAAAAATCTGCATTATCAGCATAATCATAAAAATCCTGCAGCGCTAGCTCCCCGAGTGACGTGTTTACTGTACACCGCACGCTTTCACGTGAAAGAGCTGAAGAGACGTAGACGAGATCATCAACGAGAACTAATCCTTTCCAAATTGGTTCGTTTTGTGGAGGACCCCCATGGATCGATGTGTCCTTAGAGAGGTAGAAATCAGCACAAGAAGATCTGCTGTGAACTGTCAAGTCAGCAGGGGGATAAACTGTGTACATGCTCGGGAAATTTCCGTGATCATCTGCGCTTCAAAAGCAATGGAAACACAGGACTGTTGAGCACACGAGCCTCCGAAATGGTCACGTTGGCATCACTAACCTTTAACAGTAGATCTTTAATCTTGGTGCCCCGTTCCAGGAGCTGCACGTTCTCGTTTTTGAGGAGTTTTAGGGTGAAATCCAGGGTATTCTTGCTGCTTTGGGTGAGAAGGGAAGCCCAGATGGCTCTGTATAAACGGCTGTTGTCTTCGGTGGGTTGCTCACTGGGGTTATTAATCACGCCAACGCGGCTACTGGAACCACTGGACTTCTGCAAGCAAACAGATTAAAGCATGGTGATGCACGGGAAACATCTGCAGCACACTTAATGAGCAAAAGATAGCGAATGAGTCAGGTTGCATCTGCGTGGAATTTCCACATCTGGTTTTTTTTTTTTTTATCAAACTCCAAAACAGTTTGCTACAAATCAACGATCGTAGCCGTCAAGTGTCCAAAAGTGAAGAGCTGCTAACCTCAACGTTGATGGAACCATAATGGACATTTGGTGTTACCCAGATGAGGATGGGTTCCCTTAAGATCATACAATCTCGAAGTTTTTTTCCCTTGCCGCTGTTGCCACTTGCTTACTCAAGCGATACATTTAAAACATTCCCATTTTTATTTGTAATTAATTTATTTCTCTCAGACTGTGTCGAGATTGCTAAAAACGCTTTGAAAATAAAGTTGAATTGAGTTAAACCAGCATAAAAAAACCCCCCAAAAGACTCTTCGATTTATCTAAATGTATTGCTATTAAAAGTCGTTCACTGCCCCCCTTCATGTACAGGAATGTAAATCGACAGGTAAAAAAAAAAAAAAAAAAAAAAGGCTTTCGGCAATGAAATCATTATTTGAGATGTTAACACTCTGAACAAATCCCACAGCGATGAAGACGGAACGCAAATAAAAGCAATCGCTCACCATATGTTTTAATGCATTCAGAAGAATCCGCCTGCCAGAGACACGCTCAATATCAGCAACTATCCAAAAGGTCACGCCGTACACCATCTCCTCATCTACAGCAAAATATAAATAGAGAGTACATGCAGCATTTATTAAAGATCGTGCTCACTATGTTCACTGGCTTGAGACAAATTGTGGCAAAATCTGTGTCAAAACAATTAAATACCATTGCAAAAAAAAATTAAAAAAAATAATAATATTTTTTTTTTTTTACAAATAATAAATTCATGATGTATATATGTACAGTATATGTATATCATGAATTGAGATTTAAAAAAAATTTATATATATAAATATATATATTTTTTTTACAAATAATATTGCCTTTATTTTTTATACGACACACTTACCATGCTTCGTTAAATACTTCATTCTTTTGGAAACGGCAGCTGTCTTGTCCTTGAAGTCCAGATACGAGAACATTGTTGAATCGTCCCAGTCATCAGCAACTGGCAAGTTTCAGACAAAAACAAAGTTCCAAGCCGTTTTTTCAGGAATGCAGAAATGCCAATGTGTCTGGTTGCAAGCTGATTCAGTGCTACCTGGAGATGCTGTGAAATCCAAATAATTCCTGTCTGGGCTTAGAATCAGAGGGTTGATGCGGGGCACGACGTTAGGTTGCTCCATCAAGAAGTCCACCACATCTGTGCCTTCAGAAATCTGACCCTGGACCAAAAAAACCCCCCAAAATTTTACTTTATCTTATAACCACCAACATCTACAACAACCACCTTCATTTACTGATATTTGCACTTAGATGTGTAATAAAGATTAGTGAGCCTGCAACGCAAGACCATCACACTTCCTCAACTTATATAATATAAATTTGAATATTTTGGATCATGAGTAGATCCTTTCCTTCTCCACATTTAGGCCTTTCCATCACTTTGGTTGAAGGTTGCTCTTGGTTTCATAAACTTTTCTGTATCTCTTTGCGAATTTTGATCTGACCTTCCCATTCTTAATGCTGATAAGTGGTTTGAATGTTGAGGTGTGGCCTTTTTTTATATCTGCTGTAGGTTTCCTTGGAAAAACTGTTTGATATCTGGCTGTTACTGCACCAGTGTTTTCTTTTTCAGGACAACTCTAGTCTTCCAGTAAACATAGGACTCAAATCAAAAGTCTAAATTCGGAGATATTAATGGTTATTTTCTATATTTAAAACTCGATTTGTCTATGCAAAAATAAATCTACATACAGATAGATAAAGGAACATGCATGTGTTTCTCAGAAACCATAAAAAAATGTTTTCCAAACATTTAACAGGCACTTCGTTTACTTATTGTCTTGCTTTACATTAAGATATATTAATGCTGTAATGCTGAATACCAGAAAGACGGCTCTCTGGAAGAAGTTCGTGGAATCCATGATGTGCTGCAGCAAGACGGTCTCCAACTCATCTGGGTCCATCTCCTCGGAGCTAAGTGGGACCCCGTTAAACAGGGCCACAGGAAGAGCACCCAGTCCGCTCTTTCTGTAGAAAACGGCTCCAGCCTAAAGAATCAACCGAACACCATCACATCGTACACTATATTTCCAAAAGTATTGGGACACCTGGTGATAAATACGAATTGTGATTTTCATTGCATTCCACATTTAGTCCCAATTTGCTCCTCCAATCTTCTGAGAAGATGTTCCACTAGATTTTAGAGTGTGTTTATGGATATTTGTGTTTATCAGCCACAAGGGTGTTATGAAAGGCAGGTACTGATGTAGGTGAGGAGACCTGGGGTGCAGTCAGCGTTCACATTCATCCCAAAGGTGTTCAGTAGGGATGAGATCAGAGCTCTATAGCAGCAAGATTTTCCTCTCCAAAGCATGTACACCAGATCTTCAAGGAGCTCACTTTGTCGCCAAAATTTGATTATAGCGCCATCTTAAGACAATTGAGTGCCTTCAGATTTGTGGTAACAGTTTGGAAAAGAACCACATATAGCAGGAAAGGTCAGGTGACCCAATACACAAATACATTTACATAACTGTAACCTTGTTCATGTCTACACAGTATATAATTTACCAAAAAAAACAATAGAGAGGGAAAAAAAAAGAAAAAGAAATGCATCCTACCTTTCTTTTCTCATCATAGCTCGAGTCCACCTCAAGGATTTTGGCAGCATTAGCTTTCGGAAATTTCTTCTTCAGATATGCTGTCACCGTGTCGACCGATAAGGAATCTCCGGCATCCACTTTGTCGTACATCTGTAGGTGCATCAAGATGTAATTTAGATATCTGAAAGCTTGATTAGATCGAGTCGTGCCTCTGAGATTAGCTCTTCGCTTTCGATGGTATCAGGGCAATTTCTGAGAGACGACCGACAAATCTGTACTCATCAAAGTGCACTAAGGTAAACTGACACACAGGGTTGAAAGAAGAAAAAAAAAAAACTTCTTAAAGTAGTTTTTCCAGGTCGACTCACAGACACCATGGATAGGAACGCCTGGGTTATGTCATACTCCTCTGCGATATAGTTCAACGCCCTGAAGAAAGCGACGCCGGCGTCCTTGTAACCGTCCACCTTATCATCTGTATTAACAACGAAGACAAAGCCGATCCTGAAAGAAAAAATAATAAATAGATAAATAAACCGGCACAAATAATAGCGGATTTTAATTGACGGTCTAAACGAGTGAATCCGTTATATCGTTTTTTTTTTTTTGCTGAAATCAAACATGGGTGACGGACCTGAGAGGAATCTTGTGCTTGTAAAACAGCTCAGCCATTTTGACCAGTTCGATGGTGTCTTCCTGAACCGGGTCAAGAAACAGAACCTGGGAAAGGAAGTTGAATGCAGCGTTTCTTTAAAAAAACCGGGCAGCCAATGATATAACATT
The DNA here is from genome assembly GCA_039877035.1 of Silurus lanzhouensis. NCBI lineage: Eukaryota > Metazoa > Chordata > Actinopteri > Siluriformes > Siluridae > Silurus > Silurus lanzhouensis. The sequence continues at coordinate 499,320 of JBCEWE010000422.1, read as the reverse complement.
ATATTTATACACTATGTGGACATCTTGCTTTTTCCAACATCTCATTCCAGATTTAGTCTCCTTCTGCTCTCCATTCCACTGTAAAGGCTTTGCACTAGATTCTGGAGCGTGACTATGGGGATTTGTTCTCATTCAGCCAGAAGAGCATTTGTGAAGTCAGGAGGAGATGAAGTCATCCCAAGTGTGTTCGGTAGGATATAGGTGAGGTTTTCAATGTTATTTTAGATGATTGGGTGGAATTGGACTAACCAAGCTGAAGAGGTTCCGTCGAACTTGTCGGATCACACCAGGGAACGAGGCTCTGAGCAGCTCCTGAATGCTGGAGGGCCAGTTCCTGTATGTGGAGTCAGTCTCAATATCATTGACCCACTAAAAAGTAGAAAAGAAACAAACTAAACCACAAACAGTAACATAATTGCTATCAGTGTGTACTACACACACACACACACACACACACACACACACACACACACACACACATATACACACGACATCTGCATGGCTAAACATTTCTGCCCACACCCAATTTATTGTTTTAGCCTCACCATTATCGCAGAGTGACGGATGTCCAGAGTGTAGCTGTCCTCCACGGTGGTCACAGGGAGGCGCAAAAACTTGCCCAAACTGGTACCCCTGATGCCAAGGCTATGAAGTCCCTCCAGAAGTTTTGCCTCTCCGCGGATGATATCCAGTATGCTGCCCAGACCAAAGACAGAAAAAGGAGCTTTTAAATTTGAGCCTGATGCTGAAAAAGAACTCGAGTCTGCTAAAGCATGAAGATTTTTTTCTGAGAATCGTCTCAATAAAAGTAAGTAACGCCTCCTGACGAACACGTGGCCAATCAGAGTCTCCTAAATGCCATCGCAACAATTTCGCTAAATCTTCCAGACAGTTAGGAAGAACGCAAGAATGCGCTGAGATCTTCATCCTGGGTGTAAATCAAAGCTTTGGCCTTTCTTTCTTTCTCTCTCTTTTTCATTATTTCTTTCTTTCTTTTTTTTTCATTCTTTCTTTCTTTCTTTTTCTCTTTCTTTCTTTTTTCTCTCTCTCATTTTCATTATTTCTATTTTTCTTTCTCATTCTTTTTTCTCTCTTATTCTTCCTTTTTCTCATTCTTTCTCTCTCTCTCTTGCTCTCATTCTTTCTTTCTCATTCTTTGTATTTCTTTCTTTCTTTCTTTTTTATTGCTTTTTTCTTTCTTTTTTCTCATTCTTTCTCTTTCTTCTTTCTTTCTTTCTCTTTCTTTTATTCTCTTTTTCGATTTTTTCTTTTATTCTTTCTTTCATTCTCTCTCTCTCTTTCTTTCTCTCTCACTCTCTCTCTCATTCTTTGTATTTTTCTTTCTTTTTTATTGCTTTTTTCTTTCTTTTTTTCTCACTCGTTCTTTCTTTCTTTCTCTTTCTTTTATTCTCTTTTTTGATTTTTTCTCTTATTCTTTCTTTCTTTTTCATTCTCTCTCTCTCACACACACACACACACACACACACACACACACACACACACACACACACACACACACACACACACACACACACACATATATATATGACAGCAATATTGGGAAACTTGACTTTTCCAGCTAGAAACTTAACAGTTGTATAAGATTTAACGAGGAGACTCAAACCTGTTCCAGCATGAATATATGCTTATATAAGTTGGAGTAGAAGCTCTTGAGTGGCCTTCTGTAGACCTCTGACCTCAACCTTACTGAACACTTTTAGTCTAAATGTGAATGCTGACTGCACCCCCAGGCCTCCTCACCTTCTCATCTACATCAGTACCTGACCTTACTAACACACGTAGCTGAATAAACGCAGATCTTCACAAACGCACGTCAAAATCTAGTGGAACATCTTCCCGGAAGAGTGGAGGGTATTGAAACAGCAAATGTGGACTGGGTCAGATATCCACCAACTTTAGTTCATAAAGTATCAACTGTACACAAAAACAAACAAGTTGCGTAATACAGGAAAGCAATTAACGCATAAATAATCGTTTCTCTGAGGTCCTACCTGAAAGGGTTATGAAGGTCCAGGTCAATGTGTATTCCATTAATGTAGAGACTAGCATCTCCTGGTTGGATTCCCAGAGACTTGCTCAGTCGCTGAGGAACAAACACGTGGCACAGTACAAGCATGTATGCGTTATACAGTGAGGGAAACAATTATTCGATCCCAAAGAAAAGAACAGTCTAGAATTATGATTTTTATGAGAAATCCAGAAAAAAAAAGATACTATATATAAATTAATTTGTACTTGATCGAAGAAAAATAAGAAATTGATCCAATACCAACCAGCAAGAATTCTGACTTGCACCCAAATTAGTCCTGTCCCTTTAAAAAGAACTCCTAATATCAGCTCATGTGTATAAAAGGCTCCCGTCACAGACCTCTTCCATTTAAACCTGTCCACCACCATGGGAAAGACCAAAAAGCTGTCGAAGAACATCAGGGGCGAGATTGTAGACCTGCACAAGCCTGGAATGGGCTACAAGACCATCAGCAAGAAGCCTGGTGAGAAAGAGACCACTATTGGCGTGATAATTACAAGACGATCGCCCACTTGCTCTGGAGCTCCCTGCAAAATCTCACCTCAAGGGGTGAGGATGATTCTGAGAAAGGTGAGCCCAGGATTACACAGGAGAAGCTTTTTAATGATCTCAATGGAGCTGGGACCACAGTCACCAAGAAAACCATTGGTACCACACTGAGGTCCTTCTGCTCAAGAATGCACATGGACAGAGAAGGTTTGGGAGAATGTGATGTGGTGGTCAGACCAAAATTGAGCTATTTGGCATCACGTTTCTGAAGGCAGAGAAATGCAGAATATGACCCCAAGAACACCATCTCCACTCACACATGGAGGAGGAAACATTCTGCTTTGGAGCTGTTCTGCTAAGGGTACAGGAAGACTTCACCACATGAACGGGGCCATGCACTGTAGAATCTTGGATGAGCACCTTCTGGCCTCAGCCAGAACACTGTAGATGTTCATGGATGGTCTTCCAGCATGACAGTGATAAAAAACATACAGCCAAGGCAACAATCTGATGGTCTTGTAGCCCATTCCAGCCTTGTGCAAGTCTACAATCTCGCCCCTGATGTTCTTTGACAGCTCTTTGGTCTTTCCCATGGTGGTGGAGATGTTTGAATGGATGAGGTCGATTCTGTGACGGGGGTCTTTTATACACATGAGTTGATAGTAGGAGTTCTGTCTTAAAGGGACAGCACTTATTTGGGTTTGTGGGAGTCTTGATAATTTGGTACGAGATCAAATACAAATTTATTTAAAACCTTTCTTTAATTTTTTTTTAATAAATTACCATAAAAATTCTAGATTGTGCATTTCTTTGTAAGGGGGGTAAACCCACAAAATCAGCAGGGGATTAAATAATTATTTCCCCCACTGTTTACTAAAACCAACAGCAAAACCTTGGGCAAAAAACCCCCCCAAAAAACCCCACAAACAGCAGTTCGAAAACTGCACCTTTTGGTTGTCTTCAATTTCTTTCCTCATCTCTTGGTTTACAGCCACTCTGGTCAGTGATCTGTGGGGACAGTAAAACATGCGAATTCACCATCGGTTCGTTCCGACGTCTCATAAAATCACCCGTTTTTTAATCACTAAAATCTGCGCTCTTTAAGGCGCTATATCTGCTGAGCTGACGACTGTAAACACTGGCTGAATCAGCACTTTTCCCCCCCATATAGCACATAAAGCCTTCTGAAGCACAATCACACAATAAAATCCACTTCCACACATGCCGGCGCTCGGAAAAATAGACAAACAGGATAAAGATATCCTTAAAAAAAAAAATTGAAATAAATTAATTAATTAAAATATATCACATTTAAAAAAGCACAACTATATACAAATTTATATTTAAATGTTTAAATTTTTTTTTAAACCTTGCTTTGCCGGGGAAGTTTTGACTCAGATCCCGCATCAGTTTGAGCGCGTCGAACTTCGGGACAGACATGATTCGGGTTGCTGCTTGGAAACTCAAGTCTGTTGATACAAAAAATATTAACAAAACAAAAAAAACAATTTATTTCTCCTCACATCTGTATAAAAAAAAGAATTACGGAAACAATCCCCCCCCCCCCCCCAATCTATTCACACAATTAAAAAAAAAAAAAAAAATGCTGAGCGTGCACTTTGATTTCACATTTTTGACATTGGACCTCCTGGAGTATTTAAATACCCTGGCATGGAGAAGCTGGTGCTGGATCTGTGATGATCACAAATGTTGAGCTCAGTAGCTCCTAGTTTTATAACCATAAAGACTGTAGAAAGAACATTACGTATAATCTTATACCCCAGTACTCATGTTTGTTAGTTCTCACTCTCCAGTGTTCTGTATTGTTGACAGATTTATAATCACACTCTTGATGTCACCCAATTGAGGATGGGTTCCCCTTTTGAGTCTGGTTCCTCTCAAGGTTTCTTCCTCATAACATCTAAGGTAGTTTTTCCTGGTCACAGTCACCATGGCTGCTCATGAGGGATAAATACACATTGTTCACCTTAACTGTTGATTTCTGTAAAGCTGCTTTGAGACAATGTCTGTTGTGAAAAGCGCTATAGGAATAAACTTGACTTGACTTAAGACACAATTTATGCTCTTTTGAATTTACATCATGTTTATAATAAATGTTTGTTTTAATATGGGAGTTTTTCCCAAACTGGCAACTTATTCACAAAGACCTGCCTGGCTGATGCATTCAATAATCCAATAATCATAAACATCTGGTGTCCAATCATTTTTCTGGTGTTTCCAAAATTACCATTTTGAAACAGGCAGTAAAAAGATGTGGTTCTGGTTCAACTGGAAGATGCTGCATTTATGTACATGGAACTAAAACATGGGTTGGAGTGGAAGATCACGAGTGGCCTGCTATAAAACATCTTCCCAGGAATGTGGAGGTTTAATTTTTTACAACAGCAAATGAGTTTCCACTTTTCCATGCATACCAAATTTAAAAGGCAGTTAATATGAATAACTTTTGTTCTATCTAAATATATAATATTCCATCCAAGGTGCATTGGTGGAGCAGTCAGAAACCAGGAGCAGAACAAAAAATCCCAACATTCGTACCGCTGCTCCATTCATCACCCAGACAATCCTCAAGGTGTCCACGGATCGCTCTCGTCACCCCGGCACGGAGCTGCTCGGACACGCATCGAGCCCAGAGCAGGCCATTAATAAACGTGTGTTTACCTTGAAGCTCCCACACTTTGAGAGGCGCCATGTCGTTCGTGCTCTCCAACAGATGTCTCCTCAATTCTCCTAATTGCTCCCGCAGTTCGGGATGAGACTTCCTGCCGAGAGAGAATGATGGCCATTAATCCTGATGCATTTGTATTGTGTGTGTGTGTGTGTGTGTGTGTGTGTGTGTGTGTGTGTGTGGGGGGGGGGGGGGGGGGGGAAATCTCATTGATGACATCCTTATTTTAAAAAAATACTTTATGTAATAGGAAAATAGGGCATGCGATAAAAAAACGAATCAAAACCTTAATTTTCCAAATAAAAATCCCTGGACATCATCGACATCGTCCTCTTCAAAACTGGCTGCTGATTTCGAATCTGAAATGAATAAATAATTAAATAAATAAATTCTGCCATTTGAACAATCCGTTCGAAAAATAAATAAATAATTGACACTAATATGGACAGACGTTTGTGGACACCTGACCACGAGATACCTTTAACTTGTGTATCATCCACTGCTTTGTACTCAGTACTTTTAATAGCCAGTTCCACACCATATCCAGACAGAAGCATCTGGAGCTTCTTTGGCTCCTGTTCAAACATGTACACACAAAAAAAAAACGCAATAAACAACACGATTATTATAATAAGAATAATGAGATGATCGGATAATTCGGTTGTTCATACAACAAAATCGAAACTCACAGCGATAAAATGTCGCAGCACGTAGATCAGCTTCCCCTCGGCCGCCCTCTCGGAAAGAACCTTATGGAAGGTGTTGAACTTTTTAGTGCCGATTTCAGCATAAAGTATGGCGACCGGAAGGTCCGTCCCATTGATCCCTGGGTACTTATGATCGTGCTTATACAAGTACGGCTTCGGCCTGTAAATATATATAAAAAAAAAAAAGAGTAGTCAATGTGTCAAGAGTGTCAATGAGAGTTGAGTATTTTGTGAATATTTGTGTACAAAAAAAAAAAAAAAATATCTAAAGCTTAAACCATAACGTTTTTTCCACAGCCTTCTTTGCTCATAATTTCCAGGGGTGCCGATATTAACGGAGGGATTCCCCCTTGCTGTTAGGTTCCGAATGAGAACCCGTGGATTTCCCGAGGCACGAGTTATCGAGGGGGTTGAACGTATAGCGCCCAGCAATGCTCTAAATTCTAAGAATAATAAACCCACTACTGAAAAAATCCCAAAAGTGGTCCAACTGTGTGTTACCTGCCTGCGGCCCCCTTCAGCAGCTTCTTCATGTCCTTGGTGCTGCAGGCCTGCAGGCCGTGGATAGAGACGAAGGCAGAGCAGGCATCTGGAGGAGGTTCATCACTGGCAATCTGAACAAAGGACAAACCCGAAAGCACAAAAAAAAGACATTGGATGAAAAAATAAATCTTAGAGAAGAGCGAAGATTTGAGAAATCAGGCCAGAATTGGGGGCTTATTTCCAAAACTGGTCAATGTTGCTGAAAATAAGTTAAGTAGGTTAGTGATATTAAGGCCACCATTGTTTTCTTTCTCCTGCGCAAACACCTCGGAGATTAAAAAAATATTAAATAATAAAAAATAAAAAAAACACAATCACAGTTTATTATCAGAAACATGATAAAAGTTTTGTGTTGATATACAACAGAGATTTGGCTGTGTGTGTGTCGGTGTAAGAGTGTGTGTGTGTGTGTGTGTGTGTGTGTGTGTGTGTCTGACCTGTTGGAAGGCGTGTACGGCAGGTGAATAGGCTTTGAGTGACAGCGCGAACTTTAGCAGGTTGACCTGAAGGTTGCTCAGGAACTGACCGGCTTTCCTAATGATCAAGTTATAGTACGAGCGGACGGATTCTGGATACGGGGGGGAGAAGATATGAGAGCATCAATGATCAGAATACTGCACATGGGCCATTCATGATATGAACGCATTTCCTTACCTCCGTGCTTGTACACGGTTAACTCCTTTACGGTATCGACAAATTGCCAAAACTTGTCCTCTCCACCTTCAGCAATAAACTCGCTAAGGATTTGAGAGAAAAAAAAAGAAGGGCAAAATGGCGTAATCTCGTCATCAGAAGTGGAGAAGGATGGCTGGATTTCAAAAAGACAAGAATCCACTGTACCTCGTCTCCAGTAAAAGTGGAGTCTCGGGCCACTTGGCCTTGAGACTGGCCGTGACTCCTTTCGATGCCGAGTGCGTGTGATGGAGCTGCAGCAGGACGAGCAGCAAGCTGAGGACCCTCATTGTCGGATGCTGTAAAGTCCAAAAGAAAAAAGAAAACGTGTGATTAGGATTTGTTCTGCTGTGCGCGGCAGAGAAACGCTGAACTGCAGACGTATGGCAAAAAAACTGCAACTGGGGTTCCCTCTTGAGTCTCTCAAGGTTTCTTCCTTTTGCCATCTCGAGTAGTTTTTCCGTGCCACAGTCGCCACCGGTTTGCTCACTTGAACAGTTTAGGGGCGGGAAAAAAAAAAAAAAAGGCTGGAAAAATCAGGTGTTCCAACACTTTTGTCTGTATAGTGCATTACATAAAGAAGAGACTGACTTATAATCCTTTATAACATTTCTACATCTTGTGTCGGTGAAATACGATACATCTGGGTGCTCTTCAAATGTGTCTTCCTTCTAATATATATATTTTTTTTATATATTTTTACCTCCCAATTTCACCTCTGGTTCACTCATTAGGGATTCCCTTTTTTTTTTTTTTGATTGATCAGATTAATTTATCTGGTTCGGTCCATATCCCATAATAATCAAAGCAGGTTACAGGGTGCCTCGTTTTGAAGTTTGGAAACACCTTTTTTTTATTTTATTTTTTAATATTAGGAATCACATACATGCTCATTTGGTTTATAGATTATTAAATATATAAAATATATATATAATTGTACAGATGTTTAAAATGTATTTAAAACATCTGTACAATTATAAACATCTGTACAATTATATATATTTTATATATTTAACAATAAACAAACATCTGTACAATTATGTATATATTTAATATATACATATTTGTACAGATGTTTATTATGTATAATTGTACAGATGTTTGTTTATTTTTAAATATATAAAATATATATAATTGTACAGATGTTTTTTATGTATAATTGTACAGATGTTTGTTTATTTTTAAATATATAAAATATTTATAATTGTACAGATGTTTATTATGTATAATTGTACAGATGTTTGTTTATTTTTAAATATATAAAATATATATAATTGTACAGATGTTTTTTATGTATAATTGTACAGATGTTTGTTTATTTTTAAATATATAAAATATTTATAATTGTACAGATGTTTATTATGTATAATTGTACAGATGTTTGTTTATTTTTAAATATATAAAATATATATAATTGTACAGATGTTTGTTTATTTTTAAATATATAAAATATTTATAATTGTACAGATGTTTTTTATGTATAATTGTACAGATGTTTGTTTATTTTTAAATATATAAAATATATATAATTGTACAGATGTTTTTTATGTATAATTGTACAGATGTTTGTTTATTTTTAAATATATAAAATATTTATAATTGTACAGATGTTTATTATGTATAATTGTACAGATGTTTGTTTATTTTTAAATATATAAAATATATATAATTGTACAGATGTTTGTTTATTTTTAAATATATAAAATATTTATAATTGTACAGATGTTTTTTATGTATAATTGTACAGATGTTTGTTTATTTTTAAATATATAAAATATTTATAATTGTACAGATGTTTTTTATGTATAATTGTACAGATGTTTGTTTATTTTTAAATATATAAAATATTTATAATTGTACAGATGTTTATTATGTATAATTGTACAGATGTTTGTTTATTTTTAAATATATAAAATATATATAATTGTACAGATGTTTGTTTATTTTTAAATATATAAAATATTTATAATTGTACAGATGTTTTTTATGTATAATTGTACAGATGTTTGTTTATTTTTAAATATATAAAATATATATAATTGTACAGATGTTTTTTATGTATAATTGTACAGATGTTTGTTTATTTTTAAATATATAAAATATTTATAATTGTACAGATGTTTATTATGTATAATTGTACAGATGTTTGTTTATTTTTAAATATATAAAATATATATAATTGTACAGATGTTTGTTTATTTTTAAATATATAAAATATTTATAATTGTACAGATGTTTTTTATGTATAATTGTACAGATGTTTGTTTATTTTTAAATATATAAAATATTTATAATTGTACAGATGTTTTTTATGTATAATTGTACAGATGTTTGTTTATTTTTAAATATATAAAATATTTATAATTGTACAGATGTTTATTATGTATAATTGTACAGATGTTTGTTTATTTTTAAATATATAAAATATATATAATTGTACAGATGTTTGTTTATTTTTAAATATATAAAATATATATAATTGTATAGATGTTTTAAATACATTTAAAAAAATCTGTACAATTATATATATTTGATATATTTAATAATCTATAAACCAAATGAACATGTGATTCCTAATATTATTAAATATATAAAATATATATATATATATATATATATATATATATATATATATATATATATATATATATATATATAAATAAATAATTGTACAGATGTTTAAAATGTATTTAAAACATCTGTACAATTATATATATTTTATATATTTAAAAATAAACAAACATCTGTACAATTATACATAATAAACATCTGTACAATTATATCTATTTTATATATTTAATAATCTATAAACCAAATGAACATGTGATTCCTAATATTATTAAATATATAAAATATATATAATAATTGTACAGCTGTTTAAAATTTATTTCCATAAAAAAAAAAATCCTCCTTTAGCATGAATAACAGCTGTACAAGCTCTTGGCATCCAGTTCATTTCTTCAGACATTCAGTTGAAATTCTTTTGCTCTGCCTCTTGTAAAACTTGCCAACGGTGTTCTTCTCTGGTTGGAGATTTCTTTCTGACCTTAACAGTCCAGCTGACTGGTGTTCTCGCTCATTAGGCTCTCGAAAAGAACACGTACAGAGCTCGGATGTACGCTTGAAGTCATTGTCGTGTTTTATAGTAAAGCTGGTTCTAATTAGCTGCGGTTCAATTGCATGGTGTTGGATATGGAATGGAAGCCGTGCTGGTTCGGTGTTTACTTACACCCAGAATCAGATCCACGTCCATGTCGTCACTTGGGCACATGGTGAAATTGCTTTGATCAAATCGCGAGTGCTTTTGTACATCCGTTTAATCCATTGTGTACGAGTGTCTTCAGTTCCCTACATTATCAGTTGTTTATGTTCATGCTGATCGAAAATATATTATACTGGTTTCACCCGAATCTTGAACGTCACCGATGAAGACGAGTTCACGGCATCCGATCGGATCGACGAGTTCTCAGAACGGGTGATTTGGCCAAAACCTATGATTTGGCCAAACGTTTTCTGAAAACGGACGAACAACCAGGTACCATCCATCCAGTCTAAATATGCAGTCGAATGAATACATTTGTGCGGTTGAAATTGACAAATGCATTGCAGAAGAAATCGTGCATTTTCGATCCAAGTTGACATCGAGAAATCCCGAAACCGGGTGCCGTCGTCGTGACGACGGGACTAAACATTTTGCATGTTCGTGATCGACGATGGAAGTTCATGACATGTTCGTTGACGCTGAGAAAAAAAACCTGAAAGCTTCCACCTCGATGTTTGTTTGTGTGGAGGGTGAAGCAGTGTGAGACATCTTCTGTCCTGTCAAATATGGAATCATCTATCTACATTTTTCACTCATTCATTGGCTGATTGTGTTTTTGCTTACGTATGTCGAAAATTATACAATTGTTGCATGCACTTGTCTCAAAAAACATAAAAGACCAGAAGACAAAAAAAAAAAAAAAAGCTCTTCCTTTCTCCAAATCAACCCAAAATCATTAAGTTTATCCTCTCAGTTTAAAGGTAGGTATAAAGCAGTCTGGTAACATCATCTCTCCTGGTCTTGAGCTTATTTTGAAGGATGTTCAGGACACCTGCCTGTACTTTAGGACTTCCTGAGGACACTTGATGTCCCCTGGATTACACACAACCCTGTGCCACGTAGCTCCAATCCACACAATGCAACTGACCATCTGCTATTCTGTCTCAGTCACATCCTTTTATATTGAGCACAAAATGAGCGTTTGTGAGAAGAGAGATGGAGAAACACATGGTGTGAGAAGGTTGTTGTTTTTTTTTTTTTTTTCATTGATAAAATTCAGCCCTGTTTGGAGTATAAAGTAATAAAAATACACAAAATACACACGTCAGGATTTTTATTTCCATACAAACAGTACTCCAATCTTAGTTATAACCTTTTATCATGTGATAGAAACGGGGGAAATAGGAAATATATTCAATTTATTATTAATAAAGATGAAAAGAAGAGAAGCCGCTTTCTTACCCTGCTTTTACTGGAGGCCGCCATTATGGGGTCCTGCGGCTTGAAGAGTTTCACGTGATTTGGAAGAAAATATAAATAATGAATAAAAGGGAAAAAAAGGACAGTTATGTAGGTTTGGGTGTTTTTCACTTTTTATTATTTTCCCGCCTCAAATATATTTTATTTTGTGCAATATTCCTGCGCGATATTCAGGCACCGGTAAGGACAACTAACTGTTCAAATCCAACGTTTGCTCCAAGATGCTGCAGACCGAATCCCAAATACCTGAAGATGGAATATAAAGTGCACCACCTAGTGGTTATGAACCATTATTTCATGCCTTAATAGTGCACCTAGATAGGGAAGATAAAGCTATTTGGAATTCAGCCACACCAAACGAGTATAGTATAGTTGATTTCTAACTTGCTGTGTGTGTGTGTGTGTGTGTGTGTGTGTGTGTGTGTGTGTGTGTGTACAGTATATTGGGATAAATTTCAGACTTCACAGTGCAGACAAGGAGATCATAATAACATAATGTCTCATTTCTTATTTTATTCTAAACGATTGACTATAGCGAAATTGAATTTCTAGCTTTTATTTATAAAATATAATTAATACACATAGTTCGTGAAAATACTTATTTATTTAGAGTACGGTACATGTTTTCGACATTGTATATTAATACTGAAGACACTGAAAAGATGACAGAGCAAATATACAATTATGTAGTCTACAAAAAAAAAAAAAAAAAAAGTAATAAAATCGAATATGTTTCATATTTTCGATTCTTGATTTGGTGAGAGCTTCGGAATAGTTTTCCAACAATATTGAGGAGTTCCCAGAGGCTCAGTTGTTGGCTCAGTCACTCTCCTTCTTGAACAAATCGTTCTTACATAACCGGGGAGTGTGTCTGGGATCGTTGTACTTATAGAAAATAAATTATGGTATGGTACGAAGGCCTGACTTAAGCAGTCTAATTTGAACAGTGGATGTTGAAATATGTCTGCCACTTAAACACAGAGAAACATTTGTGTAAATCAGTGGTTTCTTCAGCTGGTAAATTGAATGAACTTATCCTCTGCAGCAGAGGTAGCTCTTGGTAGCTCTTAAAGTAATAGACTGGAATTTGTACAGTGGTTGTAGTAGCACTAAACAGAATATTGACTCCGAACTAACACTTCCCCTGAACACACACACACACACACACACACACACACACACACACACACACACACACACACACACACACAGTATGTATATAAAACTGTGTTTACAGGTTTTTTTATATGAAAAATGTGAAGAATTTAAAGCTTGTAAAGAAGTGATTCTTAAATGGATTATTGAAACGACTACAGTGTCAATAATGTTTCAGTCATTGCTCATATAAATGTAATGCATCTTTAATTTGTTTATCATACTATGTTTATTAAATTGCCAATGATTAAGCAAGCTCTCTAAGCTTTTCTTATTGAAAGCAGAGTTAAATTTAAAATATAAAAGAAAGGAAGTCGGTGTCTGACTCCAGAACAGAAATTCATTACGTAAGAATAAATGCAAGGTATGAGATGTGTAAACTTTTCAATTTACCTGGTCATCCTGATTTAGAAACTCACAGTGTTCGGATGGAAGGAGAGACGTTCACTCCTTTCCTCCGTACATTATGCAGTACAGCACACAAAGCAGTGATCCTGCATGCTCATCGAGGCAAATACCCTCAAAAGAATCTGGACTTTAAGATTCCAAATGTCAACTCGGTGCATGCTCTGCTTCTAGTGAAATCTAATCTAGACTCCAGTCAGGGAAGGGTCTAATCAAAAAGGTCATGCAGCCAAAAACCCTTTCCCTGACAAGGACGTAGTTCTGCAACATACATATCGGATGAGCAGTCTTAGCAGAATGCTAGTGATTATGATAAACAACATTCAGAATGTGTGGAAAGTCTTTGTTTGTGTCTCAAGGACAGAAACTGACCATGGGCCTGTTGTTTGAAAAAAATATCAAGCATGGGGAAATAAAAAGTTTATAATAAAGGCACGTTTCAGCATTATATTTAGACTGTGTGCAAAATATATTGCATATTTTATAGAAAACTGCTTGCAAGTAATATGTGAGCTAAAAGCTACAACTGGAAAACCTACTGCATTAGTTTTACAATTCAGTTCAATTCATTTTTATTTGTATAGCACTTTTAACAATGAACATTGTCTCAAAGCAGCTTTACACAGATAATGTGGTGATTAAAAGTGAATATGTTCTTTATAAGTGTAAGTTTGTCCCTGATGATTGAGCCAGTGGCGACTGTGACCAGGAAAAACTACCTTAGATGTTATGAGGAAGAAACCTTGAGAGGAACCAGACTCAAAAGGGGAACTTATCCTCATTTGGGTGACATCAAGAGTTTGATCAAAAATCTTTCAACAACACAGAACACTGAAGAGTGAGAACTAACATGAGCACTGGAGTATAAGATTATAAGTGATGTTCTTTCAACAGTCTTTATGGTTTCAAACTAGGAGCTACTGAGCAACTCATAAAATAGCTCAACATTTGTGATAATGACAGATCCAACACCAGCTTCTCCATGCCAGAGCCTTTAAACACTGTCCAATGTCAAAACTCCACACATGTAGTGGGATCCAATTGGCACTGGTACGTCTCTAGATGGTTCGGGATGTTTGCGAGTTCGGCATCTACTTCTTCAAAGGTCCATAATCTTCATGAGGTGGGACGTGACTGGAGCTGGCCAAACCTCAGGACGCCTCGGGATGGGGAGAGAAAGAGTAGCAGTGGAGAGAAATTAGCATAGCTGCTGTTCATGATATAACAAGCACAAGTTGATAATGTGCATGTGATCAGATGTACTCATATTTCACAGTTGGCTTCCAAACATCCTGATTAGAGGAGCCCTATAGCTAGAGCTAGTGAGGCATTTGTACAACAGTTCAGAAAACAAGAAATGAATATAAACGTGGCTAAATGTTTTATTTCTATTTGCTCTAGTAGCATAAATAGATCACTTGAAGCTAGATTCACTGTATAACACGCTAGTTAGCATGCTAAATAGCTCACATCTGATTTGTACATTCCGGTTAAAGGTACTTCCTGTAAATTCGGTGTCCTGCCTTTCTTTTTATCTTCATCTGATGAGCATTCAGATTGTAAGTCGAAAGTTATATACCCTAGAATATTGTTTGCCCTTCAGCGAAAACAAATTAGTGGACCAGAATGAACTGTTTTATAAAATGTCTCAAGCACAGAATGGAATGCCTCAGGGTCCCTATCTAGAACGTTCTCTAGAGTATAAACTGAGCTGCTGCTTTACTATTGGAAATCAGTAAAGAATATTGCATAACTCCATCACTCTTAAATAAGACCCCAAAAACTTCAATTCGGCCAACACTGTTATTCAATTTATTGGATTTATACTTCTTCTTTCGGCTTCTCCTCTTTAGGGGGCACCACAGCGGATCATCCGTCTCCATACCCCCCTGTCCTCTACATCTGCCTCTTTCACCCCAACTACCTGCATGTCTTCCCTCACCACATCCATAAACCTCCTCCTTGGCCTTCCTCTTTTCCTCTTTCCTGGTGGCTCCATCCTCAGCATTCTCCTACTGATATACCCCATGTCCCTCCTCTGCACATGTCCAAACCATCTCAATCTCACCTCCCTCACCTTGTCACCAAAACGTCCCACACAAATATTCAAATAATTAAGTGTGTGTTATATGTCTTGTGTCCATGAAAACAACAAACAGTGATGGAGGGAAATAAAACCTTGAGACACACAATCAGTGTCACCAATAACACATTGAACACATCTCGACTGCACTTACATATACAGTAAAACCCTGTTGTACGAGCAACTAATTGTACGAGTAAACGTAGGTACTATTTTGCAAGCAAATTTCGAAGGCACGAGCAAACCCAAGCTGCCAGTATCCCGTTTTCGGCCGAGGGTGGCATCGGTCGTCTAGTTGTTGACGTATCGCTCGGTCGCTCTCGTTGTTCAGTGCAGCAAAAACGTAACTTTTTTTTAGTGTTATATTTTTATTTTACTAGAAATCTTAAAAAATGTCTGGGAAAAAAAAAGTAAACAGAATTACCATTGAAACGAAGAAGGAAATAGTGGAAAAGTACGAGCGTGGTGCACGTCTCACACTCGCAATCAACCACTACACAATATGGATTATTGACGATCTATAGATCCAGGAGGCTATTTCTTCCTAATTTGTTGTCCAAATATTACCATTTTTCCAAACACAAATATTGAAATCCTCCATCTGAAATGCCCCAGTAGCACTTTTTGCTCTGACACAATGTAGAATCGAGAGGAGGTGGTCTCTCAAGCACTTGTTTCAGATACTTTAAGAACTGCTAGATGGTGAATATGCACAAACAGCTCACCCAAATATAAGCCACACCCACTGAATTTGACAAAGATTTTTATTTTGAACATAAATAAGCCGCACCTGTCTATAAGCCGCAGGTGTCTACACTGAAACTAATGAACTGTACACAGGCTTTAATGAAAGACAGTGTCTGTTACACGGCTTGTATCTAAACAGTAGCCGACCAAGAAAGTCATTGTTCACTGTCTTCCTCCTTCCTTTCACAACTATTTCTCTCGGGAGTTTTTCTTTTGGCATCGTCGTGCGTTTAAAAATCACCATCGGTGAAGCTTTTCTCCCGATGCTGTGCAGCTCAGAACACAGGTAAAGTGCGTTTTCATGCCCGGTTGTTTTCAGTGTGACGAATGATTCTCATTTCCTGTAGACAGTCCGAGTGAGCGGCAGGTCAAACGTCAGAGGAACATCATCCATATTTATGATGTGGTGCGGCCCGATTCAGTGGGAGCGCATCTGATTTAATATAAAGAGTTTCATTGGTTCACCTGAATCCGTTCTGCAATTTCATTGGTCTAATGTTATGGGGCTCAGATTTTTGGCCGCATGAAGCTTGTGAAACCGGGAAAAACCCAGAAAAAATCCATAAATTAGCCGCGTCATTGTTTAAGCCGCGGGGTTCAAAACGTGGGAAAAAAAGTAGCGGCTTATAGTCCGGAAAATACTGTACCTCACACACTATCTCTACATATCTAAAATTTTTGTTGTCCCTTAGAAGATCTACTAAAATGATGAAATGTGTGGGATGTACTCGCTTTCGTGAGATACGGTATGTGAAATGGTGCTGTGGTAAACAGAGTAATCAATGCCGTGTGAGGATTCTACCCAGATATCCTTAACAGTTAACCCTTTTGAGCTTATTTTAGGGTTATTATTTCATTTTTTTGCACATCTTTGTAATACAAACAACAAGCCAGAGGTTTCCAGAACCTTTTCTGCTAAGCACAGTGAACCATTTCATAGAAACTCTGCTTAATGGCATTCACTGATGCATGACCAGAGGGAAATCTAAGAATGAAGGCATGAATAGTGAGTGTGCCAGGACTATTTTTCTCACTGCTTGGCAAAATGTAGCCTGCTGAATGTCTTTGTGTCATGCGAAGAATACAAAAATCAGCGGCTGGCAAGATTTCAACAGGCTGAGGACAGAAAAAAAGAATAAATAGTGCTAAATGGATGTCACATGGGCGGCGCCCCCGAGGATACATAATTTAAGGTATATAATGGTATAAATAATAGATTGTAGATAGACAGTAATTGGTCTATTGCTGTATCATTTCTATTTTTAGAATTCTTTTTAGAAATCATACAAATCATAACAAAAAAGCTTGTAATTACAATAAACAGATGGGCATTTTGGACACCGTTTCATTCACATTTCGACACGATTGTTCATTTGCCAGATGTTTTTTTTCCCTCCGAAATTACGAGTAAAGTTTAATCACATTAAAGAAACTGTCAGGCAAAAGCAAACGAGCTGAAACGAGTGTGAGATGGTGGTAGGAAAAAACAAAGCCACAGCAAATCACAGTGGCAAATGAGAATGCAAGTATATACACACACACACACACACACACACACACACACACACAAACAAAATCAATATTCAAGTGCTTCACAGTCACACCAACAAAAACAGTCTGGTTACTCTACAGGCGAAAAAGTAAAAAAAAAAAAAAAAAAAAAAGCAGTGTTTTTTTTTAAGCCTGATTCAAGCAAATTTATAATATGGTCCATTGAATGCAAATGAAAGACAGATACAAGGGCTGATATTCCTTGTTTCTGAAGTGCTAGCAAATACAAACTAAGAAACAAGCAAACAACACACAAAGTAAACTGGCAACCCGTAAACCAGAACCTGAAACATAGTGAAGGAAAACAACAGTGTGAGCCAAAGAGTGAAGCTGTTACTGAAATTGCTTCTCTTATCATTCACTAATCCCTATTTAGTGCATGGCATTTGAGTTCACTGTATGGGAAGAAGGGAATGAAGATAAGTGAGGGAATTCGGACACTCGAGCGTCAGAGAGGAGAGACTGTCGAGTACAATTTTGTAGTACCTAATAAAGAGAACAAAATAACTGATTGTCATCTATCTATCTATCTATCTATCTATCTATCTATCTATCTATCTATCTATCTATCTATCTATCTGTCTGTCTGTCTGTCTGTCTGTCTGTCTGCCTGCCTGCCTGCCTGCCTGCCTGCCTGCCTGTCGTCTGTCTGTCTGTCTGTCTGCCTGCCTGTCTGTCTGTCTGTCTGTCTGTCTGTCTGTCTGCCTGCCTGCCTGCCTGCCTGCCTGTCGTCTGTCTGTCGAGTCTGTCTGTCTGTCTGCCTACCTACCTGTCGTCTGTCTGTCTGTCTGTCTGTCTGTCTGTCTGCCTGCCTGCCTGCCTGCCTGTCGTCTGTCTGTCTGCCTACCTGTCGTCTGTCTGTCTGTCTGTCTGTCTGTCTGTCTGCCTGCCTGTCGTCTGTCTGTCTGTCTGTCTATCTATCTATCTATCTATCTATCTATCTATCTATCTATCTATCTATCTATCTATCTATCTGTCTGTCTGTCTGTCTGTCTGTCTGTCTGTCTGCCTGCCTGCCTGCCTGTCGTCTGTCTGTCTGTCTGTCTGCCTGCCTGCCTGTCTGTCTGTCTGTCTGTCTGCCTGCCTGCCTGCCTGTCGTCTGTCTGTCGAGTCTGTCTGTCTGTCTGCCTACCTACCTGTCGTCTGTCTGTCTGTCTGTCTGTCTGTCTGTCTGTCTGTCTGTCTGCCTGCCTGCCTGCCTGTCGTCTGTCTGTCTGTCTGTCTGTCTGTCTGTCTGCCTGTCTGCCTGCCTGCCTGTCGTCTGTCTATCTATCTATCTATCTATCTATCTATCTATCTATCTATCTATCTATCTATCTATCTATCTATCTATCTATCTATCTATCAGTCTAATCAAAAAAAGTCAATGGAGACTGGTTCAAGCTGACAGAAAGGCCTCACATAACCATTGTGTACAATTGTGTTGAGCAGAAAAGCATCCCAGAATGCACAGCATTTAACCATGAGGTGGATGAGCTAAAACCACACTGTTCCTGAGAACAAAACCAAAAATCATACTTCAGCACATTCTTATCAACTGTCCAGACTGGTGGGGGTGGTGTAATGGTGTGAGGAATGTTTTCTTGGCATATTAATAACAATTAATCATTACTTGAATCCCACAGTCTATATAAATATTGTTGCTAACCTTGTGCATTCCTACATAGCTACAATTTACATTATCTTCTAATGGCTACTTCTAGCATGATGACATTTTGTGCTATCCATGCCATGAAGGATTGTGGGCACACTGGCAATACTAACCAGGATTAGTATTTATATAGTATTTCTCTTAAATTGCTCTGGAAAACGATGCTACTGCGTAAGACTGTGCCGCATTAGGCTGCTCAGCTAACCTCCATTTGCAGCTCCAGGCAAATTGACATTGACACTGTTGGAGATGTCAGTCATGTTCATGACCATTTCAGTAATTGGCAGATGGTTACAAGGTTCTGCCCCTTTGAGGCATCTTCCACTCATCATATGGAGAAGCAGTGCATCCAGGTGCAACCAAGCAAAGAGTGTACTGTCCAATAAACGCTTCGATGTTTCTCCTCAGAGATGTCTGGCTTCCCAGGGGACTCGAAACCATGTATTAAAAGCCTGTTGCCCAGTGAGTATTAATCTTTCCTCAAGCCCATAAAATCACAGCTTCTGAGAGTTTCTATCAGTGCTGGCTCAGGGTTTCACAGAAGATTTCTTACACTGGTTGCACATATTTTTTTAAATCACAAAAATTTGTATATTAAAATTTGAAAAAAAAAGTAAAACAATTTTTATTCAATAAACAGATGGTTATGAATGTGATGTCATAGTAGTCCTGTGATTAATGTTATATGATGGTTACTTCATATGATCATGATTCTAAGCTTAATCTGACATCATGGTTCATAAATGTGATGTAATGTGTGTCATGGTTACTTAATGCCATGTGACAGATACCTTGTATGATTTCATAGTTACTTAATGACTTAATGACTTTTTTTTTTCCCAGGCAACATTGATTTGCCAAAAAAAAGCTGTCTGGTTTATTTCTGCCAAATGCTACAGGAATACAGACAAGTTCAGGCAAATCAAAACCAAGAAGATGTCCTACATTTCTGTCTCCATCTCTGATAAAACCTCTGACAATGAAACATTCAGGAACCGAGGCAGAACCTTAGTGACGAGTCCACAATTGGTTTGGCGATTTCCCGACTCGAACACATATAAAACCTAATGAACTGGTTCATCCGTCTCTAAACAGGAAAATCACTAAGATGTGATGAGCCACCCCTCAAGGATGAAGTTGTACCCTTAGTGTTGATAATTAAATGTACCCACTCCCTTCATTCTACCCATCAGTTATGCACCATTATCACATGAGCTCAACAGCTGTAGTGTGAGTGATGGATTGCCAAATTTAAATGCCAATAAAATCCGCTTGGCATACCAAATAAATTATGCTGTTGCTCACCATTACACACAAAGTGGACAGCAGCTGGCAGATGTTTCATGCCTTCCTTGTTCCACCACACTTCAGACAGGATATCAGTGATCTCATCCTTATTTAGAAGCATGGAAGAATTTCAACAGATAACAATAAAGGCTGAAACGTATGTTGATAGGTCTGCATGAAAAGACAATCCCTCACATGATCACTGATCATTGCATTAGTCAGTGAACATCCACAGCACTATATCCTAGTCAGAGGTGTTCTAGAGCAGTGGTCCCCAACCCCCAATTGTTACCAGGCCACACAGAAAAAATACATAACTTATTTACGTTTTATTTATTATTTGATTCTGAACGGTTTTATTTTGGAAAATTACCAGATTCTCTCCACCACATCTGTCTATGACTCACTCTTGATGCATGTCATGATGCCTCGGTCACGTCTTACCTCCATCCGTTACCTTCTTAAAGGGGCTCCGGCCGCTAACACATAATACGCTACCGCTAAATTCAAACCCCCAAGCGAGCAAAAAAAGGACAAACAACAACACAGTGGATTCACGTTCATTATCATATTTGGAAAATACCAGTTTTTATGGTCGTATCATTTTATTTTGTTGTATTTATCCGCCACACCTTAAAGGCCGTGTCCGTGAAAATATTGTCCGACGTTAAACCGGTCCGTGCCGCGGAAAAGGTTGGGGACCGCTGCTCTAGAGCTTTATATTGGGGGTTGCTCTGTCACTTTTGAATGTTTAAAACATACACACACATACACAAGGCTCTTTTCTCTCTCCTTTATATCCTCTTCCTCGCACACCGCAACAGAGAACATTTATCAGTTGAATCACGTACAGGCGTGTGATCCGCACCTGCCACAAAGACCATCGGGGAGTTTTGCTTACTTCAACATTCAGAGTGAGAGATTCTCATGTGGAACCTGGTGTTTTATAAACAGACTCCTTTCCACAAAGGAAAAATCTTTTGTTGTGAGGTTGGATCAGTGGAGTTGAGAACACATGATGTCACTGGTGGCCAATTTAGTCCCACTAACACCAAAGACAATGAATGACAAAGGTTTGGTTTAAAATCTCAGGGTGTGAGTGATGCTAAAATGCTAGTCTAAGCAATTGGATGATACTCATGGGTTAGCTACAGCTGTGTTAGATGCAATTATGAAACGTTATGAATGAGCCTTTCAATTAGTGTTTGGGACTCAGACACGGTCTCAGTGTTCGAGGATGATCGGTTTTGTTGGTAGATCTGGAGGGATCGTGAATATAGAGTATTTTTGTGAACTGGGATGTATGGATGTGGACTTTCCTAAATCATGACCACATTCTGAGGTCCCCCAAATGAGAATGGGTTTCCCTTTTGAGTCTGGTTCCTCTCAAGGTTTCTTCCTCATAACATCTAAGGGAGTTTTTCCTCGCCACAGTCACCATGGCTGCTCATCAGGGATAAACACACATCGTTCACCTTAACTGTTGATTTTCTTTTCGGGTGCTGAACTGAGCTGCCCTGCAGTCTGGACCTTTCATGAAACAAAAAACACAACAAAGAAAACCCATGAGTGTTGCACAGCTAGAATCCTGTATCAGACACGAATGAGGAACGTTGTTCCATTTCACTGTGTAATGCGTCAGCTATATATGGTTGAAATGACAATAAAAAGCTTCTTGACTTGGTTTGGGAATTGCACCATCTCAGACCGCAAGACCCTACAGAGCATAACGACAGCCAAGAAGATCATCGGAGTCTCTTTGCTCTGTCACGGACATTCACACCACACGTGCATCCGCAACGCAAACGCACACTCTTCACTCTCTCACCAACAGGGAAAGCGGTTCCGAAGCACTCACGCCGTCAAATCCAGACTGTGCAGTAGGATTTTCCCTCAAACCATCAGACTCCTTAACACAAAGAACTCACGGCACTGTTTTGTGTTTGGTGTATCTGTCCTACACTGTCTTGCGTTGTCTGGTGCACTGTTTTTTGTTTGCGCTTTATGAGTCCTCGGCTCTGTATGCTCTTGTGTGAAGCTCCATGTTGTGTGATGTAGCTCTATGTTGTTTTATGTAGCACCAGGGTTCTGGAGAAACTTTGCCTCATTTCACTGTGCACTGCATCAGCATTATTTATAGTTGAAATGACAATAAAAGCTTCTTCTCTCCTTCTCCCTCTCTCTCTCTCTGGAGTTCAGCTGAAGACCACTCTGTGCAGCTGAGACTGGTTGTACATGAAAAGCCTAAAGATCCATGAAGTTACCGAGCAACTCAAGAGCTATAAAGATAGATTCGGACTGTGATTATTATAAACCATCTGCTACAATGGCGTAGGACGACAATTTGCATGAACTGCATTAAAGCACCCGTCTCTGAACAGTAAACCTCAACAATGATGGAACTGTAATGAATGGACATTCAGATGAATATGGGTTCCCTTTTGAGTCTCAAGGTTTCTTCTTCATACCAACTCAGGGAGTTTTTTCTTTCCACTCATTAGAAATAAACAGAACAAATATATAAATTCTAATTTTATAACCTCTTTATCTCTATAAAGCAGCTTGGGGACAAAGCGCTATACAAATAAAACTGAATTCTTTGAAATATGAGGTGTGATGCAGTGTTCTAGCCAAAGGAGAGGAAACAAGGAAAGAAATTAATTACATTAAAATAAAATATAGATTCGAAATAAAATGTCAAAATTCTAGCTGACTCAACAGGAAACTATTTCCAGCACAATTTTGACAGAAGGTAGTCATTTTCTATAATCTTCATCATATAATCTGAGATGGAGAACAAATGTTAAGTGAGTCGAGACAATCCACATGACAATCACATCGTCTGCTCGGTTAAGAAGCATGCATCTCTGATGGTACACCTGAACTACATCAATGAAAACTATGTACAGTCGATAAAATGCATTTCTTTGATTCATGTATAGTCAATTTCATAAAGTATGCATCTTGTTTCTCTTCCTAAAATGACTAGTTTAGACCAATCTGGCAACCTGGCTGGTGCTGATGCTGATGCTGAGGCTGAGGCAGTGTTGGGTTCCTGTGCTGGAGGAGATGCTGAGCTCAGTCAGGACACGCATGATGCGCTCAGGATGCACGTGCGGCGGCGGCGGCGGCGGTGGTGGGATGATGTGATGCTGTTAGGGAACGCTGCAGTGTTTCCACCACAGGGACCAACCTCATCGATCCTTCTCCCACTTTCCTGAGCGCGCAGCGTGCACGCGGTACGCAGGAATTACGCGGATTTTTTTTTTCAACGCCTCACTTCTTTTTGCTCAAACTTTGAGGATGAGATGGATGCAGAAGACGGACACTTGTGCATGAGTGGATCAACATGTAGCACGGTTCCTTATCAAGGCATGATGTGTTTAGGGAAGATCTGCTGAGATACAGATAGATAGATAATGCTTCCTAGTCGTCGCGAGGACAGTCCCGTCTCGTGAACGATCATGAGCGATAAACCGAATAAACTGGTGTTCATTCCGGTCTTGGCTGTGCTGTTCGTGATGATCGGCTATCAGTACATCTGTCCAGCAGGCAGCCAGTCGTGCCATTTGAGAAACGCTGGCGATCCGAGAGGGAGACGCGCGCCGACGCCGGACCGCGCGCCGCACGTGGGGCGCGAGCGCGCGCCGGACGCGGCGCCCCGATTGAACTTCAGCGAGCGCGAGCTGGCGCGCCGTGTCGACTTCGACATGAGGGGCGACGACGTGCTCGTGTTCCTGCACATCCAGAAGACCGGCGGCACCACGTTCGGCCGCCACCTGGTGCGCAACATGCGCCTGGAGCGACCGTGCGACTGCCAGACGGGCCAGAAGAAGTGCGCGTGCCGGCGCCCGGGCCGAGACGAGTCGTGGCTCTTCTCGCGCTTCTCCACGGGCTGGAGCTGCGGCCTGCACGCCGACTGGACAGAGCTCACCAACTGCGTGCCTGCAGTCATGGACAAAAAACGCGCTCCGAAGCGGAAAAAGTAAGCCTGGTGGACTTTGTGTATGCTTGAGTGTGTGTGTGTGTGTGTGTGTGTGTTTGGATGATTCCAGTTAATCATCTTAAAAGTTTATTCATCCTATAATACAATGCATTTTATTCTGCACATAATTCTTTGCATTGCATTAAAAGCTACTCGTTCACTCTGAACATTCATCTCAGTTCCTGAAGAAGATCTGAGATGGAAGCAGTTATGCCAGGAAAAGTTAAGCAAGTCAAGAGATGACTCATACACAACCCAAATCTAGAGTTGGGCTGACAGTGGATGATTATAAATAGCCTCGGTTTTATTTTTTCCCTCTCAGGTCAAAAAAATGTATAATTGGACTACAGCGATTCAGTCTGGTGCTCTATTCTTTCTGCTCCGAGAAGTGATGGATAGTCTTCTTCAAAATTTACTGTAGAAACAGTGATGAGTTCAAGGCCTACAAAGCACCAAACCACCAAATGCCACAGAGAGGGTTTTGTAATAGTTTTTTGCTATTCGGCTGCTAAATATAGGGACTCGTAGGAACAAAATAGGGACGTCTTCATACACTCCTTTTCACCTTTGCACAGTTCTTGGTTTGATCCAGGGCTCGAGTCACAGTGTGGATTTTCTCCGCATGCCATCCCACCCAGCAATTCTCCATATCCATGCAGGGTTCCCTCTGGGTTGTCCAGTTTCCTCCTTCCTCACAAATGTTAGTAAGTAGGTATGCTAAATTGTGTGTGAATGTCTGACTTCCTATTCAGGGTGTGTCCCTGCCTCATAGCCAATGTTTTGAGGATAAGCTCAGGATCTATCAGGCGAATGAATGATAGACAGAAGAATGATCGACTGATAATCAAAAACATTTGGAGCGAATTCTCCGAGAATTACAAGACGATTACTCATCGGTTCATTATTCATTCATCTATGGGAACGGCTTTATTCTG
Organism: Silurus lanzhouensis; assembly: GCA_039877035.1. Taxonomy (NCBI): domain Eukaryota; kingdom Metazoa; phylum Chordata; class Actinopteri; order Siluriformes; family Siluridae; genus Silurus; species Silurus lanzhouensis. The sequence goes on along the minus strand of JBCEWE010000422.1, from coordinate 473,849 downwards.
GACAGGGTCAAAATGAATTATTACGGAATATCCATTACTGAGTTTTTTTTTACTTTTTGAATGCTTTATTAGGTGTTTTGAAACTATATATAAAATGCCAGGTATCCAATATTGCTTTGTATCATAGAGTGTATATCAATGATTTTATTGGTTGCATTGTAATATTAATATTAATAATAATAATAATTGATGGTTCCCCCCTCCCTTGAATATATTAACAATTATTTTATAGGTCGCGCCGCACAGCACATAATCTTACTACACACTATCGTCTTACCTCGGAAGTCATAAACCGTTATTCCGAAAAGAATTCCCTGAATACGTAATAAATAATTTGCAGAATATGCAGTTCATTCCCTAGTACATTTCCCACACCAACAAGCCACCTTTCCCTGTGTAGATGATGAAGAGAACATGTGGTAATGAACTTTAAATGAGGCATCATAAAGCCAAGCTGAGCAGTGCAACACACTCAAGTATTTCCATCTATAATTTAGCCAGTGCCATTCCGCATCCACGAGCTATTAAAAATATTTCAGTTGTTTACTGCGTATAATGAGGGTTTAATGTTTATGGAACGTGCAGACTTTCACATAATGTGTGATGAAAAACCATCTGTTCTTGTAAGTTGTTGTTCATGCATGACACTTTTTTCATGCATGCTATTATTTATATATCTATATATATATATATTTTTTTTTCCCCCCCTTAAAGGTGAGAAGGTTTTCATTTGGTTTTTTTTAGCTCTTTAGCGGTTTTCGAAAGTGTTGTGTGTTTGGAGACATCACTGAAGCACTGGACTAAATCTAACACTTAAATCATCAGGTTATCCATTAGTGATCGCACAATTCATCAGTCTGACAGGCAAATTCATGGTGTAATTATCTGCACTTCTGCAACTCGAGTGCACCTAATTTGCCGCCGACAAGTTTGAATGGAAAACATCAAACTACCAAGGAAAATTCGGCGTAACTACTCTGGTGGATTCAGTAGAAAAATGACCGAGAGCCACGTGTTTTTCCGGACCGTCGGAACATCATTTTGGATTAAAAACAAGGGTCAGAGGGGCCGAAATAACATCGAGAGAGTTTAACAAGTTTAAAATCATGACGAGCTCAATGCGTAACGGCTGTGTTCTGATCGCAGATTAGTTATTAAGGACAAGTCATCAAAAAGCATCAATGAATAGAACCTTTAAAAACCATTAAAACAGGCGGAAAATGCACTTTTAGGGCACTGACACAACTATTAGTCCATTTACAGAGTTTCAATCCGAGCAAAAGCTCTGCTTTTAGTCTGTTTGCATTATGGATTGGTTCGGGGTCACTTAAAAAAAATACTGGAAAAATGGGAACATTTGCCAATTGAATGCAGGAATCGAAACTTGAAAAAGAAAAAAAAAAAAAACGAGCTGGCACTAATACAATGTTGATTGTTTGTACAACACAAAAGTACAAAAGTAAGTCACATTTCAGCAACCATCTTAATATATCTTCTAAAGGGACAATACTATAGAAATGAAAAGTTGGATATATTTTAGAGTAGTCAAGTACAGATTTACCATTTATATATATATATATATATATATATATATAAATGTATACATTGCTATTTGCACTTCTGGTTAGATGCTACCTGAATTTCATCATTTCATTTCATTGTCAAGTCAAGTTTATTTCTATAGCGCTTTTCACAACAGACATTGTCTCAAAGCAGCTTTACAGAAATCAACAGTTAAGGTGAATGGTGTGTATGTATCTCTGATGAGCAGCCGTGGCGACTGTAGCCAGGAAAAACTACCTTAGATGATATGAGGAAGAAACCTTGAGAAGAACCAGACTCAAAAGGGAAACCCATCCTCATTTGGGTGACATCAAGAGTTTGATCATAAATCTTTCAACAATACAGAACACTGGAGAGTGAGAACTAACATGAGTACTGGAGTGTAAGATTATAAGTAATGTTCTTTCTGCAGTCTTATACAGTCATTATGGTTATAAAACTAGGAGCTACTGAGCATTTGTGATCATCACAGATCCAGCACCAGCTTCTCCATGCCAGAGCCTTTAAACACTCCAGGAGGTCCACTCCATACCCTGTACTTGTACTCTGCACGATGACTAGTCTAGTTTTGTCTAATCCAATTTAATTGAATCTAAAACAAATACAGTATGTAGTTTGAAGGTGTGGCACAGCGGCCTTGGTGCACGCATTGTAGATTGATTCGAAATTTTTAACGGTCAATGTCGTTCGAATGGGTGTGTTTGTGCAAATGGTTTGGTCTCATGTCCAGGGTTTCTCGTACCTCATAGACTCCAGTTAATAGGTGCCAGTCTCGCCCATGGCCCAATGTGAAGGATAAGTGGGAAATGGATGGAAATGGATGTACTGTATGCATCATACTCTATATCAGGGGTCACCAACATGGTCACCAACATTTTTTATGAGAAATCATTAACATGATCAGTGTCTTCACATAGATGAATATCATTAATTATTAATAATAACATATAATAAAAGGTCAATTGAGCAAATTTGTTATATTTGGTATATATCAAACTGGTAGCGCTTCACATTAATCAGTACCCAAGAAGTAGCTCTCAGTTTCAAAAAGGTTGGTGACCCCTGATCTATATGGACAGCAGTGTTGAGACATCTGAAATTTTCCAGCCATATGTGGTTCTTTTCCAATCTGTAAACCTAAAATTGGAGGCACACAATTGTATAGAATGTCTTTGGATTCAGGAGTATAACATTTTTAATTCACTCGAACTAGAAGACTCAAATGTGTTAAATCTTGATAATGCCCCTGTGCACATGATAATATGGTGTACTGTACATGGGTTGGAGTGGAAGATGTTGAGTGAGCTTAACCATATTTTACACTTTTGGGATGAAATAGAACACTGAACACTGGAATAATGAGGCTTCCTCACCCAAAACCAGTGCCTGACCTTACCAAGCTTAAAGCCGACTCAAAACAAATCTGAATTAAATAAATGTGGAATGGGAGGTTCAAAAAGCACATATGAATCCAGTGGTCACAAACGTTTGTCCATATAGTGTATACAGTATTGTTTATCATCCAGAACTTCCTTCAGCTGGGTTGATTCAGCATTGGATCACACTGAACCATGTTAAGGATTGTTTGCAACCAGGTTGGGCTCATACACTCTTTTTTTTCTGTTTTCTATTTGCAAAATGCCCCCAAAGGAAATGTTCTTACTAGCTCAAATGCACCACACTAATGGGAAAAACGTACTCAATGCTATGTATGTGAATGCACCTTTAAAAAAAAGGTTTGCTCAAGGATTGTTTCAAGGATAACTTTCAGTAAAGGTTCTACATAAATGCAACCTTTTAGCTGGAGTTTAACGTGCTGTGGGACAGACTAAAGAATAATTACTCGGTTTAAAACAGCGTCTAGTTATCCTCTGTACTCTAATTATATCCCCGAGAGCCAATAATGTATGAAAAACATCTGAAACAGGATATGAAAAACATCTGGCGCTATCACAATGACGCCGTGTGTCAAATGGCACAAACATCGAATTATGCATTACTGGGTGCAGAATTAAATAGCTCTTAAATAAATGTAGCTATTTTCCAAGCTCTGTCTTTTTTCTTTTTTTTTTATTGTCTGGCTTCCAGTTATTTGCTGCCAAACGAACGCTTGTTTAATTAGTTGCTCAGCTGAAAACGAACCTGATGGGGTACAGATTGGAGTCAGTAATTGTCCTAAAGACAGCCTGTTATGAGTGGAATTGCAAAGATCAACAAACAGCTGGAGACGGGGTGGTCTGCAACCGAGGTGCATCCCAGCCTGAGAAATTCCTTGTTTGAAGATGAAAAATCGACCTGAGCCCAAAACCGGGAGGCTACCGACATATAATTTATATCTCCACTGCCAAGTAGCTACTTCCTCTGGGAAAGTGCGACATACTCTTCTTTGCCAAGTGCAACATTAATTCATTTCTCTCTCTCACTTTTTTCTCTCTCTCTCTCCACGCATATCTCTGCCTCCTCCCTTTTTTCCTCCGAGCGAGTTTCCACCTTCTTCTAAGACCGTCAAAAACCAAATAAAACACTTTTGACAATAAGCAAGACTTGTACAACGAGATAAGTGGTGACTTTATGAAATTTTCATCCCTTTCTTCTGTAAGTGGGGCATCCCTAGACATTTCTCCCCCTCCTCCATCTTCTGTGCGTTCGCTCTCAATTATACAAAGACGGTACATGCTATTGGTTATACATGCTTTCTGTGAAGGCACAGTGTTGCATAATGTTCTCGGAGGAAATAGGATCAAGGCTTTCTTTCTACCTGAGCGCTCGTAGCTGTGTCCTGAGTGTCGCTGCCTGTGCTGCGAGGTGGCACTGAAGGGGAGCGTGGCGCAGTCTGTCTCGGCCTTTTCAGAGCAACCCGAGTAAGAAGCAGGAGCCGGAAAGGTCAGTTGTGTCAGAGCAGATCAGCAGGCAGCAGAGAGCGGGAGAGCGAGACAGAAAGACAGGGATGGAATGCACTTTCGCTTGTCTCTGCAGGGCCTGAGGGAGAGTCTTTCCCTTACTCTGTTTCTCCTCCATCGAAGCTCTGGAGAGCTGCATATTAATATAGCAGAGAAAAGGTGCCAGATTTACCATTTCAAGTAATTGTCATGAGACAAAGCCCAATATATTAACCTCAAAGAAAAGCTGATGACTCTTCAGCTAGAACTCTGCATTATAATTAGCCACCTGATGTTCAGAGGTAGTTTGTCTCCAAACAAATTAGCACTCAGACCCATGTATACATCATTTCTTTGCTAGCTCTGCAATGCAGGAGTGACGCTAATGCGTGCTTAGTATGAGCAAATGCCATTGTTATTTCAATTTCAGGTGCCACACAACGAGCGTAATCATTGTAAGGGACCGTAAGTAAATTAAAATTAATCATGCAAAGCATCGACAACTGGCAGTAAATCCTGAGATCCACCCAGAATACCTCATTTATCTCTTGGCAGTGCTGTGCTGTGGGACTGGGCTCCCTGGCACTTGCCCTTTTAGCACTAATTAAATCTGTCATGTCCCCTGGTATGTATAGGAATATGAAGTGTATTTTCCGGTCAGCCTCAAATGAACAATCTGCCAAAGTGAGCCCTAATTAACTGAACCCAATGCACAGATTCTTGCTTGGTTAGCCATATAGTAAGACAACCCACAATTTCATATCATATTGCATCCAGTTGAAAGGATTTAAAAAGGAATGTTTTTTATTTGCTGACTGTAAGAGAATTAAGAATATTAAGGGGTCTTTCTTACATATTCTTCTTTGTACTGTATATTCAATACTGTATACCCCCAGAAAATCCTCTCCTAATGCTGTTTGATTATATCAGATATATACAATATACAGACGTGGACGTAATTGTTGGTACCCTACTATTAATGAAAGAAAAACGCCCAATAGTCACCGAAATAGCTTGAAACTGACAAAAGTAGGGTACCAACAATTTTGTTAACGTCTGTACCAAATACTTTTTAGAATAAAATGTCTAGAACGAATATCAAGTATCAGGTCTTTCGTAAATCTCGTCTTTGTCATTTTTGCCTTACATCGTCATCGCCTTACTATTGGCTTATTGTCCTGTTGGAATATATATTTCCACTCTGAAGAAAGATGTCTGGCTGACTGGAACCGGTTCTTGTCCATTGTTTGCTTATCAGCTATAACATTAAATCCAACTGCTTAATATTGCCTAGATCTGATTGTGCTGCCAAAAGAGTTCTGACCCATTGAGGCCTGGACTCCAAAAGACGTCTGAAGGACCTATACACCAATATTCTAGAAGCAGATCTATTAGTTACAAGGTGTGGCTTCTATGGATTAGACTTGCTTGTCTTATACATCCCACAGGCACTCGATTGGAGTGAAATCTGAAGTATTTGGGGGCCAGTTGAAGGAGGCTACTGCCATTAGGGAATATTGGCGCTATGAAGGGGTGAACTTGGTTTCACCAATGTTTAAATCAGTGGTAAATATCAAAGTAACATCCATATGAATGACTGAACAGAAGGTTTCCCATTGTTTAGAGCATAAAGTCGTGGCCCTCGTGACCCTTTTCTTTTCACTCTTTATCCTTCCTCGGACCTTCTAGACCTTGCATACTGGGAATACCCTACAAGATCTGCCATTTTAGAGATGCCATCACTTTGGCCTTGTCAAAGTCACTCACATTTTTTTAAGCTTCCGATTTTCCTTCTTGGACTCAATCAATTCTGAAAACTGATCGCATGCTATCAAATATATCTCACCTTGACAGGTGCTTGACATTTTAACAAGATAATCGATGTTCCACGTTCAAGTCACTTGTCAGTGCTTTTAATGTTATGGCTGATCAAGACTTTTGGCTACATCTATATTGCGTGATAGACCATCCTATGTGCCTGATCACAGGAATGGTGATACCTGGGTGTTGGGGTGTATTTATTTGTCTATAGGCCGAATGGCTCAACTTGAGTCTCATCAGACTCAAAACCTCTCAGATGTGCTCTCATAGGCCACTCTCTCATAGAGGTCATATCTACGAAGAGCTGATCCTCTTCTCCTTTCACAGACAATGTTCTCTGCAACCCTTTCGGTGTTGTAGCTGAACTCTTCTCTGACAATTGCCCTTCTTGTGTTCTTTGCATGATCGTCATAGTATCTGGATGTGCCATATATTTTACTCTTTTATTTCACAGTGCTCATAAAAGAAGGTTCAAAACAACATCTTCATCTTCATGGGCAGTTCTTTGGCTCCAAAAGTCTGAGATATTTATTGTGCAAGCCTATAATTGGACACAATGCACCCCCTGTTCAACTGAGTGTAAGCTCTTGAAAATGAAAAAATGAATAATGGCCTAATTTGGATTGCTTTAAAAAAAATGGGGTTGAAAGCGTCTTCATTTATTATTATTATTATTATTATTACACAGTTTTAAGCTATTTTATTTATTTATTTTTTAATAATTCCAAGGACATACATTTATTTTATTTTATCTCTGTCCACAATCACTTCATAAATCATTCTTAAGCACTTAAATTTGATGTTGCAATAAGGCAAAAAATAGATATAATAACTAGAGGACATTTATACTTTCTGGAGGCACTGCACAATATTTGATTTATCTTGGATTTCTCACATTAAACTAACTGCATGCAATGTTGTGCAATGTTTTAATACACCAACGTTACAAATTATTTAGTACAGACACAAATGCTAGAGAATTTTGAAAGGTCCTGTATCTCGTCTGCCCCAAGTAGTTTGCATATAAATACAGTAAAAGTTTGGTTTTGTGATGGACTGGTGTTTCCTCCAGGGTCTAATCTTGTCTCATGCCAAGTGTTCTTGGGATAAATTCTGGATCCACAATGATATCAGGATAATAGGATAAAGCATTGCTGAAAGTGCAAGAGGAAAAGGTGATTTCATGGTCAACAAATTCTAATTTTCAGCATCTACTCTACTAAGAAATGCACAAAAACACGTTCATTAAAGGTGTGTGCAGTCAAATCTGATCATAAATTTAACATATACAAATTCGGATGTACGTCTGGCTTTGACTGGCAATTTCCAAAACAAAACCTCCTTTTTTTTTAAGCCATGTCATAATTTTTACTCAGTTTTTTGCCTTATTATCCTTTTAGAATATAGATAAAAGTGTTGGAACAGCGGAATTCTTCAGCCATTTGTGGTTCTACCCCACACGTTTACCACAAAGTTGGAGGCACATAATTGTATAAGATCCCTTTGGATGTGGAAGCATTACATTTTCCTTTAACTTGAGCATGTTTCAGCATGACTAAGCCCCTGTGCACAAAGCAAGCTCTATGAACATATGGTTTACATCAGGGGTCACCAACATGAGTCGCCTGTGGGCCTTTTTTAATAATAGCTCGCCATAGCACCACTTACCAGTGAGCTGCATCTAATTTTTTGTTGCTATTCTTTTTTAATATCTGTCACAGATAGACCAAGAGTCGGAAACCGGAGTATGGTTAAACACCTTGTCTTTATTTAGTCTGAACATATACAAGGCAGAGGCTTGAGGAGAAGTATGAACCAGAGAGCGGGTATAAGCCGCAATGCGGGTAGAATCCATAATGCGGGTAGGCCAGGGATGATCGCCAGGAAGTCCGGTAGATCTCTCATGGCAATGAGTAGATCCGACCGTGATTGAGGTGGAATCGGGACCATAAAGGGGAAAGGTAATGGGGAACAGGTGTAGGTGATTAGAGCAGAGAGAGTCTGAATGAGAGTTAAAGTCTTGGAGGGAGGCGTGGCTGGTGGTTCCCTGACAAAAACACACTTGCATTGGTGTGAATTTAAAAATGACAATATTAAAATATAGATGACTAGATATAAATGAATATAATTAATTATTAATAATAACATATAATTAAAGGCAAATTGAGCAAATTTGTTATTTTAGAAGTGTGTATTAAACTGGTAGCCCTTCACATTAATCTGTGCCCAAGGAGTAGCTTTCAGTTTTAAAAAGGTTAGTGAGCCCTGGTTTACACTGATTAAAGAGCTCTGACCTCAACCCTACTGAAATTCTTTGGGATGAATTGGAAAGCTGACTGCACCCCAGACCTTCTCACCCTACATTAGTACCTGATTTTACTAACACCGTTGTGGCTGAATGAGCGTAAATCTAAATAACCACATTCCAAAATCTAGTGAAGCAGATTATTAGGTTATTATAGCAGCAAATTGGGATCAAATGTGGAATGGGATATTCGAAATGCACATTCAAACCTTATGGTGAGGTGTCCACAAAACTTAAAATTAAGATTAAAACTTAGATCAAGATCGTAAATTTGAAGACCAAGTCAACAACTTGATCTCTTTTCTGTTTCTCAAACCGTTCCTGAACAATTTTTGCACTGTTGTAGGGAGCTGTGTTTTGGCTTACCTTGTGGGCCTAGTTTGTCCAGCATGTCCTACAGATGGTGAAATGGATTACTATTTGCAGGTCACTAAATTTAGCCTTAAACAGTTGTGAGTGCAACCAGCTGACTCACTAGTGTAGGACTTTCTTTTTTACTCAACACAAAACGCCAGTGAATAAAAGGCTCAAAATATTATTACTTCCATAAAAATGGCTTCAACAAACAGTTAAAGTTCCATTTTCTAATCTTCTGCATAATTTTTTTCTAACTATCACTTTTCTTTCTTCTTTTGAAATAGAGAAATGAAATTAATTCAAACTTTTTGTAGTTCTGGTTTTCTTGAGGATATAAAAAAAGAACATCTTACAGCAACTTAATCCTTTTTTTCATAACCCCTGCATAAATGAGGGAATGTTTTATGTATGTGGGGGTAAAATGGGGTGTTTCATATGCAGGGTTTCGTGAAAATAAGTAAATGCGACAATCGGTGAAGCTGATTGTAATGTAGATTGTGCTTAAATGTTGTGTCATTGGTTATATATACAGCATTCTGTATGAAAAAGGACTAGTGTGATTTGTTTTTTATACGTTATTTGCTATTATGTAGGTCCCCTGGTGGTCTAGTGGTTAGGATGCGGCGCTCTCACCGCTGCGGCCCGGGTTCGATCCCTGGTCAGGGAACCATCCCCAGCCACTATCAGTGCCGGTCCCAAGCCCGGATAAATTTGGGAGGGTTGTGTTAGGAAGAGCATCCAGTGTAAAACATGTGCCAAATCAAAAACGTGTGGAGGATCCGCTGTGGCGACGGGAGAAGGCGACGGGAGACGTCTAACGGGAGAAGCCGAAAGAAAGTTTATTTGCATATGTTATGTAGGTCCCCTGGTGGTCTAGTGGTTAGGATGCGGCGCTCTCACCGCTGCGACCCGGGTTCGATCCCCGGTCAGGGAACCAACCCCAGCCGCTCTTAGTGCCGGTCCCAAGCCCGGATAAATGGGGAGGGTTGCGTTAGGAAGGGCATCCAGTGTAAAAACTTGCCAAATCAAACATGCGGATGATCCGCTGTGGCGACCCCTAATGGGAGACGCCACAGCGAATAGTCACTAGATAGAATCAAAATATTAGCCTCCACATTAAAATGTATTACATCTGTGCTAGCCACACTACAGCTCATAGAAATCAAACTTCTTCTGTCTATGTGCTCAGCATTCGGTTTCCCCGGGCTAAAGCGCAAACTGTTTTTGCACCCGCCAACTCTGCGTTGGCCTCATCTAACCCATACAATCAGAACACAAGAAAAGCCACAAGCTCCCTATTTCAGACAATCAGAGTAATGAGCAACCTTCCACAGAAGCCATGGCCCATTATTACTCTTATTGAGCGAGTGATGACATTCTCCTGGCATAGTAATACCCCTGCATCATATTTATTCATTATACTCAACACAGAGACCTCTGCAATTACTGTCTGGCTCGAAAGTCTGTGTGGGCTTCGATCAGATTGCAGGCTGTCCTCTTTATTTCATTCCCAGTTATGAAATGTCCTCGCAGCTTCATTGCCTTCCCTTTACCCCACCCCTCCCCACATCCCCCCACCCTTTTATGACTTTGTGGATGAGGCTGTAATTTCAACCGCATTCACAGTCTAATTTTGTTTGATTTTCTCTTCGCATCTTTCTCTTCATCGTCATCCTTCACCTCGTCGTGCTTTTCTTAATTCCCCTCATCGTTAGATATGAAGTGCTTACATTTTCAAATACAGGCGTTTTTTCATTCACTCGTACTGATCGATCGAAATGGAGGAGATCATAAACAGAGCTACAGCAGGTTCCACACCTCAGGTGCAGGAGTTTAATGCGAGGGATTTACAGCCGCAAGGCCTCGGCTGAACCCCTACGGTATCTCAACATTATAAGATCCTTATTAGGTGTCGGGGCTGAGTATGCCCTTGTGGGCTGGATGCAGTGGGGGTCTAGAGATTGCTTTTCATGTATCATTAATCCAGCTCGTCATTGCCGCTGTGGCAAAGCCGTTATCCAGTTGGCGTGATAATTAAGTGCTACCTGCGAGGGAGTGTTGCTACATCGCTCAAACAATTGTTCGCATCCTAACAAAGGAAGTCAGTGGGGGCTTAATATGTGAAAAAAAGAGTGAATTTCATTTCGTTTCGTGAGCAAAAGGAGAGTGACTTTTGTGAGAAAACTATTCATTTAACTAAATGAGCTGATTCCATTTTGGCTCGTTATTTTGCTACCGGTGAAGTGAATATTTCTTCTTATGGCATGTTCGCCACTGAGTAATACTTTTGTTTGCAATCTGTTTGACATTGGTGACATATTTTTTCCCCAGGGGATGTTCAGTTTTATGGAAATGTGCTAGTTTGGTTGTGGAACATCCAACAACTATGAACTTTATTCACCAGCAATCTTCTCTCCTGTCATTTAGGTTACATTTTTTGATATATTAAAAAAAACTTGCTGATCTCATTTTTCTTAAGATGAAAAAAACAAAACGTTATAAAATGAGGCTCACATTGAGAAAGCCACTCAGACTAATGATGCAGGGCTTGCCAGAGCTTTCACACAGCACTTCTGACACCATTGTCAAGACTTGCTGGTCTGGCAGATATCTTTTAATAATCTGATTCAGTTTGAGCTTTAGCTTTCATTGCAGTTTTACTTGGCTTGATTGGTGATCATAGTTCATAGCGAGATTTAGTTCTCAGCAAATAAAGTCTATAAAACTAATTCAACTTAGGAAGAACACTAGTATTTTTCAATCAGGTCTAAAGTTGAATATGGTTTTAAGAGCCTGCCTTCCAGTTCGGTTTACATTTCAAAACACATTTAGACACCTTTATTGTGTTTATTTTCATTTGGAAATTTGGTGGTATTTAAATGTACATTTACAGCATTTAGCAGATGCCCTTCATGCTTGGTGTTTGGTACGCTTGACATAGTATAGCAGTGGTGTCCTGCCTAAGTCAATCCACCTCTTAATACCATCATGGCGCCACAGCTATAAAGTGTGCTTTAGCTCTATCTTGAATCTACTCTCTTTTGGTAAGGTAGGATTCTAACTTTGTAAATGTATTTAACTCAGTTGCTTCTAGAGTGTTGGTCTGTGCTTATTAGTTTGGTCAGGTGATTAATCAAGGGTAGTTTCAGTCTCACTTGAGGTGTGAATTGTGGGCAGGGCTTACTCACTTATATTGAAGGTGTAACCAGCTCAATCTTCAGTGTGCTTTAGCTCTATCTTGAATCTACTCTCTTCTGATAAGGTAGGGGATATCACTGGTTTCCAGTAGCTGCACGTATCAGATTAAAAACACTGATGTTTGCCTACAAGGCCAAAAATGGATCAGCACCATCTTACCTCAGAGACCTCATCACATCTCGCACTGCACCACGCTGTCTGAGATCCTCCAGCACTGCTCCACTGGTACCACCTTCTCTCAGAATGAGAGGTAAGTACACTTCAAGGCTCTTCTCTGTTCTGGCACCGAGGTGGTGGAATGAACTTCCCCTAGATGTCCGTTCAGCAGAGTCCCTGGGTATCTTCAAGCGACGACTGAAGACCTATCTCTTCCTGAAATACCTAATTTAGCACTTTCTAAGTTTGTAGAATTCGAGTTATATTTATATTAAGTTTGTAATCTTGCGTACCAGTGTAGATTTATTCATTACTAGAGATTGAAAGCACTTTTGTACGTCGCTCTGGATAAGGGCGTCTGCTAAATGCCGCAAATGCAAATATTATACAAAAATGCATTATAACAAAGCGCTGCATCACAGAAAGTGCAATTAGTAAAACAAGAAGCCCAATGAACACAATTCAACAAGTCTCCTTTCACTGCAGCCACAACTGCACCACCCACATACACAAGCATTGATCTCCAGCACAAGCATTGATTTTAACCTCAAAAAATGACCCCGGGTTTCACTTGAATTCTTTGTGCTTTTCTGTGCATTTTCTCTGTGCATTACAGTTTTCCTCAGGAATTGAAATAAAGGCAAGTTGTGTGTTTTTGTGCAAATGATATCGGAAATAAAATGCAAAAGCGTACATGGTTAATATAAAAAGTTTCGAACTGGTCGAACTTTCCTCAGCTTTTCTTGAAAAGTCTGTCATGTAAATGTCCTTTCAGCATGACCTTCTTCTCCTTTGTCAGCTATTAAACAGTTAAAAATAAAACAGTTATTAAATCTACACAATATATATGAGCTTGTGAAGTTCGCTACAGATGCGTGTTGTGAGCTCTGACTAGTACTCTCTCCGACCATCAAATCAAAGAACGTAAAAGATGGCGACGTGATTTAAACGCCTTCTAGATACCTTAGTGTTTTCAGCTTGCAGTCTGATTAAAGCAACAGCTATAAGCAGCATATGCTGCAGGTCCTGCAGCGTTCATATCGAAAGCCTTCAATGCAGATACCTTTGACTAAGACACAATTTGATTAGAATTATTGCATTGTTTAGTCTTTTGGATTACGTGTGCAATAAAGTTGAGGTCAGAGCTGTGTAGCAGGCCAGTCAAGATCTTCCAGTCCAGCCCATATAAACCATGTTCATGGAGCTTACTTTGTGCATAATGGAACATGTTTAGCTTTCCTGGTTCAAGTGACGGTAAAATTTTAGACTACAGCATCCAAAAGCAAACTATACAAAGACATCGTAAGTTGTGTTCCTCCTTTTTGTGGTAAAAGTTCGAGACAGAACCACTTACAGCTAGAAAATTCAGGCGTCCCAACACTTTTGTCCATATATTATATAAGTGAAGTACAAACTAAAAGAGTAAAAAAGGGACAATTGAAAATAGTATACAAGATGCAAAACTATGGTACATATGAAGACACGGGAACATGGCGCCGAAAAATCTTGACTATGAGGTGCTGAAAAACCAGAACATAAATAGAGGTGTTAATCAGGTTGACATAAGACACCGCAGCAGATAATGACAGATAACATATGAGGTGTGCTGGCTGATGGGAAATGTAGTTCAGCAGTCTTTTGGAACTATCATGAGATTTTACAGAACACACTCATAACTATTAGAGGGTTGTACCAAGATGGCAAATTTATATGTAACATGATGGGAAAGATATTCAAGGTTTCATAGCATGCAATTCAACATAGAACAAGTCCTTGGCCTATTTTCTAGAGTATATGGTTAGTAAATGGTGATATTTTTGTCCTCATAAATTATAGTATAAACAGGTAACATATTTAATTGTAAGTGAACATAAAAACATTCATTATAAAAGAAGAATTGTACGACTGTGTCTCTATGAGTATTGATATGTTGTGAGACAACTATAGTCAGAGGTACAATATATTACTATATGTCATTCACTTGGCATATGCATATTACAGTTGCCTTATAGTAATAATAAATATCCTATCGTGAGGTTTCCTGGTGGTCTAGTGGTTAGGATGCGGCGCTCTCACCGCTGCAGCCCGGGTTCGATCCCCGGTCAGGGAACCAACCCCAGCCATTAGGGTTGCACAAGTCTTAGTGCCGGTCCCAAACCCGGATAAATAGGGGGGGTTGCGTTAGGAAGGGCATCCAGCGTAAAAAAACGTGCCAAATCAAACATGCGGATGGTCCGCTGTGGCAACCCCTAATGGAAAAAGCCGAAAGAAAGTTTATTGTTCTATAGTATCGCAATACATTTTTGAATGATTGATTAGCATACTAGCAGGCCCACAACCAGGATAGAAAGGTCATGAGATATTACCCATGAGGTTACTGTGGAGCATTACACTTTAGAACCATGGAGATGGATTTGGACTATATTTAATATAAAGAGTTTGCTACAATGGCTCAGGGCTGCAATTGCCACAAACAGTTTTGCACCCAAGTGCACATCATTGAAAAGCTGATAACCTTAACAGTGATGAAATGGACATTTAAATGGACATTTGGTGTTACCCAGATGAGGATGGTTCTCTTTTTAACCCTGGTTTTCTCATACACTCTCAGAGTTTTTCTTGCTTTTGAATTATGGATTCAATGTAGGCACTCATTTAATGTTAAATGATAAAAATGTATTCATATTTTATTTAGATTTCTATAAAACTCCTTTGTCCATTTTTAAGAGCGCCATGCAAACGGAATTTAATTGAGGTCCACATTAAAGAAATTTTGTCCAGTTCATTGGAAAGCATACCAGAGTAACCATTCTATCCTTGTTGAGGTCACAGTAGATTTGGAGCAGATCCTGGGAAAGCTAGACATGGGGCAGGATACACACCTTAATGGAAAGCCAGTACATTGCATTCCATCACACACACACTCACACATTCATATATTCATTCACACCTACAGGCATTTTATCTGAGCCAGTCCACCTCCTCGCTTGTTTTTGGGAGGTGGGAGGAAACTCACACAGAAGGTGCACAGATAATCCTCTCAGACAGAAGCCTGAGCTCAGAATCAGACTTGGGACCATGGCACTAATCTCTTTATGCTTCCATTCTTTCCTAAACGATTTTAAATCAAATTTGTGGACACCTGAGCCTAAGATTCTATATGTTTTTGAACATCTCCTTCCACATTTAGTCCGCATTTGTAAAGTCAGGTACTGATGTAGGGTGAGGAGACCTGGAATGCAGTCAGCGTTTCAATTCATCTCAAAACCTATTCAGTATGGTTGAGGTCAGACCCCTATAGTAGGCCACTCGATATCTTCCCCTTCAACCCATGTGGACTATAACCTTTGTGCACAGGGGAATTGTCATGGTGTAACAGGTTTGGATCTGAAGTGAAGGGAAAATGTAATGCTGGACAAAGACATCTTATTTAATGTCCCCAACGTTTTGCAAACAGTTTGATGAAGAACCACAAATGACTGGAAATGACACCGTTTTTATTCATATAGTGTATGGATACTGTAGAGTATAAACCGACTAGGCATAATATAATGACATAACATTATGAGCCGTAAAGGGAATAACACTGATTGTCTGTTCATCATAGCACCTGTTAGTATTTAAGATATATTAGGCAGCAAGTAAACATTTTGTTCTCGAAGCTGATGTGTTAGAACCTGAAAAAATGAGCAAACGTAAGGATTTGAGCGAGTTTGACGATGGCAAAATACTGATGGCTAGATGACTGGGTCAGAGCATCTCCAAAACTGTAGCTCTTTTGGGCTGTTCCCCACCTCTATCAAAAGTTGTCCAAGGAAGGAACAGTGGTGAACCGGCGACAGGGTCATGGGCCACCAAGGCTCATTGATGCACATAGGGAGCGAAGACTGGCCCAACAGATTAGGCCTGACTGTTGGCCATAAATTTATCCCTGGTCAGTGTATATTGTCAGTGTATATTAAAGAAAGGTTTGGGGCACAGTTTAGCCTCTTGTCACTGCTGACTGGCCCTTGGTTTCCTCATAATATTTTGCCAACACATTATCAGGACATTGCTGTTTTCATAGCGAATTTAACAACAGGAGATTATCAACATGAGAGGTTAAAAAGCAAAACATGGTCCTCGGTTACAGCCATGAGCACTAGAGATAAAGCTGCAAGATGATATTAGCTCTAAATATGTATCAGTGACTCCAATCAGCCACAGTTGCCTTGAGCTAAGCCAGATAGCAATAAGTGTAAAACTGGGCTAAGCCAAAGTACCATTATTGATTGTCTTCATAAGAGAGGAGGAATGCAGCACTTCGCTTTGTGAGGCAAAAATAAATAAATAAAAGGCAGCTACAGAATGTTTGTCTATTATTTGTAAAACTACTATCAGTGACATGACATAAGCCCTTCCCGCAGTTTCTTTTATTTTTAATCAATGACCTGCCCCATGCTGTGGAAACTGCTGGTCCTGTGAAGCTTCTGGTCCTGCACTGCAAGGGTCGAAAACCAATCGACCTAATATAATCCCTTAGTAGTTGTCTAACATGTTGCTTCAAAAATCTCCCTCAGGTGTTCACTGTGGATGTGATCTGGTGACTGCGACGGCCATAAAATAGCGTAATCTTCCTCGGAATCAATGCTAAGAGTTAGATGGGTGACCAATGAAATAATTGTAATTCCCTTTCAGGAACTCGAGCTGCGTTGGAACACTTTGGGAACGCGACTGCGTTGTCCATGCTTTAAATAATGAGATTAATCAGTCAAAATTGAAGACAGGCTGTCAACGGCGGGGTGACGTCAAGACCAGGGAGTATAAAGCGCACCTGGAGAGAAGACTGCTTCAGCTTCTGTTTTGTTCATGAAGTGCTCTGTGTGAAATGTAACGTTTGTCTGTCTGTCTGTTGAAAACCAAGCAAACGTTTCGGCTGTGTGCTTTTCCCTGTCCTTGCTTCATTTCTGGAAGGGATAATCACAGTGTGTGTGGCTTGTTTGGGAGCGGAGCATGTGATTTTAGCTCTCGAGAGACGTTCTTACGAACCCGATAGAGAGGAGCTCCTGGAGGTTGTGATACGCGCCGTTCAGAAGCTCGATATAGCTTGGCCGGCCGGTAAGAATAAAGCCACTCCCTTGGGCAAGCTCGATAATGATTTTTTTGCTCCCTGCATCATAGCCTCCACGTCGGGGCTTGCCATTTTTCCCTGACCTGCACACCGAGGTCTTTCTTGTCCCAACCCTTCAGCCCCAAGACCGTGGTTTATTCCAATGTCTCTGGGCTAAGGGATTATGGCTGTAGTGTTATGCCACAGGTTGAAGAGACGCTAGCACACTATCTCTCCCTAGGTGTGGCATCTTCCCTAAAACCCCCGACATTACCCACCAAGCCCCTGTGCACTAGCTCGGCACTGGTGGGTAAGGCTTATGCCCTTATAGACACTGAGAGACATCTCTGGCTTACCCTGTCCGAAATACCGTACAGGGGCAAGGTTGTGCTGCTGGATGCCACACTCTCTCTTTCGGGCCTGTTCGGCGACACCGTTAATTCAGTAGTCGACAGGTTCCAGATGTCCAAAAGACAATCTGCGGCATTCCAACGGTATCCCCCATGTCGCTCACTGGAGGTCAGTTTTAAAAGACTGATACCCTTAAGGGAGAACCTGGCAGCCTGGAGGGCTTTGCCAGATGTGTCCCTGTGGGTCCTGTGTACTGTAGAGTGAGGCTACACGATTTAGTTCGGGTTTTGCCCGCCCCGGTTCAACGGGCTCTCTCTTAATCTGGTGAGAAGCAAGCAGGCTATGGTACTGGACAGAGAAGTAGATACTCTCCTGAGGAAGGACGCCATTGAGGTGATCCCTCCGTCAGACAGAGAGTCCGGATTCTACAGCCGGTACGTCATAGTTTCCAAAAAGAACGGTGGGTTGCGTCCTATACTAGATCTAAGTCAGCTGAACCGCTCTTTGATGGCTCCGGTTCAGGGTGCTGACCCGGATTGAAGCATTTTGTAATAAAAAATAAACACAAAAAAATAATTTTTTGCTTTCAAAACCATCAGCGCTTTATCTTTTTTTTTTTTTTTTTTTGCCAAAAAAACATTGGCAAAGTAATACTGTAATACTTAGGTGTGTTAGGAACCTTTAAGGAACAAAATGGCAATGCATAATGCTTTTAATGGTCTGAACAAATAGATAAAGAAGCTTTTCGATTCCTTTTGAGTTCTTTTAATGTTTTAGCATTGTGGGTAAATTTACAGACAGGGTTTTTTTTACAGATTGATGTGCGAGTTCAATGTTCCAATGTTTATGACCTTCAAACAGTTGATGAAGTGCTGAAAAATGTTGTCCTGTTAGTCTGCGTTTAATGTGAAAGTACCTATACATATTTCCTTTTCTTCCTAAGTGGATACTCGAATAGTTGGATTTTATAGCTGATGGTTTGATCCAGGATTGTTTGGTTTTGTATGAAGCTCGTCCTGGAATTGTTGTCATAGCAACTCTTCCGTAAGCTCAGACTTGCTTGGGATCAGGGTTATTTCATGAAAACAGGATTTTAATTAAGACCTTTATAAGCGGAGGCGATATAGCCTGTTGCAGCCATGTCCTCTACATTTTTATGAGCGCTACCTGTTGTAAAATGTGCAAGAACAATACAGAGAGCCTTTCGTATTCAACACACAACGCGGAATGAGAATTAACTTTTGGAATAAAGGAGTAAGTAGTTAAACAACGTAGAATGTTCTTCAATGTAGAATTCTCATGGTTAAACACACTATACAAATAATTTCATATTCTAGTGGGTGCTGTGGTGTCTCTGACATTAAGAAAGTAATATGTCAAGAAATATTTAACAGAGAAAACAACAAAAAAAAAAACATAACACAGGGAGCATTTAATTTCTTTGTGAAATCTGCATAACATTTAAGCAGTAATTCTTCCTCTGCATTGGTAAAAAAGCTGTGTGCTCATTGGCCATTGTACCATCAACCAGCCAGTTCCAGTTCCAGTTGCTGATCACGGTCCATAGTATCGACATATATATCGCCTTTTCAACCAGCGCGTGAACATGCAATTATCTCAAACAACTAAATCGTGCTACACTAATCAAATCCGCACGCGTTCAAGGAGCCTAAATAGATAGAACATAATTCCCACAATTAAAAGGTCTTGGATTTGTCAGTTGGTCTCTCATGCAGTTAGCAATGAAGAAGAACGGGCCCATTGTTCTCAATCCACTGTTAGGACACCTGGGTCTAAGATTCGCATACGTTGTCTAATTTGCTCCTCTGCATATTCCAAAGCATCAGTTGATTTTCAAAGTGAACAACTTAACAGTACCCGAAGCTAAAAAAAGCTCCCCTATACCAAATTCTACACCAAATATTTTAATGCTAATCCTGATTTTTATATATTTTATATTGTATGTACAAAAATTCTGTAGAAGTAAGATTGGTGAATAGATTTCCCCCAGTCACTTTACCGAAGCAAAAGTAAATAAAGTGTTTCTACAGGAGATCTCAGGAGGCCGTTGTTTAATATGTGCTTATTTCCCGCACAATAATGCGTTGTTAAAACCATTAAAAGCTGCACGTTTTTTTTCCCGCAGTGGCGTGGATTTTTAATGGTACAAATAACCAGCTGGCTGACAGAACACTTTTCTCTTAATGATTTCATTGTGCTGTCACAAATCCTGTGACTCGAATACAAGCGCGTGCATTCGCATGGACATAAAGCCAGCAGGCCATTTAATCATTTTAAACACAAAGTTATCAGAAGTTATCTGTTTGTGGTTTTCTAGACAGAACCCGAATGCTCATGGGTCACTGCAGTAATATAGTAATTGCTCATAATCACATTGCAAACAAACGTATCGTCTGATGTAATGAGTAATCTGCTTTAGGACGTCGAAGGGAAAAATAAATAACGTTTCTGTACTGATAGGTACAGTTTTGGAACTTCGTCTTTTTTGCGTGTGTGAACACGAAACATGAAAATGTCGCTCTATGTTGTTTTATGGACTGTAGCACCAGGTTTCTGGAGAAACGTCGTCTCATTTCGCTGTGTACTGCCTCAGGTATATACGGTTGAAATGACAATAAACGCAACTTCACTTGACTCTTTCTCTCTCTCTCTTTAGCTCTCCAGAGCTCCTGTATTTATTTGATGGATTGAAAGATCACACTGTGACAGGGAAAATGCCAGCTCAGAAGCTTGCTGTCTGTTATTTTTCAACTGTGAGCATTTTTTTTGGCCTAACTAAAGCTATCTATGTATCAAATAAGTCACTCTGGGCATGATTCATCGTAGCCACACAGTGAAATGTCATATTTCCTTATTTGGCTAAGGCCGGCTGACAGGTAAGTTATGTAGCAGGCAGGCAGGGTATCATGCAGCGAGGACCCAGCAGCTTCACCTTCATGAAGCCTAATCTCCTCAGCAGGACCAGAAGCCTCCTGCCTGTCTTGGCACTGTATTGTTCACTGCTATTCTACCGTTATTGTTTTGCCCCGTTGCCTGACTTCGGTTTAAAAATTCACGTCATCCCATCAATCCGCAGTTCTGCCTCGGGTTTTTTTCTGGAACCGAACACCAACCCGGGGACACTGATTGACACGTGTCAGCACAAGCCGAGCAGAACTCGCATTTCAAGACGGTCGCCGCACTCTGTATTATACATCTGCTTACCGATTCATCACTCGCTGAAACGCTGTTTATCAGCATTTTGCCTTCAGGATGTACATATCGAAATCTTTTGAAGGGTTGAAGTGCTTTTTGGTAGGATGAGGACTGAATGCTGAAGCAGCGAGCACAATCTTGGCGAATAGATGGCAGGCCAGATTGCTTCTTCATCCCATGTGTTTATAAATAGAGGCCTCAGTTTTTTTTGTTTTTTTTTGTACTGCTTCAATTTTCCTTTAATATTTGTGCATTTTTAAAAAGATGGCACCGAGTTGCAAGATTGTACTAGCTCAATCGTTTGCTATTGCATTATTGCTATTTCATTTTTAAGGATTTCAGCAATAAAAAAATGTGTATATAGATGAAAAAAAAAGGAAAACCGACTGATAATAAAAAGAGTGCAATCAAGAGAAAATAGCTTAATTCATGCTAGCCATAAAAAAATAAATAAACATGAATAAACAGCTCCAGTTTAGTCATTGCATCAACCCAGTTCCCCTATCTCCCACCAAGCAACAGCCGACAACTAACAGGCAGGACCAATTCCTGTATACCCTCTTTGACTCCTAGCCAAAGATGGTCATGGCATTGTCTCAGTCCCACAATAGGGTAAGATTTTCACTGGTGCACTCTTTGAATGATTTGTTAGATGTTTAAACGATGCATATAGCAGTGAAATCACTGTAGCCAATGTTGTTATTCAGCTACATTGACACGCTGCTTATCGCTGAGAGGAAGCTTAGCTTCTCACCTACGTCAATAAAAAGAGTTATGCGATCCATTGCTTAGTGAATCAGCTCATAGCTCTTTTTTTTTTTAAGAAACCCCAGGCATTCTGCTTGGCCATATTATCTTATTAGAATAAAAAAAAGTTATTTAAGCTCATTAAAGCAGGGATTCTGTCTTCAGGTTGAAGAGCATTTCAGCTTTCCTTTACTATCACTATCATATTACTCTGCATCTTTGTTTTCGAGATAATTGCTGAACATCAATCTACTGTACTATACTGTTCTATACTATACTATACTATACTACACTATACTAGCTTTGTGTTGTGTTGTAGCTCTAGGTTGTTTAGTGTAGCACCAGGGTTCTGGAGGAACATTGTCTCGTTTTTACTGTGTACTGGGTACCACTGTGTATAGTAGAAATGACAATAAAAGCCTCTTGACTTGTTTATACTATTAAGCACTACTATAAGCTATACAATACTACACTATACTGTTCTATACTATTCTATACCATACAGCACTACTGTATTTTGGTTGGACTGCATCAAGGATCGGCTCTGAGCCCATTCCTGTTTGCAATGGTGATGGACAGGATGACGGACGAGGTCAGACACGAGTCTCCGTGGACTATGATGTTTGCGGATGATATTATGATTCGTGGTAAGAGTAGGGAGCAGGTTGAGAAGAGCCTGGAGAGGTGGCGGTACACGCTGGAGAGAAGGGGAATGAAAGTCTAAGAAGTTTATTTGATAAATTTGTGCTTCATATATTTTCCAGGTGTGTATACCGTACCATACCATACTATACCCACCCTACCTATCTTTAATATTTAAAAAAAAAATCCTTGTATGTGAAATTGTCATATAAATAAACCTCCATTACCTTGCTTTATCATGTAAGCTTGCTGTACTAAAAATTAGTTACATGTGTATATTCCTTCCTGGATACACCACCTCTTGCTTTAGTAACTGCACCAACCCTATCAGGTAATGATGCCACCGGTGTCTTGTAATAGTCCCTGTCAATTTTTCGCCCACTCTTTCACTGACTAGCTGTGTATTTCAGCCGGATTTGTGAGTGTCTATTTTGGTGTTTCACCCCGCTGTTCCAGAATGTTCATTGGTTCTGGGATCGTTTGATTTTTTTTTTACATTTAGGACATTCGAGGTATCAAAGTAATGCTCCAAGGTACATATGACTTCGATCTTATTCAACATGTTAATGTCCATTAATAGATTATGTCACTTAGTAGAACTATAAAGCCTCAACCTTTTGTGACACTGGTTCATCATGTACTAGTTTTAAATCAGACAATTTCAGCATCTCCTCTGATGTTTCTAAGATGACTAAAAGCAGGTCAGGGTATCACACCCTGCATTTGACACTCTCTGGTTTGGAGCTTATTTACAAGCATGGTTTCATCATACTTCATGTGCTTTCAGTTGGAGGGTGTGTGTATGAGAGAGAGAGAGAGAGAGAGAGAGAGAGAGAGAGAGAGAGAGAGAGAGAGAGAATGATCCTGGCAGCCGTACAGCATGCCGGGCTGAGTAATGGTCCCTAGAGTTCAGATATTGACCAGAGGCATGTTTTGTGATGGACCACCACTACTTATTCTATCAGCATCATATGTCTTCCAGTAGCTTGCCTCGGTCGTTCTTTTGTATTATTCATGTCAGAGCTTTTTAAAACAAGGTGTGAAAAATTTGTGTCTGAAAGTAAACACCTTCAGTGACTGAAATGTCATGGCATTTATTTCAAAATTGGATATCATTCAAGCGTTGATGTATTTTCTTTGTTAAAATAGACTATAATTACAATATATACATTTATTTATTTACTGTATTTATATATATTGATTTATACAGTGTTTGTACCCATTTTAATGAGATATCAGTGGAGAATGGTCAGACTGGGTTGAGCTGACAGAAAGGCTACAGTAACTAAGATAATCACTTACAATGCACAGTGACCTCTGTATTGTGGTGAATCTCAGGCTGAACATGGGAGGAAGTAAGAGTATAATGGTTAAGCATTGGACTGGATCAGAAGGTTGTGAATTCAAATCCCAGCTCTACCAAGCTCTCTGTTGGGCCCTTGAGCAAAGTCTTTAACCCTCCACTACTCAGTTATATTAATAATACCATTGTAGTGTCACTCTGGATAAGGGTGTCTGCAAATGGTGGCGCTAGTGTGGTGAATAATGGTGGTACATTTTTGGGCTCGTTAATACCAATCAGTCTTCACTTGAACTTTACAGACTATTTGAAGAATTTATTGTGATCAGGTGAATCCCTTCATTACCCTCTTTTAATAGCTATTTTCAGCATGACAGTGCACCATGTAACAAAGTAAAGGTCATCTCAAACTGGCTTCATACACATGAGTTCAATGTCCTTCAATGGCCTTCCCAGTCACTGGATCCAATTCCAATAGAACACCATTGAGATTTACAGCATGAAAAGAGAAGAAAAAAGTGAACTGTGTTGCAATCATGCCCATCATTATTTTTTTCAGTGGTTATTGAATATCTTATTTGTAGTTATTGAATAGTACATGGGTGTCTTATGTGCCGCTGCTTCTGCTGCCCACAGTGTGTCACAAGTGCCGCAATGGGAGTTTGTCTTCTCAGCTCCAGGGGTCCAATCTAAAAGCCACTTTACTGATTATGTGGTCAGTCATGTGAAAAGTGGTAGTGGTTTTAATCAAGAGGAAATCTTTTTGCTCGATTTGAATAAGGCACCCAGGATGGCGGGTATAACTCTTCACGGTTAGTGATGGGTGTTCGACATTGTCAAAGACACAATGGTGAAATCTTGAGCATTTACCACATGACCGATGAATATAACCCGTAGCTGTTGGTTTTAAATTCTCTCTAAATCAGACCCTATTTTAAAAAAATGCTGTTGCTCTCTGGTGAAACTAAGTGACAAAGACTAGAAATTTGATGCTTTGCACCACTTTAATGTACACTATATTTCCAAAAGTATTGGGTCACCCTGGCCACAAGTATGGTATGTGATTTTTGAGCATTGCATCCCACATTTAGTCCTAGTTCACTTTTATAATTCTTTCCACTCTTCCGGAAAGATGTTTCACTAGATTTTGGAGTGTGTTTGTGGATATTTGGATCAGCCACAAGGGTGTTACGAAAGGCAGGTACTGATGTAGGTGAGGAGACCTGGGGTGCAGTCAGCGTTTACATTTATCCCAAAGGTGTTCAGTAGGGATGAGATCAGAGCTCTATAGCAGCAAGATCTTCCTCTCCAAAGCATGTAAACCAGATCTTCAATGAGCTCACTTTGTAAACAGAGGCGATGCCATGCTGGAACAGGTTCGGGTTTCCAAGTTTAAGTGAATGCAAAATTTTATTATAGCACCATCTAAAGACGTCCTGTACAATCTGCCAACATTTGGCAGATGCCCTGATTCAGAGTGGATTACAGTACTTGACTTTACTGTACATCTTAGTATACAACTGAGTAGTTAAGAATTAAGAGCCTTGCTCAAGGGCCCAGCATTGACAGCTTGGTGGTGCTGGGATTTGAACACAGAACCTTCCGATCAGATGTACAAAGTCTTAACCACTAGTCTAATTAAATTACATAAAATTGGCATTGCAATGAATATATAAATGTGTACTAACTCCCCCATTTATATAAGTTAAAGCCGGTCAGTTGAGGTTTTCATTAGATGAGGATGGGTTCCCCTTTTGAGTCTGGTTCCTCTCAAGGTTTCATCCTCATAACATCTAAGGGAGTTTTTCCTTGCTCATCAGGGATAAATACACACCATTCACCTTGACTGTTGATTTCTGTAAAGCTGAGACAATGTCTGCGCTATAGAAATAAACATGACTTGACTTGTTTACATGAGTTTTCTCAGGTGTAAATCTGCACACGCTTAAAAGCTTTTCAAGAAATCACGGGACTTTTGTGAACACATTTTTTTCTCATGTGAATATGATTAAACGTAAAAATACACGGGTGTTTGCTAACTTAGCAGCCTGCTGAATATCAATTTGTTACGGCTAATCATGCTAATGATATACTTGTCTTGTTTCGCCTACCACAAATAATATTCAAACATTTTGTCTATTCTACCACAGATAATATTCTGCTTTGTGTTAAAATGCAACCATGCTAATTAGCTATCATCTTGCAAGCGACTGAGATTGTTAGCATGTATTCCTGGATTATTTCTTAGAAAGTTTCCCTACAGTCCATACATTTATGCTTCTAATCAGCTGCACAGTTTGTGCATTCGGGTTTTTATCCTGTTTTTTTCCGAACTACTGCGTCTCATTTGCTCCCGTTTAACCAAAGCGGATCAACGTCAGGCCTTTCATGCTAACCTTCACCCTGGCTTTTGTTCTGTCTTTTGTCACGACTGGCTCATTTGAGTGGAAACATGCTGTACCTCACTCATGCACGGCCGTTGCACACTTTGAGGTGTCAGCGCAGCGGGGACGGAGCTCAGCTCCAAATTACCCCGCCTGTGAGTTGAGCAGGTCTTCGGCGGATTTTAATTCGGCAGTGCAGATGGACATGGAGCGAGTGAGAGCAGTGTCCTGTTGTGCATGCTGTTTTTATTGATGCCAGGCATGAAAGGGAAGAGTGACATTTAACAGTGAGAAAAGGGTGGGGATATGGAGCGGTCGCAATTCCAAAAAGCACAGCGAACAGAACGCTGTGAGAAACAGTGTCTAATGCTGGATGTAAGCAATTTATAGAACATTTCCTTTGCTTCACAAATTCCTACATTATATCCTGCTGTAATGAGTATAAGTATAATTTTTACTTAATTCGTGGAATCAAAAATCTACAAACAAGTCACATGAGCCAGACGGCAAATACATAATTTTTTTAATGCCATTCTTTAAAAAAACAGATGAAATGAAGTCGTCTTTATCTTCGGATACAGCTAAGATAAGGGAAGTACATTCAAAAACAGGATTCGCAAACACATTCGCAAATTGCCTGGGGCAATTTAGTGTTACCAAGCCACCTTTTGGCATGTCTTTGGGAGAAGTAACACAAACAAGTCTCCATCCATCCAACATAATCAAAGATCTCTGTTAAAACATAAAATATTCATCGTCTCTGTGTACCAACACTGTATTCCTGAGTCCAGGGTGTATTGCCTCAGGAACTGCTTACTGCTGAGGTATAAAGAGAGAACACTAACTCCAAAAAGAGGCAGGATTGGAGGTATAAATTCCTAGACGAAATTTATCGTGTTCAGTAATGGTGGAATCAGGCTCTGCTATGACTATTGTAAATATTGACAGATGTGCTACACATGGTTGTGTCTTCTTTTGTGTAAATCTCTTCTGGCTTCGATTTAAGTCCGTAAGTGATCCCGAGTAATCCGAGTAATATGTTGAACAGATTCAGTGTAAAAGTGTGAGTCGGCACCGATAACGAAGCCACCGCTACGGATGACCCAGTCACTCCTGATGAAGTGGCATGTCATTCTGAAAGTAATTGCCTTAATTAGCTATTGAGCAGGTTTTTGGGGTTAATAGGACAACAGGTTGTCTGGCGAGTGTGATTCACTGTTAGCAGTTTAACGGTTTCGCTTTCATACTCCACCCTCGGCGCTTGAAATAATTTGATTAACACTATGGGACGAGAATTCTTCTCGGTTGTTATTACAAAATCAATTTCACGCCCGGACGAGCTATCTGTTTGCTGTTTGCGTCGAGTGAGTGAGACTCATCGCTCGTCAATTGCCAAGAAAAAAAAAAAAAAGAAGAAGAGGGCGCACCTCTGTTTCGTGTAATGTAACGCTCTCATTTACCTCGATGGCTAGCATATGTGCAGCTTTTTAGACTGACCTCTTAGCCGTGTAACAGGAAGGCTCTTAAAAAAATATTTGACCTGATAAAAGCTAGAGACAGATAATCGTGAGTTGGGAAGAACAGAGCGGTTTTAGTGAAAAATTTGCTAGGTGAGCCAGGTGAAGTGGAAGATTCTTGCACTGATGAGATTCAAAACAAGATTTGTCCAAGTCTTTTCCGAGGCTTAGTTCGGGGTAGTGCTAAAATCAGAGGTTAGGTAAACAATCCTGACAGAAAGGACAGTCGGATTGTTTGCTTCGCATTCGGGCGCAGACAATTGAGGCAAATTATTTGCACGGATCCAAATTGAAAAGCTAATAAGAGTTATAATAGGATTGTGAACTTTTTGTAATGAAATATGCTTGCTTTGGCAACTGTGTCGTTTATTTGCGATTTTTTTAAGCCTGTGAAATGAACTGATCATTTTGCTAAACTGGTGGTAACTACATGTAATCTTTTTATAAACTGGATAATTTGTGTGGCTGGAAGGATCTCTTTTTATTAAATATTTCTAGATAAATGAATGTGTTTGTTGAAGGCTTGGTCTAAGATTTATATTCAATTTCATATTTTTTTCCCATTTGGATATTATCTAGTGGATGTATAGTTAGCTATGGATGTATGAATAAATGCTACCACTACTACTAATAATAGATACTAAAATATACTGAGGTAAGGTGCTTTATTTGTCAGGCACAAACCTGCTGTTCACAAGCAGTGACTTAAAGCACTTCCTCTATGAGCTAGACAATAATTGCAACACTTTTTTCCTTTGCCCATCTCCCTCCATTAATTCAGGTTTAACCATGTGTGACTGGCTGCACTTAAAGGGATCCATAAAAAGTCCATTTCCTTTAGGTCAGATTACAACCAATGTATCCCAGACCTCATCCTGGAATGAAACATGATCTAACTAGGTGCACTCAAAGCCATTGGCTAGACAGCATTAAGACACTGGAGATCAGCTGTAATACAGCAAGATAAGAGAGATGTGTTAATGGTCATTGTAAATCGAGAACATCTCAATGTCCGGCTATTTCCGTCTTATTCTCTCCACGTTGTGAACTGATGTAGTGGGTTGCTAATGAATTTTGGAGCTGTTGCTCAGACACAGAATGCCTCTGAGTGTGATGTTCTTTTTGGCTGTTCTCATCTCTTTTGGACACAGGTCTTAGCTATCTGCTGATGTGTAACACAAAAATATTCCGTCTGATCGGTATTGCTTAAAGTACAGTAAGAGAAGGGCTCGATGCTTGTCTCAGCTAGCATGCAAATAGGCCCACTTTTGAGAGCTTGCCAATGATGGGATGAAATAAAGACTTGTTCATCCAAATTTCTTGGCTTTCATCTGTTACGTAGCACAGGAAATCTGTTCTTTCAGGACCAGCAATCACCTAATTGTAGCCCCAGGCTCTTTAAATCAGAGGAATAACAGATTTTAATCTGACACACTAGCCAGAATGCTAGCTTAAGGGCCCGGTAAACACTGTGGAATCCATCTGGGTGTCCATCTGGTTTGATGGGTAAAGTGCAGCATGTTAATTTAGTGCACATAACTCTAAAACCTGCAACATAAAGACTACATTTACAGACAAATAGATTTCAATCCCCCTGGTCTAACATTTAACATTTATTTTACTTCCAGACATGTTTTTTTAAGTGTACTAAGAGCAGTAGCATCTTGAATTTTGTAGAAAACCTAGGGTTTAAATTTTTTACCCTCTGGCCACTAGAGCAAAAGCTCAAACACTATCTTACCACTATTCCAATGACTGATATCACCTGTGCCATTTGTTGGCCTATAAAAATGTTTTCTTTTTACTCATTCCTTTTCTTTTGTACTCTCATTGAGCTACACGTTGACCTGTTATTTGTTGTGTTGATCGCAAGAAGCGAAGCCCAGGTCAGAGGATCCTGTCAGTAATCAACCATTGTTCAGCTCCACTGGTTTCATTATCACACTGAATTAGTGCATTGTCTTGAGACAAGAATTCAGTGTAATTGTTGCAGCTTTGTGCTGGTAATGCTGATTTTTGAATACACACAATGAGGAGACCTGCTATGGCATGTTTTTTTCTTTCCTTCTCCAAGGATAAGAGAGTACAGATGCATCTCCAATGACAGTTTATAGCCCAGTACTTAGCGGATGGTAAAAACATAGATAATCATTTTGTCATTGTAGAAGAACTAGTGCAAACATATGTCATGGTTTAAACTGACGTTTGGCCAATGTTCTAATCCAAAGCAATATACATTTTTAATCTAATTCATACAACTGATTGGGTTAAGGCGAGAAGTGGTAGCTTTCTAGCGTTGGATCTAAAGTCCAGTACATTAACCAATAATCTACCAATCCACCAGTACTGATACCAGCACTGAGCTGTGGAAGCTTTCTGAAAAATACCATTTACAGCATATGAAAGGTGCCCTTGTGCAGAACAACTTAGAATTCTCTAATTTATACACTATCTCCTTTTTTACAACTGAGCAGTAGAAGGTTAAGGGCTTTAATCAAGGCTTCGGCAGTGGCAGCTTGGTGGTGCTGGGATTTAAACTCGCAACCCCCCCAATCATAATTCCAGTGTTGAAGGTCTTAACTGCTCAGCTACCACTTCCCCCACATAGTCCAGCAGATATGGTGTGATTGTCTGGGTGTTATATATAGAGCAAACATGAATGTTTTTCAATCGTTGCTTAATCGTGAAACTTGTGCTTGTAGAAACAGTGAGAAAAACTGAGATTGACAGAGTATTTTTTCATCCACTTTGAGATGTCTCTGGATCATAGTAGGGAAAATTTGACCGTTTGAAGTAATGTGGTAGATCCAGAGGACAGGAAGTGAACTGACTAGTTAGGAGAATGAAGCTAGTATTTACTGTGTATACTGGCAGCTGCTAGCAAAGTAGATAAAGCACTGTGCTAATCAGAAGATAAAGAAAAATTGTCCAAACCAAAAGCACTATAACTACATGGCAACACATAAATAAATGCTTTAAAAATGAAATGCCCTCCTGACAAGTGCATGCTCTAATGTGATGTAATGTACATTCGTTCATTCATTTAATTTCAGTGGCTGAGCTTTATCCTGCTCAGAGCCATGGAGTCCAACCCTGGGAACAATAGATATGAGTAAGGAATACATCTTTTTATAGAAGAGCAGTTTATTGCAGGGCTCATACATACACTCCTGGGCAAAATAAAAATGGGCCAATCCCAAATTGGCAAAATATGACGCTTTTAATGATCTTAACAACAAATCAGTGGTCAAGGCTTTTGCTCTATTAAAATGTTGTGGGTACATCAAACAAATGAATTATTATGATCATGATTTGAGCTTTTTTCGCCAGTTATTGTTTGTTATGCCAATTAAAAGCTAATATGTTTTGGATTTGGTGTAAATTGTTTGCACAGGAGTTGAAATCTAGGGGCAATTTACCATAGTCAATCCAGATGCATGCATGTATTTGGGAATTGGGATAAAACTGGAGAACTTGAATAAAACATATGGACATAACCCAATAGTCCAAGCTCGAGATTGGCTGAGAGTCTACCAGCTGAATTACCTAATAATGTCTAAGAGAAACAAATGAAGCAATTACAATCCTTGACTAAAAATATTTCCTTTTTTTCAGTCTTTAAAAAGAGTCAGCAATCATTGGCCATGGTTTCTATGGGTGTTGGTTGAGAGAATAAAAAACTTCGCTGACTGCTTCATCAGCAGCATTGTGAGTCAGCTTGTGCACTGGGCAACTAAAAAATTGCCTAGACACATAATCTGCTTATCCCAGGTGCTTGGGTAGTGATTTGTCTACCCCTGCTGTGTGTACTCAACTAGGGGGCATTTTTCTTTTCAAATGATGGAATAAATGGCAAGTTTTTAGATTTGCCAGCACTGGATAGCAACTTTATGCATTTTGAGTAAAGCTTACCATCTTTCCATAGCTTAGTTCTATGCAATTGATGGTAGCAAGTAGGCATGGAAATTGAGCCTGAATAGCTGGGGTGTACTGTTTTTATGCCAACCTTATACCCTGCCTGTGGTTATTTTGGTGTAAGTTCAATTGTAGAGTAGAAATTAAACTTTATTGTATTTAAAATCCCCAAGATCCTTTTATTGCCCAGCCCTACTTTCAGCCTCCCACCGCTTTACTGTAAATTTGAATTGTCTCAGTAGTAAGTCATTTTGGATCAAACATAAGTCAAAGGGATAAATATAAATATCTCAGCAGTCAGAGATGTGGGTGGTAGTTAAAGGTTAAGAAGGCATGTGGAAGTGGAGAGCAATTTGTTTATATGGTTGCTAATCTTGTTCTGATATATCTTATTTTAGCAATTATAATATGATAGGAAAGCGAAAAGATGGATGCGGTATTAATTCAGCTCTCTAGGGTCTTTTGACTCACACCATTTTCTCTCAGCTGTCCTGAGCTTCAGTCTAAAAGCATTAGAAAGCCAGCTATCTATTGATTTTTGGAGCTGTTCTGGGTCATATTCATTTTGGTGGGCCAGGCCTAGTCATTTCTGCGGTTTATTCTTTTGTCTACACCGTGAGCTATCGATCGCGTTCAGGCTTGAGATGCTTCAGCTCAGCTGGATAGGATTTCCAACTTGTCCAGGATGTGCGAAATTTTGTATTAATAATTTTTTTTTTTTTCTAGGGCATGCAGTTACGGGATCTAATGAATCAGTTCAGAGTTGTATTTCATATTTATTACAGGACCACTAAAAGTGGAATCTGATGCCTCTCATTTAGAGCTACTTCTCTGATGATCTTTAGTCGTCCCCGTATTTACTGGAATCATTGTTGCATAGAGAGAGAACAGGCACTGAGAATGAGGAAATTCTTCCATGACTTGTCATGTCATCATGAGAGTGGAGGCTGTTAGCTATGGGATGGATTTGTTTAATGAGATAAGGAGGAACCGGTGCAGAATAGGAAAGTGTCCTAGTGGGCTTTCGGCACACACACACACACACTCACTGCTCATAAGGCTCAGGCTGTCACACTGTGGTGGGGGATCGAAATCAGAACAGACACCACATACAGAAACATTAGTGCCATGCGTCATGCTCTCATTTGGCAAGTGACACTTTATCCTGGTTTACGTGATCTGTGTGGGTGGTGTAGAGGTACATACAGTATGTATGTATGTATGTATGTATGTATTAGGGCTTGTATGTAGTGCATTAGTGTCAGGTTATATGGGTCTTATATGTGTGTCGTATACTGCATGTGTCACTCTCATAGTCTGTGTGTGGGTTTGTGTATAGTACACAAGTATATTCGTGAATGTTCTGTGTGCGCTCGTGTGTATTCCACCATACTCTAGCTCTCTGATAAAGATCTGTCAGCTCTTCAGAATGTAGCAGAAATATCAGCAGCACAGTGCAGCTGTACTTTGCAGTGAGGTGCCCAGGGCCACTACCCCAGTGCTCTCTCAGCAAACACACCAGCAAACATATTCTGAAAATATGATATCATTTTTTTATTTTTTAAGAATTGTTGTAACTATTTAAATCATGTGTTGTCTTATTCAGGAGTAGAAGAATCTAGAGGTATGAATCATTTCTGTGATAAGAATAAAACAGGTTTTCATCAAATTGCGCTTTAGGAACCCCTCCGCTCTGAATCACGTGTATGATCAGTCCAATGGAAAGCACAGCATCACCGGCAGGGTGACGTCATGGAGTGAAACCAGCAGCATTTTTAGGGCTGGATAACAGACATTGTGTGAAGACGGACCCGCTGAGGCATAGGCTTTGCCAACCAGCGTTGAGATGGTTCTAAGGGGCTTGGTGGGCAGCGCTGGGGCTTTGAGGGACGACGCATTGCCTTAGGAGAGATAACTAGCCAGCGTCACTTCAGTCTGGGGCATCACCCCAAAGCCACACTGTCTCAGTCCGACTATATTCAAATATAGTGACACCCTGAGATTGTAAGTGCGGGAAGACTAAGGCCTAGCCCACGACCTGGACACATCAGTGCGGAGGCAGTGACGCGGGTTGCAGGAAGCGCTAGGTGGACGAGCCTTCTGCTGATTCGCTGGCCAATCGATTTTGAGCTTGGCGACGGCACGGGTCACTACGTTTGAGTTTCTCGAAGAGGACTGCCTGAGGGGTAGTCTCAGGGGGCTCGGAGACCTCCATTTCCACCTCTCCTCAAAGGAAGAGAGCTGATCACTCTCTTCGATAAAGGGAAGAAACCGCTGAGAGGTGTGCTTCTGAACCTTGCAATCGGGCGCTGGACCGGGCAAGTGAGGGGGCAAAAGGGACGAGCCTGTCTCAACTCCTCTGCGTGGTCCACTTGTGAGGCCCAGGTCACTGAACTCCGCTTGCATCGGCTTAAGTGGGGCCAGAACCACGAGGAGCAGGAGCTCCTCAAAGAGTGCTCTCTGGGAGCAGAGCGTTTGCATTGTCATGCGAGCACAATCTTGGTAGTCGGCGCACTCGAGAATTGACCTAGCATGCTACGCTCCCCAAGTTTGTGCGTATCTCCCCTCGTGATAGGAGGAAGCAGGGACGAAAGCAGTGATTTGTCTTTTTGGTCGCTTTCATCCTGTAAAGAAAAAACCTTTCCGTACCTTCCTGGACAAATACTCACAGAGCACTTCCTGAACAAACGAAGCTGGCACTGGTTTCACTTCATGTGCTTTTTTTTATCTTCCTGGTCATGACATCACCCCGACAGTGACTCTCCATTAGACGAGCGCTTTCCATTAGACTGATTATACACATGATTCAGAGCATAGACAACACGGAGGCGTTTCTGAAGCAGCTTGAGTTCCAGAAGGGGAATTATGCTTACACACATGTTTATGGTTTGATATTACCTCTGGTATCTTTTAGCATTTTGGATGCTCACTATCATTGATGACTGAATGGTGAATCTGCTGACCTTGATCGGATTCACCTTGGTCATAAACCCTGCATTTAATCCCACCACATATTCATCTGTCCACAAGGACATGCAAGATAAGCTTTTTCTTATTCCTTTTTAATATCTAAATTCAAATCTGCCTTATTCAGAGATACTCTTTTCGAAGCATGTGTTCAGAAAAAGTGTCTCTGACCGAATTTGGCGTGTTTGACTGCTTTGTCTTAATTCAAAGTCATAAATAAGCTAAGAAGATGCCCCAGTCTCTGCTAAGGTGCTATAGTTTGCTATGATGGCTGAGACATATAATCCTCAGCCTGGTGATTCAGAGGAGGGTCTGGAGGGTAGAAAGTGGTGAGCAGCTTTGACTGTTTGCTGGGCTTGTTTGCTGGGCTTGTCTTTTTGCTTTTCAGTTCTGATTTTGCTGTTTAATCCAGGTCTGGACATTCACAACAAGCAAGCTGTTAAGGTTGAAGGGCTTGGGACAGATTTGAAAATGATTTGTGATTCAAATTTGCCAGGTGAGAATAATGTGTTGATATAGGCAGCTTGGAAAGGGGGTGTCCTTGTCAGATTCAGCATTTTAAAGTAATCACTGCCAAGCACTGAGCACAAATTTGGTGGCAATAATGGGCTTGCAAAAGATTGATGTTTGGAGGGAAAACCAGTTACAAGAAAAGAGCTGTGAAGAACTGAGTTTCGGGGTAACCCCAACTGCCATTTGCCTAGTTGGTGACAAATGGGAAATACTTAAAAGAGTAATTGCAGAGTGGCAATCTTGACGCCTCTTTTTGAGAGAGATCCATAATAGATCTTAAATCAAACTCTATATGTGTATGTACTGTTGTACACTGTAGTGAGCTTGCTGGCTTCGGCGCAAACCAGATGATATGGCATGAACTTTCTTTCGGCTTCTCCCATTAGGGGTCGCCACAGCGGATCATCCGTATTTATGATCCGCATGTTTGATTTGCCATGCTTTTACGCTGGATGCCCTTCCTAATGCAACCCTCCCCATTTATCCGGGCTTGGGACCGGCACTAAGAGTGCACTGGCTTGTGCAACCCTAATAACTGGGGTTGGTTCCCTGACCGGGGATCAAACCCGGGCCACAGCCGTAAGAGCACCACATCCTAACCACTAGACCACCAGGGAACCACCAGATGATATGGCGGGATTCTGCAAAATGCTGTGGTGGCCAAGCTGGTTAAATGTGCCCTACATTTTGGTGTCACCAGCAAAGCACCCCATCCCAACACACCTCCTCATCCTTGCTTCACAGTGGGAACCACATATTTAGGAACCATTTGTTTACCCTCTTTAAGACTAACAAAGGCACTGCTGTCAGAAGTAAAACATAAAAATTTCAGACTAAGCAGACAAAGGACAGTTTTTTATGTCCATTCCTTGTCTTTCTTGCCCCAAGCAAGTCTCTTCTGCTTGTTTTTTTTTTTCCAAAGTAATGGTTTCACACATGGTACAATCTCACTTTCTGCTGAGTTAGTATTACACACAACACAGAAAATGCAAATTTCTTAATTGTTAACACAGCTATCACAATTACAACACGTGGGAAAAGACAAAAAAAAAGACAAAGAACAAGAAATGTTGCAGTTGTTAAGGATTTCATTATTTAGTGCTGGTTCTAGACATCTTTCAGGATGGTGTTCTTCCCACAACAGACTTCTTTCGTGAATCCAGCTGAAGAAGTTATTCTCCTCTTGGAGATGGAAAGTACAGTATATGATCACAAGCCTTACAACCAAAAATATCTTGTTCAAGCAATAGAGGAGACCTGTGGAGATATCTTGCAGCAGAAGCTGTTCAAATATGAATTCAAATTTCACAGCATTTTTTTGGCTCCTGAGAATATTTGCTGCAATGTAGATGAATTGATAGTGATGGTAAGAGGTGTGATCAATAAAGTTCTGTGAATGCACGCCAGGGGCACGACCCCCCACGCCTGCCTCAATGTCCAGAATCTAGTGTGGGCATCCAAACCATCATGAAGGGGCCTTTTGGGTGGTGGTTGTGGTGGGGGGGTTGTGTTAAGAGATGATTTTATATATTTAGCGGATGGTGCGTCAGTAATAATGGTCCACAGGGAAACGCAATGCTCTAAATGGACAAAACAAAGCAAATTATTTGCCTCGATGCATTTTTGTATTCAAATTACGATACTTAGGAATCGTTTCAACCCTATTCTCCAGGTCTTTCTTGTTAATGGTTCCTCATCACAATGTGCTTGTTTTTGTACATGACATTTCTCCATTACTTTTCCAATTCTGGTTCTTGTCTTCAGGTGTTCACAGGTCTTTCCACTTCCGGGTTTAATATATACCCCTTTTGTTTTCATATCACATCTGAAAATCATTTCGTTCCTTCATTATTTGAGCCTCTTGTTTCGCCCTTGTCTTGCCCTGTTCACGTTGTGCCTCTATTCCGTTTATATTTTTTATATTAAATGTTTTATATTTAATAAAACTTTTACTCACTTGCATCTGTCTGCATCCTTATAGAGGAAGGTGTCAAATCAAGTAAGAAGACCTGAAATAGCTATTCTTAAATGTTTTTTTTTTTTAAGTCAGCATGCTGTGGGTGCACGGACGCTGTAGTTTTGATAGTCTACGTCATACTAACCATCACTTTCTAATCTCAAAAATGTGTACGAACTAAATGTTAGTAGAAATGAATGCTGTCACAGGATCATGCAAGCTCAAGAAAACATGAATTGAATCAGATCAAAATGTCTGTTGGACTTTAGACTTATTCAGCATATCAGCTTCCTTGCCACAATATTTGGCTTGATCTTTTAAAACAGCATTACCATGACTCCCTTATCTCTGAAGGCTGAAGAAAGTTTAAACCTGTCATATGAAATCAAAGGTAGTTCAGATTTGCTGGTGTAGGAGGGAAAAAGCAGAGTGTGCTAATCCTGTTTGTGCAAAGTCGAATGAAAAAGATAATTCAACTGCATTCTCAGTAATCTCCTAAAAACAAGACGATAATGTGGCAAAGCCTCTATAATTTTATCTATGATCTTCCACAGAGCGGTATTAGGGAGACATCAAAGCCCCACCGCTAGTTCTTGGCTAACAAATGAATAAACAGATGAGCCGTATTCATTTTTAATATGGGACAGAGTGTAGAAGGAGGTAAAAGGTTTTGTGCAGATTAGAAAGATTTTGGCTCAGAGACCTGGCCCTAAACCCAAAACACTGAGCCTTGACTTTCTTGATTTTCTCAAACATTTGTCTATTTATTTAAGTCTGTCTCTTGTAAAGATACTACTTGTCTACGACATCCTCATGGTGAGCTCTGAGCAGTTTTATTTTTTATCTTTGATTAATACATTGATTTAGTTCATGTCATTTTGCATACATTTGTACTGTATGCATACATTGCATATAGAATACTATTGAAGCCAAGAAGTATCATAACATAATATCAGATTGTGCACTAGACAGCAAGTTTAATGTGTCATACATATAATCATTATCACCGTTACATCAATATATCACCATTACACTCGCTTTTAGTGTTGGGCAGTAACGCGTTACTGTAACGCAGTAACTAATACTGTAACACGTTACTTTTTTAAATAAAGTAACTCCGTTACCGTATTTTGCGTTACCTTTACTTTTGTAAAATGAATTGATTTCGGCTGAAATGCAGCCTACAGTCTAACCTGTTTACAGCAGGACGCATTGTAGGATTGGTGGATGAACCACTGTAAACAGGAAGAAGACGCGCTGTGGGCGTGTCTCCGTTTATTCAGGTCTGTGCGGCAGTAACGGCGAGTCGAGGCGAGAGCAAGACGAGTTTCTCAAAGTGGAAATATGCTCATTATTTCACTTTAGTTGAGCATAAAGACATTTTAGTCAAATGTAAGCTGTGTCTTTCTTGTTCGAAGGTCGTATCTACAACTCCAATCTTTAGAACCTCCTCCAGAAACTCCATGCTAGAAGCTAGAAGCTAACCCGCTGTTGTGTTCTACATTGTTGATAGTGTTCATACTTAAGCTGTGTAAGGAACATGTTTAAGAGCTCAACACAACAGCTTTTATGATTCAGAAGCCACTTTAGTTTTTGATTGTGAATATATTATTCAGCTTAGTTTTGTTATTTATTTCAGAAATCCTTGTGATATATTCAGTTACTTTTTAAATGAAGTAACGAGTAACTGTAACTAGTTACTATTTTCGCTTTTCCATTCTGTTGTATGTCCTGTCTTAGACAAAGTGTCTAAACAGCCCATTTCACATTTAGCCCCCATATTCTGTATAATATCCTCCATTTTTCTTCTGTTCCACTAGATTTTAGTGTGCTTATAGAGATTTGTGCTGTACCTGTAATAGTCAAGTATTCATGAGGATAAGGAAGGGACTCAAGGGAAGGCCTGGGGTGCAGTCAATGTTCCATTTTATTCTTTAGATGTTTGGTAAATTCAGGGCTCTATAGCAGACCACTCACACTTCAAACCATGTAAACCATATCTTCATAGAATTGGCTTTGTGCATTGTCATGCTGGAACAGGTTTGGGTTTTTTAGTTCAAGTGAAGAGAAAATGTCATGTAAACGCATTAAAAACTATACAAGTGTGTGCCTTCAAATGTGTGTAACAGTTTGGGGAAGAACCCCATATGGTTGCTGAGGATGAATGAATTTATGATCATTGACTGTAAGCAGAACCCCAGTGGTGTGTAGTGAAATCAAGCAGAACTCGATGACTAAACAGTAAAAAAAATTTCCACTTGTATCTAATACAAGTGGAAATTTCTAAAACCACATTGAACTCTAGTGATTGTCAGATGAAACAGTAGAAAATGATCCATTACCTTAACCAGGCAGGTCTCAGTGTGGTGCGTTGATAGAAACAAGAGCCGCTTCATAAAAGTAAAGGTTAGTGTGTAGAGGATTAGATATGACATGCTGTAATTTCCTGGACATATCACTGTAATTTTATAGTCAAGCGCAACTGAACCGGCTCATTAGAGAACGGTATGATTAGTATGTTGAAAAGGATGACAGCCTTTAGTTCAAATTGCACTGAAAAGCACTGAAGGTTTGAGTTAAAAATGCAATCAAGGTTGAGAGGATGGAAGGCAAAGACGTACATTAGTAAAAGTAACTGATGGGAAGAAGAGGAAGTGATATAAATAGAAACTGAGGTGGGATACTGATTTTATTTTGATTTGCTTGATTTTGCATTTTGTTTCTGGTACATAAACTATGGCAAGGATGAACCTGTTGCAGAAAATGAATTAAGTATAAGTGAACTAATAAATAAATGTGTAAACAAACAAACAAACAAATTAATAAAAATAGTGGTCAATAAAAAGGGCATATGTGAATGAATGGAAATTTCCCACTTCCACACTCTGTCTGTCTGTCTGTCTGTCTGTCTGTCTGTCTGTCTGTGTCCGTCTGCCCATCCATCCATTTATCCATCCATCCATCTATCTGTCTGTCTGTCTGTGTCCGTCTGCCCATCCATCCATCTATCTATCTGTCTGTCTGTCTGTCTGTCTGTCTGTCTGTCTGTCTGTCTGTCTGTCTGTGTCCGTCCGTCTGTCTGTCTGTCTGTGTCCGCCCATCCATCCATCTATCTATCTATCTATCTATCTATCTATCTATCTATCTATCTATCTATCTGTCTATCTGTCTGTCTGTCTGTCTGTCTGTCTGTCTGTCTGTCCGTCTGTCCGTCTGTGTCCGTCTGTCTGTCTGTGTCCGGCCATCCATCTATCTATCTATCTATCTATCTATCTATCTATCTATCTATCTATCTATCTATCTATCTATCTACACATAATTTAGTATATCTTATATTTAAATTTATAAATATATTAAAAAACGACACATCACATTGTGTGTGTGTGTGTGTGTGTGTGTTTGTGTGTGTGTGTAAGATCATTGACTAGTGGCAGAACATCTACATGGAAGGAGTCAAATACACTGCTATTGTTATAGACTAAAGCATCTTTTGATAGCGCCATGTTAGAAAATGTATATTACCTTTTTTAACCATTTCGGAATGTGTAAATGTGCTAGCTTTATTAGTTTCTAACGCTTTGTGCACAGGGGCATTGCCATGCTGAGTTTGCATCACCTAGTTTAAGTGAAAGGGGAAATTATTGCTACTAGATCTACTACTGCTACTTTGATATAAAAAAGTTTCTGGAAGAACTACAAATGGCTGGAAGTGTCAGGTGTCCTTATTCTTCTGAACACGTGTTCCTAACAAAAGTACGATGACTTGGACACTAAAAACATTGGTAAATTGTTGGCATTGTTGGTAAACAATAATGCAAATGTTTGACGCATGAATGGATAGAAGGAGGTCCCCACTCAATCAAGACCTTGTTCTCAGCCATATATACAGCTGCAGTAACCAAATCCAAGGTAAAGATTTTTATTACAGACTTCAATAATAGTAGGGGGTTTGATGCCAGACATACATGAAGCAGATGTGATGCACTCTATTGAGCTGGGTAGGAAGCTCTGTCTTTACTGCACTCATTAAATACAAAAAAGACATACAATTGTGTATAATGAAGCACTGCACACTGTTTCATCACAGTGTGGCCTTACACTAATAGCTTTAAAAGCAACATGGGTTGTCACCGCTCTTTAGCCGGTTCACAAATAAGATAAGACAGTGTCGTTTTGAACATAGGACGAATAAATAAATTGTAATTGCAACTGCTGACTCTCCGCAGGGCAGAGCTTTGAAGTGTTTGACTGTTTCTGAAGTGCGCAATTTGGATAGCAGGATTGAGATTCAGGTCTGTATGCCTTAAAGGGAGTATGCCATCCGGTATAAAGGACACCAGCAGGCCTGCAGTCTTGTTTTAATGAAATGAAATGAATGCGTTTGATTAGTGACGAGTATGCTCTTTTTAAACCTGGAATAACATCAATTGGTACCTCTGCGGTGAACTATTAATTGGGTTACGGTTATGATGTGTAACTTCAATCTATCCCGATAGCTTTCCATCCAGATGCTTTGAACTATGGCCAAAGGTTTCATATGCAAGTCTGGGCATTGGACCAACTGTCAAATCAGGCCAAACACAAACTCTAACAAATCGTGATCGACATGCCAAGATACAATCGTTGTCTCCTCAAAAATGGGTGGTTGAAAGAGTTTCAGAGACATGCTACTGTATATAAATAGAATCATTTATAGTTAGCTAACTAGTTTTGATTGGGGATAAACATTTACAGGACGAAAATCAATAAAGTCTGACAACAAGAATGGTTGTATTGTTGTATCAAAGTAATTTAGAGACAAATATGAGGCCATCTACAGTATCTGGCAAAAACAAAAAAAAGCCAAAAGCTTGGCTGAAAATCGGTTCGCACAGCAGCACAGTGATCCCAAGCACACCAGCAAATCTACAACAGAGAGGCTGAAAGAGAACAAAATCAAGGTGTTGCGATGGTCCAGTCAGAGTAAGAGAACATTTGGGAGTTGTAGCACTCAGTAAATAATGTAGTTTATATAATGTAGGTTGGTGATTTACTAATTTCAGGTATCATTATAAAATAAAATCATTTCAGGTTGTCATAAAAAAAAAAATGCTCATTCTCATTCTAAGTAATTAGCAAAAAGAATTAACTAATCAAAACGTTTAACGAGGATGTGCATACCATCTATATCATTTTTGAGTGACTTCTAATTATCTCATTTATACAACTGAGCTGGTGAGGGGTCGTGCTCAAGCGAATCGCAGCTTGGTGGTGCCTGAATTTAAAATCACTTCTTCTGCCACCTTAGCCAAAAAGCTAAGCCACCCCTAATTTAGCTTCTTTGGTACGTTCCTGAAGAAAGTCTAGCAGTTGTTTGTCACGACCATGCAAATCATGCAGCTCAGAACACAGGTGAAGTGTGTTTTCATGCCCGGTTGTTTTCAGCGTGACGAATGATTTCGTATTTCCTGTAGACAGTCCGAGTGAGCAGCAGGTCAAACGTCAGAGGAACATCATCCATATTTATGATGTGGTGCGGCCCGATTCAGTGGGAGCGCATCTGATTTAATATAAAGAGTTTCATTGGTTCCGCAATTTCATTGGTCTAATGTTATGGGGTTCAGTTTTTTGGCTTGTGAAACCGGGAAAAAACCCAGGAAAAATCCATAAATTAGCCGCTTCGTTGTTTAAGCCGCGGGGTTCAAAACGTGGGGAAAAAAGTAGCGGCCTATAGTCTGGAAAATACGGTATACAATATCTAACAAAAGTGACTACTTCTCAAGGGACAGTACTATAGAAATCAAACTTGGATATATTTTAGAGGAGTCAATGTGCAGCTTGTGCAGCAGTATAGATTTACTGTCCTCTAAAAATAACTCAACATACAGCCATTATTGTCTAAATAACTAAAAACAGACGTGAGTACACCCTCAGTGATAACAGCTGTACGACGTGTAACCGTGCAAAGCCACACATACTATTGATCATGTTCATGTTTTTGTCTGCTGCTCAGCATGTCTGCTTTGGGTACATTTCTCTCATACTGACCACTGGATGATGAACATGGCAACTCGTGCCAAAGAACTCTCTGAAGATTTGAGAATTGGAATTGTTCCTTTCCACAAAGATGGCGGAGGCTATAAGAAGATCAGTAACACACTGAAAATGAGTTACAGTACAGTTGCCAGGGTTATAAAGAGGTTTTCCTAGAAGGGGTCCATTTAGAACAAACCACATAAGGGTCCATCAAAAAAAAATTGAGTTCTCGTGCGGTGCGTCAGGTGCAGAAGATGGCTTTATGTATACTGTATACATAGAGAGATAGAGAGAGATACCCTTTGGCTTTCAATTCTAATGTTTGCACATTTTCTTCCTAAGGTTAGAGTCAGGAGTATGATTAACCAGTTATATATATATATATATATATATATATATATATATATATATATATATATATATATATATATATATATATATATATATATATATAGAGAGAGAGAGAGAGAGAGAGAGAGAGAGAGAGAGAGAGAGAGAGAGAGAGAGAGAGAGAGAGAGAACACAACTGTTCCTGGGGTACTGCTTCTTAACATTAAAACATACATAGATTCATTCATTCTCAGCAAACACTGATTTAGCATCCGTGTACACTGTATGTACAAAAGTATTGGGACACCTATACACACATTGTTACACACATTTGGAGGTGCACACTTCAATAGTAAGTTTTTAATGCGTTAGCACAGGGGTCA
Source organism: Silurus lanzhouensis (assembly GCA_039877035.1). NCBI lineage: Eukaryota > Metazoa > Chordata > Actinopteri > Siluriformes > Siluridae > Silurus > Silurus lanzhouensis. The sequence goes on along the minus strand of JBCEWE010000422.1, from coordinate 430,244 downwards.
CCAACATGAGTCGCCCGCAGGGCCTTTTCTAAAATTAGTGCTAATTTTTCGTGCTATTTTTTTTTTAAATCACACTTGCATTGGTATAAAGTTATATATAACTATATATAACTTTATAACTTTATTCTAGCACTCATATATCTTTTGGCTAGTTTTACAGAGGATTTCTTAATGTCCAGCTTCCTGGCAAGTCTTGTGTATGGTTACTGTAAACAATTTCCTCTTCTCAGCTATGGACCTCTCTAGCTTCTTGAGCAGTTGCAGTTGTTCATTTATACTGAATTCCTATTACAAGGCACAAAAGGATTTATAGTTTATTAGTGCATTCTTGAGCTAATGATTAAAAGTAGGATGCCTGTCAGTTCTGTTGCCTCAGTAAACGTGTGTATCAGCTGCTCCAATATTAAAAAGTGATCTATAACTGTTATTTTGGTTAAATTATAATCGTCTTGTTTAAGCACATTAACATGCTTCCATGGTAACTGTGATTGAAGGGTATCTGCAAGAGTGAAGAGTTTATAGGACTGTCGTGAGACCTGAGATGTTGTATGGTTTAGAGACAGTGGCATTGAGTAAAAGACAGAAGGTGGAGCTGGAGGTAGCAGAGCTGAAGATGTTGAGATGTTCGTTGGGAGTGACGACGATGGACAGGATTAGAAATGAGTTTATTAGAGGGACAGTGCATGTGGGACGTTTTGGAGACAAGGTGAGGGAGGCGAGATTGGGATGGTTTGGACATGTGCAGAGGAGGGACATGGGGGTATATCAGTAGGAGAATGCTGAGGATGGAGACACCAGGAAGGAGGAAAAGAGGAAGGCCAAGGAGGAGGTTTATGGATGTGGTGAGGGAAGACATGCAGGTAGTAGGTTTGAAAGAGGCAGATGTAGAGGACAGGGGGGTATGGTATTTAATTTTTTTAAATAAAAGTGTTAATAATTAGTTTTTATCATTTGGAATGTAAAAAACAGAAGAGAAGCCAAATATTTGGTGTGACTACCCTTTCAATTCTTGTTTGCACATTGCTTTCCCTAGGATCAGAGTTAGGTGTATGATTAACCAGTTATACCAAGCAGGTGCTAATGATGAGAGAAAGAGAGAGAGAGAGAGAGAGAGAGAGAGAGAGTAAGTAAGTAAGTAAGTATTGGGACAACTGTTTCTGGGGTACTGCTTCTTAACAGTAAAGAACCCCAGGCCTCCTCATCATACATCAATACCTGATTTTGCTCACAAGCAGATGTCAAAATATAGTGGAACATCTTGCCAGATGAGTGGAGGCTATTATGGCAGAGAATGAGGACTAAATGTTGAATGGGATACTTCAAAGGTACAAACTTTGTATGATGTTGGACGTCTGATCAAAAGTCTTCAAAGGTCATGAGTTCAAATTCCACCACCGCCAAGTTGCCACTGTTGGGCCCTTGAGCAAGGCTCTTAACCCTCAAATTCTAGGTTGTATAATTAAGATAAGTTGCTCTGGATAAGGCGTCTACCAAATGCCATTAATGTAAATTGTCTTTATATATCCACCGGGGGTTTCCCCACTCTTCATCCTTTGAACCAGTTCATACTGTATGAGAAGTACCTTAGTGGTCATATTTATCACCATGCCTCACTGGCATTGATTGTGTGTCAGACACTTTTTCCACATTAGACAGCAGCAATAACAAGGACATCACAGGGGTCTCACCGCTGAGTCCAACAGAATCACTGTTACAGAAGCACAAAGACTTTTCGCCTCTACCAGAGAACAAGCACATTTTATTGACTAGTAAATATTGTTCACTGCATGTGTTTCCATATCAGAGGAACGGGCACTTATGTATTATTAACACACTTATCACATCAGTGGTAAAAGTGGTCCTGTGGGTTTATCCCAATACAAAGTGTATTGAAATAGAAAAAAAGTCATCTGATTGTCTGGCTGCGTATAATAAAAAACCATCAACCGCAACATGTTGTGGGATTAGTCTTTTCATAAACGACATTAATTTGAATTGTTAGCAATTTGATGTATTTCAGCCTTGTTGATTTAGTGAATGTGTCTAACAGTGGGCATTATTTCTTTTATTGAATCCTGTTCATAAAGATAGCAAACTCTGCCCTGAATACTCAATTGAGATTTTGGCTTTGATTGGGCCATTCTAAAACTGATTCATGGGCTGATTCATCATTGTAGATTTTCTTTTATTATTCTTAGAGGCATAGATTTTCTTGGATTGCTCAGATTTTTGGTGAATATAATGCTTTGTGTCTGAGTGTCTGCACTATGCTGGTCCTGAGAATGTCCTTCTCCATTGTGAGATGGTTAAGAGGTTAAAGGGGTTAAGGTATAGAGTGCTGGCCCGTATGGTTATGAGTAAAATTCCCAGCACCACCAAGATGCTACTGCAAGCAAATGTTGTATATGCAATTCCTTTTGAATTACAGTTATCATTGGTCTCTTGGTTACTTCTCTGATGAATCTCATCCCTAGCCTGTCATTGACATTTATTGGATGACCAACTCTGGTTATGGTAGTGCAACCGATTGCCTTCCTGTTGTTCTACATTCAGGTGCTATTGTGTATGTTGTCTCAGGTTTTCCAGGAACAGGGTTTTTTTTTATTTTTTATATATATATATATATATACAATACAGACCAAAAGTTTGGACACGCCTTCTCATTCAAAGAGTTTTCTTTATTTTCATGACTATGAAAATTGTAGATTCACACTGAAGGCATCAAAACTATGAATTAACACATGTGGAATTATATATGGAATTATATACATAACAAAAAAGTGTGAAACAACTGAAAAATGTCATATTCTAGGTTCTTCAAAGTAGCCACCTTTTGCTTTGATTACTGCTTTGCACACTCTTGGCATTCTCTTGATGAGCTTCAAGAGGTAGTCACCTGAAATGGTCTTCCAGCAGTCTTGAAGGAGTTCCCCGAGAGATGCTTGGCACTTGTTAGCCCTTTTGCCTTCACTCTGCGGTCCAGCTCACCCCTAAACCATCTCGATTGGGTTCAGGTCCGGTGACTGTGGAGGCCAGGTCATCTGGCGCAGCACCCCATCACTCTCCTTCTTGCTCAAATAGCCCTTGATGCCTTCAGTGTGACTCTACAATTTTCATAGTCATGAAAATAAAGAAAACTCTTTGAATGAGAAGGTGTGTCCAAACTTTTGGTCTGTACTGTATATATATATTAGTATTAGTAGTATATATAAGTTGGGACACTGTACAAATTGTGAATAAAAAAGGAATGCAATAATTTACAAATCTCATAAACTTATATTTTATTCACAATTTGTACAGTATCCCAACTTTTTCGGAATCGGGTTTGTAAATTACAGTTCCAGGTTGTTTCTCTACACAAAGTGTAAAGGTTCATTGGGTGGGGAAGTTAAGCAAGAGACTCTAATACTTCATGCTTTCAATTAGAATGGAAGAAAAGTCATTCACAGACTGGAATTTTAAAGCATGCATTAAGGTTGTATGTCCTACACCACTTTTATTTTGTTTTAGTGTCTTATATCTTTAGGTGTCCGGCTCCCATTCTCATGCTGATCTGTAATCAAAACAGGTAATCCAAAAACATTCTTTTTTTTATAATGCATTCATTTTTCAGGGTAAGAAGAAATTGTACTAAAACAAATTTAACTCTTAACACTGTTCACTATTCCAATGATTGTGCAGTAACCACTTCCGTAATTAGCTACCATAACAAGTGCAAAATTAGATTGTTTATTGACTGATTTGTTTAATAATATAATTCATTGGTCAGATAAGCATTGAAACACTGGATCTAATATATCGTATTTTTCGGACTATAAGCCGCTTCTTTTTTCCCACGTTTTGAACCCCGCGGCTTAAACAACGAAGCGGCTTATTTATGAATTTTTCCTGGGTTTTTCCCGGTTTCACAAACTTCAAGCCAAAAAACTAAAACCCATAACATTAGACCAATGAAATTTCCGAACGGAAACGAAAAAACGCACCTCACCTGTGTTCTGAGCTGCACGGCTTCGAGAGAAAAAAGTTTTTTTTAAACGCACGACGATGCCAAAAGATAAACTCCAGAGAGAAATAGTTGTGAAAGGAAGGAGGAAGACAGTGAACAATGACTTTCTTGGTCTGCTACTGTTTAGATACAAGCCGTTGTAACGCGTTGAGTCTGGGTGAAGGGAGAACTCTCATAACTCCAGTTACAACAGAAATTATATAAACACAGACAGGTATCCAAAACTCGTGCTTTTTTATTTTTCTTGGCAACAGCGTTATGGGTTAGTCAAAGAAACTTAGAAATGAGCATCAGAAAATAATAAGGACATATTCCTCGGTCTTGCACACATGCAGTAATAGCGGAAAAATGCAGGCTATTGCCAAAATACCGCTATGCTCTTAAAGGAGCCACAACATATTTCACCCGTTACACCGTGTAACAGACACTGTCTTTCGTTAAAGCCTGTGTAAAGTTCATTAGTTTCAGTGTAGACACTGATAGGCTTATACACAGGTGCGGCTTATTTATGTTCAAAATAAAATCTTTGTCAAATTCAGTGGGTGCGGCTTATATATGGGTGCGCTTTATAGTCCGGAAATTACGGTAAATGATGTGAGTATTTGGATATCATACTTGAAATACTTGGATATGCAGAGTTCTGAGTGATCTGGTCAATTATCACCAATAATACCACTGGCATTGATGTTTTCTGTTACTGGTGACTGTGTGTGTCCAAACCATGGGTTGTTGATGTGTGGAGCCTATGCATGTGTGTGTGTGTGTGTGTGTGTGTGTGTGTGTGTGTGTGTGTCTTTGTATATCTCTGTGAAGAAAGCATGAAGAAAATTGTGTGAGTAAAGAAATGAGAAAAGGGAGTTGGCAGATGATTGCGAAGGCACTTACCCTACACCCCTGCCCCCACCCAACACACTCATCACCTACTCCAGCCCGTCAACATTTTTTGCAGCTCATCAGCTCTTCAAGGCTACAATAAGAGAACCCTACAGCCTGACCGCACGTCTGAGATTTGCTACTTACTGACACACACACACACGCATCGGTTTTATTACCAGCTCTGCTCTAACAGCCCAAACTGATGGCTTGACAAGAGCACAGCTCCCAAGCAGGCTTCTCTAATAGGCAGTATAAAGGCTGACCGCTGACTTTCACACAGACATGCCACCTGTTTAAGGCCTTATAAAGAAAATGTGAATTCTGTGTATGGATGCCAAGCGATGTTGGAAGAAGAGCCAACTGAGACCAAGGGCTCCGAGCACTTGGCAAGGTGCCAGCTTCATTTTCTTAACAAACGATGCGCCAGCCTCAATGATCTCAAACGCGCAGAGGAGTAATTGTGTTAAAGTTATGCATTAAAGAATTTAATGGGGATGGAGTGGCCATGTGTGGCCTGTTCTATTCCACAGACTGTTAAGTAGAGACTTTATGTATGTCTCTCTGATATGTTTTACCAATAAAAAATTCAGAATAAGCTAAAAACATATATTCGAGGATTACTTTTTTAACTGAACATACACTCAGTGAATACTTTATTAGGAGATTCTGTAGGACTATGGAAGGACTATGGATTAAAGGTGAGGTGAATTACAACAGACCAGATTTTACCCAATGTATGGTAGGGTAGTACTCACTAGACTCAGGAGCTTCTGAACATCTCCTTATTAATGTCATTTTCAGATCTATTCAGCCAATCGTGTGGCAGTGGTGCGCTGCATAGAATTATCTAGATGCAGGCCTGTAATTGTGGGTAACATTGACATCAACCATCACTGTGGAAGAAAATTTGATCTCAGTGTTTTTGACTGTGGCATGATTGCTACTGCCAGACGGGTAGGTTTGTGTATTTCAATAACTGCTGATCTCCCGGGATTTTCACACACAACAAATGGTGCGAATATACAGTGAAAGAAAAAAGAAAAGAAAAGAAAAAAGTTGGAAATGTGTCTGAATTTTTCAATTGGTGAGGCTCACTGAATGCCTGAATGCTGAGGATGGAGCCACCATGATGGAGGAAAAGATGAAGGCCAAAGAGGAGGTTTATGGATGTGGTGAGAGAAGACATGTTTGAAAGAGACAGACGCAGAGGACAGGGGGGTATGGAGACGGATGATCCACTGTGGTGACCCCTAATGGGAAAAGCTGAAAGAAGAAGAAGAGAAAGATAAAATTATATTAGTGCAAGATGTGTGTAGAAGATTTAGTTCAGCTAATTGTGTATGGATACGCATCAATCACTACTCATATTGTATCTCACAGACTATTGGGCCAAAAGTCACCTCAAACTGGGTGCATGAACACAATAAAGGGTTCCATTGTTCTTCAGAGGGCATCCTGGTCACAGGATCTGAATCCAGTTGAACACCTTTGTGGTGTGTAGAACAGGAGAACTCAGCATGATAGTTTTTAAGGCTCTGGCATGAAGAAGCTGGTGTTGGATCTATGATGATCTGAAATGTTGAGCTATTTTATGAGTTGCTCAGGAGCTCCTAGATCCACAAGGTCTACTGAATTGACATTACTCATAATCACACACACTCATGTTAGTTCTCACTCTCTGGTGTTTTGTATTGTTTTAAGATTTATAATCACACTCTTGATATCACCCAAATGAGGATGGGTTCCCCTTTTTGAGTCTGGTTCCTCTCAAAGTTTCTTCCTCATTCATCTAAGGGAGTTTTTCCTTGCCACAGTCACACAGACTGCTCATCATGGATAAATACACATCATTTACTTCTTAAGCTCTGTAAAGCTGCTTTGAGACAATGTCCATTGTGAACAGCACTGATTCACTTTGTCACCAGAACAAGCCTTTTCTAGCATGCATGGACTCACACCAGCTCGCTGACAACACAAAGACTGTCTCATCATTTCTGATATCTCTTCCCAGGTGACACAACATCCTCATTCCGTCACCTTCAAAAAGAGACCAAGATGCATACAGGCTCTCCATTAAGGTTTACTAGAGGGCACCATTAGGGGATGAGATCTTATCAAGGAGATGAAGCAGAGACATATGTTTCATGCTGAGATTCTCTGCGTATGTCATTCCTTCTTCTTGGTGTACAACTGAAGTATCTTTAGTATCTTCTGATGTATTACTTAACAAGTAGACCCCTGATTTCCACAAGTGTATAATTTGTGTGCTTTGGATACATTGGCTATTGATGGCTATTGGTTGCATTGAAAGTTTTATATAAATCCTGTTGCGTTCAATCATCATCATCATCATCATCATCATTATTATAATTAATAATTATAACAACGATAATAACAGTAATAATAATAATAATCATCATCATCATTATCATTATTATTATTTTTTTAAATTAATAATAATAATGATAATAAAAGTAATAATATTAATAATAATAATTATTATTATTATTAATTTAATTTATTATTATTATTATTATTATCAGTACTGTTATTATTATTATTATTATTATTATTATTATTAATGATGATAACAATAATAACTGTAATAATAATAATTATTATTTTTATCATCATTAATAATAATAATAATAATAATTAAAATAATAATAACAATGATAATAAAAGTAATAATAATTATTATTTTTAATAATAATGTAATTTATTATTATTATTATTATTATTATTATTATTATCAGTACTGTTTTTATTATTGTTATTAATGATGATAACAATAATAACTGTAATAATGATAATAATTATTATAATTATTATTATTATTATTAGTAGTAGTAGTAGTAGTAGTGGTATTTTTATTAATATTATTATTAATAGTATTATTATTAATTAATTTTTATTAGTGGCAGTAGAATAAGTAGCAGTATATACATTAAGAATACACATGTTTTTTCATGTTAACTATTTCTTGAAATATTGAATAAAATGCAATATTTTATTGTCTCACCTGAAGACTGTAGGCTGCTTTTAATAAGAGTCAGAGCTCATAAAGCTAAAATGCTTGTTTAATATTATAAAAGCCATTTAATTGACTGAGCTTTAGTGATATGCCTTGACATTTATAACATTAATTACATCTAATTAAATATTAACCCTAGTTTCTTTTTTAATTTATACAATATCTGAAATTGACTACTCTTTCTAACCCTATAATTAAAAAAAAAAAAGTCGAGAGAACTCGGCCTATCATTAGCGATCAGATTCTTTTTCATAAGTTTCGAGTAGCAGATGGCTAATGAAACCATTTCGATATTCAATCTTAACTGGCACTAATTCTGAGAGGGAAATAATGCTATACTGCTGTAATGATCTTGAAACTTAATAGCAAACTTCACATAATTTAGTTTTGGTCGTTAAAAGTCAATAAGCTTGGAGATATTTATGTGTGCGTAATAAATGAGCTCGGCTGCTTTTATACGCTTAAATGGTGGTTTTCGTTCTGATTAAGTAGAACTGAGATTTAAACGTTGAATGAAATAAAATAATTTAATGAATTTTACTGTCTAGGATTCGTGCTTTGTCACATATATATCCTCTGCGAGCTTAGAAAACACAGCACACACTCTCACACACACATATATGGAGTGAACAAGTCTCTGATCTAAAGGCCAATTCACACACAAAGTGTTTCTGAAGTGTTTCTGCTCACACATCTTACTGTACACATATGGTAACAGTTTAAACGACGTTACAATACATAGCAGTTGAGTCGAATGTGTCACATGGAGGCTGGAAGCAGATGCAAGTCCATATACATTTACAGTGCAAATACATAAAACACAGAAATCAAGATGTGACGTGACACATGACTTGCAGTGGGTTGTTTAAAACATGGGTCCTGTCTATAATCTTGAAACATGTCATGATACAGATATAAACAAAAGGTTCATGGAAATCATAACATGATAAGATTCGCATTTTTTTTAATCATCCCATTCCACATTTATTCCCTATTTGCTGTTATAATAACCTCCACTCATCTGGGAAGATGTTCCACTAGATTTTGGAGTGGAGATTTGAGCTCATTCAGCCACAAGGGATTTTAAGAAAGTCAGGTACTGATGTAGGGTGAGGACATTTTCCTCAATTCATTCATCAAAGATGATCAGTTGAGGTCAGAGCTCTACTGCAGGCCACTCAAGACCTTCCATGTAAATCATATCTTCAGCTGGCAGTTGTGTGCCACCAACTTTGCTGTAACAATTTGGGGAAGAACCACATATGGCTGGATCGGTCAGATGTCCAAATACTTTTGTCTATATAATGCACCCGAATAAAACCTTTATTGTTGAATGTATCATACAATAATTTAACCTCTGAATTTGTTCTGACACGCCTAAGAACTGCACATTTTCGTTTTGCCCATAATTTTACTCGAATGATTATCAAACTTTTGCTAATCCAAAACCAACATCAAGCAAGTGTGAGCAGGAGTACAGAGACCCCTGTGTCCATGCAGCTCAGTCAGAGGTATGAGGCACATGTCCACACATAGTTTTTTACAGATTGTGAAGAGAGATGTAAATAAGCTGCATCCACTATGTGCTATAGTGTGTATGCAGGTATGTAAAGGTAAAGCCTGGCAGAATATCTTCGGATAGCTTTGTGAAGAGAACGAGTGCTCACAGAGATTCAGTGTGTGCATGTGTTACTTCACATGTTTTATTTCTGATTCCGGAGGTGCTGATTGCCTCGCCATGTGTTGATAGGAACTGGCAATATACTCTTCCTTCGACTGATTTCCAAAGAAACACGTGCAATATATGGAATAAATAGTCGTTAACATGAGCACTAGCAAATTTTTGCTAAATGTCATTTCGAAGACGTACTTTTTAAGCCAAAAACCATGTGATCATGGTGTGATATTAGCATCATTTTCATCGTTAGCATCACATATTAGCATCATTAGCAACATTTAGGGTTGAGATCGGAAATAGTGTGTCGAATTGATTCAAATAGATCATTGTAATGGTAGACCTTAATGTGATAGTGGTACTACACCTCAATGAATAAGGACTTTGGATTGAAAAGATCAAATCCAAATCCCAGCACCATCATGCTGGGCCCTCTGAGCAAGACCCTTAACCCTCAACAGCTAAGTTCTATATAAGTAGCTCTGGATAAGAGCGTTTGCAAAAGGGTTTAAATGTACTGTAAATGATATGTCTGATTTAAACTGAACAGTAGCCTTGCTAATGAGTTCAGCTTTCAACTTTTCAAGAGAAACTCTGGGTTCCTGAGGTAAAAATGGTGCCTGAAAGACGTAGAATGAGTGTCAAGATGCCTTTACGGTTTCTCCTGACTGCTACAAATGCACATGTTATTCAACTATAGCTTCTATAGCTTCTATAGTGAAACAGATTTCACCTTTAACCACGTTCTGAATGTGATTGTGAACGTCTGAATGACCTTGATGATCTATTCACTGTCATATCTATGTTAAGTGCGGGTTATTCCTTCATCTACATTGTGCATTTGCAGGTGTGTGTTTCCTAAACCATACAGTAAGCACACAATGCATGGATATCATTTGATAGCCCAGACGTACTGCATCGCGAGAGCGTTTAGTATGCGGTATATTGACCAGGGAAGATTTTTTTCCTTGCTCCTACACAAATTCTTCAAACATGAATGAAGCCACCAAAAAGCAGTGGTTATAGTCACAAAATTAACTAGATTGTTTTATTTACTGTGCACCAAAATATGGCTTTTTTGAAAAAAAAAAATGTGGCAGGGAGGCACATTGGCACATCAGGGAGCATTGCTGCCACACAGCTCCAGATTTCCCCTGTTCCGATTCTGAATTCGGGCTTCTGTTTTTGAGTTTCAGTGCATCTAATTAGGGAAACAAGCTATGCTAAACTGCCCCTAGGTATAGAATGTGTGTTTGTGTGAACGGTATAAATTTGTGTGTTGCTCTGAGATGGTCTGGGATCCCATTCAGTGTGTATTCCTTCCTCACACTCTGGGGATCTTGAGCTGCTGTAACACAGAACTAAAAAAAAAAAGGCTCCTGAAGATGAACGAATGAAATTGACGGTGTTTTGAATAATGATAGTGTAGCAGTAATTACGGTGCCATCTTGTTAGACAGAACATTCCTCTTTGGTCAGACTAGGTTTGTAGAATCAATTCTTGAAGAATTTCTCCAGGCTAATTATCATATTCCCAGTCCTGATTTTCTTCTAGTGAACAGTTACTTTGGTTGCCCCTCAGGAAGCTGCAGGATATTTGTAACTTTGTAGTATAAAGTGCATAATGTGTACTGTACAGTATATTCCAATGCTGTATACTGTATATATAATAACTGTGTCTGTATTTTAAAATGGAAGAAATTGTGATTTGCACAAATAGTGGTTGTACAATTTATGCATTTGCATTGTTGAAATTCCCGGCAAGTTGATGATGGTTAAGGTTCGATTAGGGTTTGGTCAGGTGTAGGCATTAATTAACTGCACCATTATTTACAGTGCCCTCCACAATTATTGGCACCCCTGTTTAAGATGTGGTCGTGGACTTCAAAAAATTCTTCTTTTCTTTTAAACAACATAGAACCCAAATGCAAAAAAAGAGAAAAATCCAACCTTTTATTTAAGTACATTACTTTGGTGGTAAAAAAAATCACACATTTAGAAAAAAAACAAAAACTTGAAATCATGTGTGCCACAATTATTGGCACCCCTGATGTTAATACTTTGTACAACCTCCTTTTGCCAACAAGACAGCACTTAATCTCCTCCTATAACATTTCACAAGATTGGAGAACACAGAGAGAGGGATTTTTGACCATTCATCTTTCTAGATCATCCAGTGTCCTGGGTCCTCTCTTATGCACTCTTCTCTTTAGCTCGCCCCACAGGTTTTCGATTGGGTTGAGGTCTGGGGACTAAAATGGCCATGGGAGGACCTTGAGTTTGTGACTGCTGAACCACTTTTGTGTAGATTTTGCCACATGTTTTGGATCATTATCCTGCTGAAAGACCCAATGACGACCCATCTTCAGCTTTCTGGCAGAGGCCATCAGGTTTTTATTTAAAATATCCTGGTACTTCAAAGCGTTCATAATGCCATGCACCCTAACAAGGTTCCCAGGGCCTTTGGAAGAGAAACAGGCCCACAGCATCACAGATCCTCCACCATACTTCACGGTGGGCATGAGGTGCTTTTCGGCATACTCATCTTTTGTTTTACGCCAGACCCACTTAGAGTGTTTGTTGCCAAAAAGCTCAATCTTAGTCTCATCTGACCAAAGCACACGATCCCAGTTGAAGTCCCAGTACCGCTTAGCAAGCTCCAGACGTTTATGTTTGTGAGTGTTAGTGAGAAAAGGCTTTTTCCTTGCATGCCTCCCAAACAGCTTGTTGGCATGTAGAGAGTGTCTGATGGTTGTTTTGGAGACTCTGTGACCCCAAGATGCCACTCTTTGATGCAATTCTGTGACGGTGAGCTTGGGAAATTTTTTTACTTCTCTTACCATCCTCCTCACTGTGCATTGTGGCAAGATAAACTTGGGACCTCTTCCAGCCTTGTTTGTCACTGTTCCAGTTGTTTTAAACTTCTTAATGATTCCTCTGACTGTAGATACTGGCAAGTTAAGGCGAGTGGCTATTTTCTTGTAGCCATTGCCTGACTTATGAAGGTCGACACACATCTGCCTTACTTGAATGGTGTGTTCTCTTGTCTTTGCCATGTTGACAAATGGGTAAGAGAATTAGGCCTCTGTGTCACGTCATATTTATACCCCAGGGAAACAGGAAATCATGAATTACTAATTAAAAGTCCCTAGATACCCTGACCAACCTTAGCAACTACAGAAAAATATATAAAAAAAAAAAAAACAATTAAATTTTTCAGAGGAATTGTTAGGGGTGCCAATAATTGTGGGACACATGATTTCAAGTTTTTTTTTTTTTCTAAATGTATGATTTTTTTTTACCACCAAAGTTATGTACTTAAATGAAAGGTTGGATTTTTCTCTTTTTTTGCATTTGGGTTCTATGTTGTTTTAAAAAAAAGGAGAATTTTTAGAAGTCCACGACCACATCTTAAACAGGGGTGCCAATAATTGTGGAGGGCACTGTATATCTATAAAAAAGCAGCAGGTGAACAAACATATGATGCTGTGCGTCTTTGAGCTCTGGCTAGCTAAGAGATGAAAGACTGACACACATCTGAGCTAGCATTGCCTCAGGGACAAGGCAGGAGGTTCCTCCACATATTAAAATTATAAACTATAGACAAAATTATAGACAAAATTAATCCAAATACAATTTAGTATACTGTATTTTCTAACTGTTTCCACAGGGGTTTCCTCCATGTTCTTTGGTTTCTTATCACCTCCCAAAAGATTATAATAAAGATTTTCCTAAACATGAATGAAAAAATAAAATGAATTGGTGTGGAAATGAAATTCTATTGGCGAGATAAAGATCTGATGAACCATATCTTGGGTGGTCCGCTATAGAGCTCTGACATCAACCCTAATGAACACCTTTTGGATAAATTTGAACAATGACCTCACCCTAGACCTCCTCACCTCACCTACATCAACACCCTTGTAGCTGAATGATCTCATAGAACATCTTTCCAGAAGAGTGGATGTTATTATAACAGCAAATGTGGAGTAAATAGTGCTAAATGTTTAAAAGCATATACCAAACTTGTGGTTAGATGTACACAGACTTTTGTCTATACAGTGTATATGGTTATATATACGTTTGAAGATGGAATAAGAAACAGAATAAGTGACATTTGGCAACATAAATCAGACACATCTTTTGTACTGTACTTTCCCGTTATACAAAATACAATATGCTTAAAATTAACATGACTCTACAGCATGAAATAGTTATAAATATAGGTGCCATGTCGCCATCATATTGGACATTCATAGCATATGAAAATCATTTGGTCAAAAAAAATTATAAAACCAATACTGTATGCAAGAGGGGGCATCTGTGGCAGATTAAGTCTACCTACCAGCCATGAATAGGGACACACATTACACATTAAAAGGTATAAATTGAGTTTTCACACACATGCAGACATTCTGCAAGCTCAGACTGCCAGCTGTATAAGTGCTGAATCCGAACCACTTGTCAGGTTAAAATAGCAGGTTTTCTCAATATTGCTGTGCTAATGAACAAACAAGTTATTACCTTCCTGTGCACCAAAAAAAGAGAGAAAAAACCCCCCACCCAGGCTTAAATATGGCAAACTATAAAGCTTTTCATGGTTTTAACAAGTCATTGGTCAGGAAAGCAGCAAACATTAAACATTGATTTACATTATACATTTATATCATTAGGAAAAAGTTGTAGTTCAGAGTGACTCACAGCGGATTTATTTATACAACAAAGCAGTTTAGGGTTAAGGGTCTTGCTCAGGAACCCAGCAATGAAAAAGCTTGATAGTTCTGGGATTTAAATCCTATCATAGACAAGGGTGTGGACAATAAAAAGACGTGTAGGCACAAAAACAAAGACAATGAGAATGGCTTATAAAAGGCTTGACAATAAGACATATATATATAAACCAGACGCTAAGTAGGGGTGCTAATTAGAGAGAACACAGAACAGGTGATGGGTAAATGGAGCGATTGTTGAGTCTCAGAATGTTTCATTCTTGCTTGTATTTTGCCTAATTTATTATTTTGAAAGAAAGGAATAGTGCTTTATACTTCTCTAATGCACTTTACATACCCCAGTGATGTTAGAAAGCTACGGTCAGCCCCCTGGAGCACAGAGGGTTCAGAGATTTGCTCAAGAGTCCCAAGAATGGCAGCATGGCAATACCAGGGCTTGAATTCCCAACCTTCTGATCAGTAACCCAGAGACCACTAAGCGACCACCTCCACTTTACGACCCCCCAATTAATTTGCCTTGGAGTTTTGCCTTGGTTTATTTAATATATGCATAAAATCACCCATTCTCTTCCCTATTCTAAAAAAGCGTAAAAAAGAAAGAGTTCAAACCCAAGAGCTATTTGAATTTTACTTTCTGATGATTTCACACGTTTCCACAACAAACCACCGTATCCAGCAGCCCTGCGTTCTATTATATTTAAGGACGTCTCCTGTCGAGATCTGCTGTCGCTTTTAATGAACAAACTGGAACCTGCTGAGATCAGTGTGTGTTGCATTAATTACTGCCACATGATTTACTGGCGTTCTGCGAAACTGAACGCCGAAGCGCGTCGCGATCGGGAAAGTTCGCAATCGTGAACGCTGGAGCAAGGATTTGGGTTTAAAACCAATTAATCACATATTATTTGTTTATTTAAAAATATACGACTGTCATTGGTTGCATTTCCTGATTTTTTTTTTTATGAGCTTTACCTCAGAATTAGCAAATGCTAGCAAACACTATTTCATACTAGCATGCATACTAATGGCATAGGTACATTAGGACAGCAAAAAAAATATAGGTTCAATCTTTTGATGGAAAAACAGGGATAAACTTCCAAAGTAGTCTGGATCTCATGTATTCTGTATACTGTATATCCTACTTGTGAACAACGTTGTTTTAACGTTATATTTATGTGAAATTTGTACGTATTATGCTGCGAAGAATCTTTGACTTTGTGTGGCAGCACAGTCATGAAATCATCGTTCTGAGCATGCCTTTTTTTTAATTATTATTGAGCTTAGCAATGCTTCATCGCAGTCTTACAATTAGAAAGACAAATGCTACCTGTGAAAATTTCCACTGTCAAAATATTGGACGTTTTCCCGTCTTCAACCGTGATATCGAAAACTATATCATTTGCATATAATGCAGACGGCGGGACTGAAATGAGTTTAATGCAGCATGACACTGATGGTGTTCAGCACTGGTGTTCTTTCCTCCTCACAGTTGGCTTGCTCCAACAATACGAGCTGCATGTGTTTTTGGGCCGGAGACAGTCTAATGAGAGTGTGTCTGCATTTCAGGAACTCTAGGAGCAAGAGCTTAAAGCTGCCAAAAGCACTGTACTAATCACAGGCTAGCGGCTGACATGTCTGTCGTGCATACGTATTACTCTCGCACCCTGCGTCCCTTCTGCTCACCATCATCGTTGTGGTGAAAATGGTCTCGATTAAGTGGCGCTTGAGAATGAATTAAGTCTCATAAGTCCAAAATACAAACAGTTAATGTTTTTGAACTGGGTTAACGTGGAGCTGGATTTCATTTTGGACTGTTTGCTTATAAGGACGACGGTTTACACAAGCGTTATTTTTCACTTTGGACAATTTGATGGCAGCTGTAAAATTTGCGAGCTCATTTTCCCCATCTCTTTGACTGACATATAAATACTTGCAAATTCCACTGTGGAGCTGTTCAGCTCATAGAGTATGTTTTTGTGTTTTGTTTTGACAGCATCTCAAGTACTTTTTATTATTTTATTGCACATAAAATGTTCATTCTACGGTTACCAGCCCCCCCCTAAACACACACACACACACACACACACACACACACACACACACACACACACACACACACACACACACACACACACACACACACACTGTTTCCTGTCTTGACCTTGGAAAAGGATAAAAAAGCAGCCAAAGAAGAGCTCTGGTTTTGGGCCAATCCCATCTCACTCAAAGGCAGAAATGTGCTGTTGGAAAGTGCAGTGAATATGTCATGTCCACCTTTCCCTGAGGGAGAAGAAGATGAATAGGGGAAACTTTCTTCCAACCATCATCTCCTCTCTGGGGAAACATCAGAGCAGTGCTGCTTTCAGTCCGCACTCTCCTCAGCTCAGAGGATATCTGTCCTTAGAGAATGAAATACTGCTTCTCAGGAGCTCATTGCAGAAAATAACTGCAGGTGTAGGTCTTTTGACTTGTCCCTGTAGGGGCTTTTTGGGATTCAGTTGGACCCTTTTTCAGAGGTTTAGGCGAAGTTCTATTCGGTCGGAAATGATCGGCGTTTTTTGATGTATTCATTTATTTCTGTTTTCCCATGTATCAGACACCATTGTGTATCAATTTAATTTGATAATAAAAAAACGTCAATTTAGGACTTTTCTATCTTGCATTATGTCCTCTGCTGTCTTTGTTTGCTCTGAAGGATTACAGCCTTAAAATTAAAGTTCTCGTTTTACCGCCCTGTGCTCAGCGGCCATTCCGAGATTCAGAAGAATTAAGCAGAGAGTCCGTCTCTGGAGAAGCACTGATGCGTGTAAAATATGTTTCATGTAACAGCTGCTCTCCCAAAAGCGTCCTGTGAATTACGCTGTTTTCTGGACTGAATTTTGTGGATGGTTGATGCATGAACAACCTGATCACAGTTATTAAGCATTCAGCCTGCTGTCAGGGAATGTTGAAGGAAAAAAGGAAAGTAAGATTATGGTAAACTGATGGCTCAATCCCTGAAAGAAAATTGTATGCCCAGAAGTTATTGTTGATTGAATTCAGAATTCATATTGTTCCTGTCAGACCAAAATTTCTAACTTCTGAACTAACGTGCAAAAAAAGAAAAACTTGATCTGGATGTATAATTTCTACTAATGCAATTAAAACATTTTTGAAATAAAACTCATATCCTCTTTTGACCTTAATTTTGTCCATTGCAGGAACTTCTATTACATCACCATGCTGAGAGACCCGGTGTCACGCTATCTAAGTGAGTGGAAGCACGTGCAACGCGGTGCCACTTGGAAAACGTCGCTCCACATGTGCGACGGCCGCGCCCCCACCCAGGCCGAGCTCCCTTCCTGTTACGGTGGCGATGACTGGTCGGGTGTGACGCTGGGAGAGTTCATGGCGTGCCCACACAACCTGGCTAACAACCGGCAGGTGCGCATGCTAGCTGACCTGAGCCTGGTCGGCTGCTACAACCTCTCGTCCATGGGAGAGCGTGAGCGTGGTGCTATTTTGCTCGCCAGCGCCATGAGCAATCTAAAAAACATGGCCTTCTACGGCCTGACCGAGTTCCAGCGTAAAACACAGTACCTGTTTGAGCGTACATTTCAGCTGCATTTCATTGCAGAGTTTACGCAGCTCAACAGTACGCGGGCCGCCGGCGTGGAGTTGCGGCAAGACGTACACGAGCACATCGAGCGCCTCAACTTTCTGGATGTGCAACTTTACAAGTTCGCCAAGGAGCTCTTCCTGCAGCGTGTGCAGTTTGCGCGCCAACAGGAGAGGCAGGAGCGGCGCTGGCAGCACGAGCAGAAGGACCACCAGAGTAAAAGGCAGTCGGAAGAAAATCAGTCACAGCCTGCCACCACAGAGGACTACGCCAGCCAAGTGGCACGCTGGTGATGCTTCTTACAAACGAAAAAAAACACTGAGCCAAAATGTACATGGGGTGGCCATATTTTCAGCTCTTCATTCACTCTTCTCTCTCATTAAACATTTTTTTTGGTTTGAGACGCTGTTGTAAGTCAACGCACTTGGGAATGTTTCGTTAGACAGTGAAGTCTGAGAATCTTAAACATGCTCACAAAGAATATATGAAATGCAACGTCAGTAGATGGGTATAGCACTGGCTCTACCCTTCAAATGTTCTTAAACGTAGCATCACAAATCATGATATGCTAAATAAAAGCTATGGGGAACCAATACTTCTGAAGGGTTCTTCTTTTCTGTGTCTATGCTTTCAGTTCGACTGATCACAGTAGACTCTACTGGTGTCTCTGTATGTGGATTCATGGGTAGGTTTTACAATTAGTAAAAGTTTTATACTTGAAAATCATTTTTGCAAAATGAACAAAAAATATGCACACATAAATGTATAATTAACCAAACACAATGACCCCAAACTTTCTCCTCAAGAGGAACTACTTTCTGATCCTCAACCCATAATACCATACACTCTATACAGACAAATTTGAGGACACCTGCCCACAAGATTCCCTTCTGCTTTTTATTCCACTTTTAATCTTCATTCACTGTTATAATAATCTCCACATTTCTGGAAGATGTTGCACTAGATTTTGGAGTGTACTTGTTGGAGATTTGCCTTCATTCATCCACAAGGGTGTTAGTAAAGTGAGGTACTGATGTAGGGTGAGGAGGCCTCATCTAGGGAGAGGTGCGGTAAGCGTTCCAGTTCATACCAAAGGTGTTTAATAGTATTTTGATCAGAGGTCTATAGAAGGCAAGTCAAGATTTGTTATCATGTTAGCCATGTTTTGGTGGAGTTTGTTTTGTGTACAGGGATATTTTCAAGCTGGAACAGGTTTGGGTCTCCTAGTTCAAGTGAAGGAACATTTGAATGCAACCTCAAATTTTTGTGTGTTCAGGTATACCTACATATATACAGTATCTCAAAAGTAAGTACACCCCTCACATTTCAGCCACCATTTTAGTAGATCTTCTCAAGAAGCTATTATTGTCTAAACAGCTGGAAACAAAAGTGAGTACACCCTAAGTGAGAACAGCTGTATGTCATGTAATCATGAAAAGCCACCGTCTTTATCATGTTCATGTTTTTGTCTGCTTGACAGAACCATACAAATTTGTGTATTTTGTATTAGAGCAGTTAAAATGTGGTGCTTTGAGTACATTTCTCTCATACCGACCACCGGATGTTCAACATGGCAACCGTGGCGAAGACTCTCTGTGGATTTGAGAATTTGAATTGTTGCTCTTCACAAAGACGTCCTGGGCTATAAGAAGTTCAGGAACACCCTGAAACTGAGTTACAGTACAGTGGCCAGGGTCATACAGAGGTTTTCCAAGAAGGGGTCCACTCAGAAGGGTCAAAGAATTCGAGTCCTCATGTGGGGCGTCAGGTGCAGAAGTTGCTTCAAAAAAACAGACGCATGAGTGCTGCAACATTGTTTAAGAGACTGCAGAAGCAAAAGGTCTGCTTGTCAGTGCTCAGACGATACGCCTCATGCTACAACAAGTCGGGTTTGCATAGCCGTCATTCCAGAAGGAAGCCTCTTGTTCACTTAGGGTGTACTGTTGCCAGATATTTTGACAATAATGGCTGTATGTTGTTTTCAGAGGACAGTAAATCTGTACTGCTATACAAGCTGCACATTGACTACTCTAAACTATATCTAAGTTTACTTTCTATAGTTCTGTTCCTTTGAGAAGATCTACTAAAATGGTTTCTGAAATGTGAGGGGTGTACTTACTTTTGAGATACTGTTTAAGCAAGGATGGGCAGTATTTCAAATATAAAATAGGATTTTTGTCATTTGTATTTGATAGGGTTAATGAAAATGGCTTCATATTTTATATCAAAACACTTTGTTTTGTATCTTCGTCGTTTTCAAATACTGTCAAATACTTTGTAAGAAGTCGACATGATGACATCATAAAAACACGGCCTCTGATTGGTGCCTACTCAGTAGTTCGCCCAGACTTGTTGAGATCAGTAAAACTGATCCATATGGAAGAAGGTGGTGAAGTTAAGAAACATGCAGGAGGATAGTTTTCAAAATAATTGTCCAATGATTGATAAGTAAATATTTGATTGCAGAATATTGTACCCTAATTAAAGCAGTTGTTTAGTAGAATCATGATTTGGCATACCATTGCATGAATGACTGCCTGACACAAAATATATAATATTTTTTTAAGATTCACTTGTTTGTCACTGAATCAGTGTTGCTAATGCAAAGTAGCCTTTCATTACCAAACACCAAGTAACTACATTAGGATACAATTATGAGTCTTTCACAAACTATTAGACAATAAACTGTTGGTTACTTTAAAACTAACCTTCATATGGGAGCTCACAGGAAATTGTATATGAATATTTGATTTGTTAACTGGTTGCATATGTCAGATTTGATGGCATGACGCAGCGAGAGAAAAGCTGTTGCTATCAAACACTGTTTACTTACAGTACCGGTAATCACCTGAGTCAGTGTAATGGTGAAGATCAAATAGGCCAATTCATGGAAGATTTATTTATATATAAATAAAAAGTTTTGGTTCTATTCATCGAAAAAGTAATACCGTGTTTAAAATCTGCTTGTGTATCACTGGTGATCGAGGGTGAACAGGTTCTCATGTAAAGATTAATGACTTCCTGAGTCCTCCTCCTAAGCACCAGATAGATTAAAACCTGCTCGCTTCTCTCAGGACATGGACATAGATGGATCATTTCTCAAGCATGCATCCAAATTTCCACACAATTGGTTGCAGTATTTTGCAAAAGTCCCTGTATTTATATACAACTACAATAAATTTGTGGTTTTTAATAGAAATTGGATGCTTTTGCATAAATAATTTTTTTTTAAGAACAATTACACATGAAGGATTGTTCCAAAAATCCCATAATATATATATAAGATAAATACAATACACTGTCAGACACCATCGAATGAAAAGAATAGAAAGTAAAATTGGTTTCTAAAGGGACATTTATATAGACGATGATATAGATGTAGCATGTGCTTAAAGATAGTAATATTCTCTAAGTATAACAAAAGTTCTTCCAAATGAAACCCACATTCATGATTTTCCTGCAGGTGAAATTCATGCTTTTGAGTTCTGTTCACAGGATGCTAAATTAACTGTACACAACAAAACACACCTTTCTTGCAGGTGTTTAATGAATCCAAACTCCGGACTTCCTTGTATGTTGTTTTAAATCATAGCTGAGAAGCTGAATGAGCGTGAATAAGAGATAGAAAGTAGATTTCTCCCACCTTCTCTAGTCTGTCACTTACCGAGTTTACAGATTTACCGAGACAATGAGGACCGTGATGAGCGAATTATCAGTGTTGGAAAATATTCCAGTCATACAGTCACATACAGAACAGGATCACACCCTACGTTTTTAGCTCCGCATTCACTTACACAAGTGGGACTCAATTATTTCTTTATTTGTATGTTGATTTAGTGATATAGTCTCCGTAAACGATGGAAAATAGTACGAAGTTGAATGATTCCATTCCTCTAATAAATTTTTGATTTTGTATTTTTCTTAACATGTGAAAAGAAAGAGACGTTCAAGATGTCTATCTGTGTCTTTAAGTGTGAGTGTGTATGCATGTGTAAATATAAGACAGTGTGTGTGTGTGTGTGTGTGTGTGTGTGTGTGTGTGTGTGTGTGTGTGTGGGTATATAATGGAAATTACGCTGTCTCTTTTGGGTATTTGAATTGTTTAGGTCACTTAAGTGCAATACATGAACCGAGTGAGGAAAATATTTTGGAAATATCATGCCATCATTTGGCGGTGATACGTTCAAGAATCTTCTGAAGAGTCGGCGGTACAGAATTTGTTATTTGGAAACAGAACTATTGGGAGTGCTGGTGATGACAGGGAGGTTGTGCGATGAGAGGAACTGCATCAAAAAAAAAACTATGCAATTTGCCTCTATCATTGGCCCCCATGATGCAATACCAATACATACTGTAAGTGGCACGCCATGCATTTCACACCCAGGTCTTCAGTGGTGTCCTGCTCGAACCAATCCACCTCTTAGTACCACCATTAAAATCCCATGGCTATTAAAAACATTAATATTATATACAACAGAGCAGAACAGAGCGCTGCATCACAGAGAGGTATCTCATAAAGTGTAAATGAATTACTAAGGCATAAAACCCAATGACCACAATTTAACAAATCTCCTTTTACTGGATTTGGTTGACCTTTCCTTATGATGTCCAACTTTTCATGAAAAGGCTGTCTTACAAATGTATTAGTGTATCTGCAACGAAATCATTTTCTTAGCCACTGTCAGCCACATAATATATAAAACAAATATATATAACAACATGTGCAGTTTGCTACAGATTCGGGTTTGAGAGCTCTGACTAGTGCGTTCTCCGACATCCAATGCAGACGTTATTAGAAGCCTGTTAGATGGCCCCTTTATTCACATTTGAACAAATGTTATTGCTTTTAAAAGCCATCATTATTAATGTTGGTTTTCTGTCAAAAAAGAATATTAAAAATGTCACATGATGTTTTCATATTCCTTCCCCTTTATAGTGAGAAAACAAGAGCATGGCCCTCGAGCCTGTTCTTTCTTGACTGATCAACTTTCTGATCAATTCTGTTCAGAAGACGCGGTGATCCCAAGATATATGGCGATATATGTGTCAATGCTGATGTGTTCGTATGCAGCACAACAGAAGAATAAATCTTCTATTTATGTTCAATAAATATCAAACTCATTTGTTTAAAAAAAAAATATCCTGGAGGATTGATATTCTAATGTGACAGTTCATTCTTGCAATACAATCACCAATATCGACTGTATGAATACTTTTGAATTAATCCACCAAACTAACATCTATTTTTTGCTCTTTCTGGATGGAGTGTGTGAACGTTGAAGAGCACAGTGCTGGACTATGTGGCACAACTCCCATTTGTGAGTCACTGAATTGGATAGGAGGCAACGTAAAGCCCTAAAAAAGTATTGACTTGAACAGGAAGGCTAATAAATAAATGAATGAATGGTCACTAAAATGTCCATATCTTACACACTCTGGCTATAAAATCTGATGCCTAAAGCTTTGCCTTGTGTTCTTCTTCATCATACACATTTTGAGGGACCCTCTTGTTGTTGCATATTTAGCAAATAACTAATGTCTAGACAAAAGTGAGATTTTGAATTGCTCTCCAAAAAAAGAGCAGAAAAAAAAGAGTAATTAATTAACATGGAATTCTTTCATTATAGAATGTATTTATTATTGAGACACAAATGAGCACAACTTCAACATCCATATTTATAGTATTACTTTCCTTCTTATTCTTCTTGCATTGTGATTAAAAAAAAACATGCCAGGCTGATGTTTCGTGCCTTCCTTAATTTGTTGTTATTTTAATTGCTGTTAATGATTTCCCAAAGGCTTTGTTATGGCTCCCACTAGAGATAAATTTCTTACCTTAGCAGTGAAGCAGCATGAAGTCATTCTCACTGTTTTAATGTCAAAATGAGAAGTCATTCATGTCAGCAGGAATCCACCTTTATTGTCTGGTAGTAAGCTGGCAATAATAAGTACATTGAGCGAACACATATTGATTTGAATTGTGTGCCAGAGGCCTCTGCAGGAAACTGTACTTAGTCCTGATGCATCGTTCTAAATAAACGTAGCAAATGTGTTGTAGCTCATCAGGTGGTGTGATACATCTACTGTGAAGAACTCTGCTGAAATACCTGCTCACTCGGGCTGCTCGTTCGCACAGACTCGGCCATTAAACGAAATTGCCGTTCGAAATGTGAAGGAAATGAAGCCTTTAAAAAAAAGAATACTGCTTGAGAATATATATTTATTTATTGGATAAACATTGGTGGAGAAAGAAACTATATAGTTGGCTATATATCTTTAAAAAAGCATGGCCCTCTTTCTGAGCATTGAATTCCTATTATGGATGCTAGCAATGCCACAATTGCTAATTGCTAATGTGAAAATAACAAGCAAAAGAAAACAAGACAAAAGTTCTTACTAGCTAAGCACAACAGAAAAACAAATCCAGGCTAGGAAGATGGTGTACTCTGCATTCATTCACTGTAAATGACTTCCTCTCTACTTAAGGCACTTAGCACACGTTTGTGAATTACCTCACTTTGCTGTACTTAAATTTCTTGCATCCTGTGCTTGATTTTAAGGGTAAAGTGCTTGTACAACAATATGCTAAATGCTTAATGATGGCGCTAACAGCTCTAAAACACTTGCAACATCTTTTGTATTAGAAAAACGGTCATGTATTCTATCCAGCTTTAGGAACTCAAGTAAAATAAAAGTCTTTTCGCTATCTACGCTGTTAATGCAATTCATATATAAAGTTATGTAAAGTAGATCGAGTCAAATAAAAAGATTTTCAGATCTTCAGCAGATCACAGCCACCATGCTGATCACAGGTTTCCTCCTGGGAATCAGGCTATAGAAAGCTTGTTGAAACTTGTCTCCAGCCAAGGTGAAGAGGGCCAGATTGAAGAAGGTGTTAAGGCCTGCCAGGGGCCGTGACAGCATGTAGACATCATTGATGGTTTTCTTGTCTGCACAGGATGTCATGTTGCTCCTCAGACTGTCCACTCTTAGAACCCTCAGGATGTGATAAGGCAGAAAACACATGACAAACACGGCCAAGATCATCACTGTGAGTCTGTGGGCTCGCACTCGACTGGGCCTTGATGCTGAAAGGCTTTTTCCCAGGGCAACCCTGATATGTGTGTAACACCAACACACAACAAACAAGGGCAGCAAGTACCCCAGAATGCTTAGCAGCCAGCCATACCACCACACCATCTTTGGATCGTTACTGGCAAAATCTAAACAGTCTGTGGTGTTACCAACCTTCTGGGTCGTGATCATAGTGACCATTGGGCTAATCTCCAGCAGAGAGATTGCCCAGGTGATCAAGCAGGCAGACACACCCCAGGACGCCTTTTGGACTTGAGCCGCTCGAAGTGGGTGCACCACCACCACATAACGGAAGACACTAAGACAAGTAAGGAAGAGGATGCTGCCATACAGGTTGAAGTGGAAGCAGAAGCGGAGAAAGCGACACATAAACTCGCCAAGCGTCCAGTTCCTGGTGATGTAGAAATTGACCAAGAAAGGTAAACTGAGAGCGTACAGCAAATCAGCCACTGCGAGATTCATCATAATGATGCTCCCACTCTTCCAAGGCCTCAGCTTGACCACGTAGATTATGATGGCGATGATATTTCCAGTGAATCCAACCAAAAATATAATCCCATACATAACTGGAAGATAGTAATGTTTTATATATATGTTATCAGAAGAACAGATAGCAGACGTATTCCCATGCACTTCCATTGTCCGCTAATTCGAAACCTAAAAACACATTTGTAGATGGTTAATTTATTTTGATTTCAAGAATGTTTGATGTTTGATACACTAGTTTCTAAAACCTCTGCACCACCAGCATTAACAATGCTTTGACTTGTCTTCTGCCCCCTATTGGATCTATCTATGCTTTGCAGTCAATAGCAGGCTTAAATCAGGTTTTTCCAATATGGCTGCCTTCATGAACTTGAAAAAGGAAACGGAAGTTAAAAAAATAAAGTTTATGTTGTTACTGATTTTTTTTTATTATGAATATGTAATGCATTTTTATGAATATGTATTTTTTTAAGAATGCTATATGAAAATATGTGTATCAAACACGATACAGCAGGTATATAAGGCTTGGCTTAGTCATCAATGTATTGCATTTCATGATGTTTATTAAACTAATTACAAATCAAATTGTCATCTTAAAAATCGTAACTGTGGAAATAGTGGAAATGAAATATTTGTGATTTTTGTAATGTTGTAGCTTGCTAATATTTTTTCAGTAAAGCAAATAAATAATGATCATAATCTATATGTTATATTTACCAATTCAATATAACAAACACAATTTTTCTATACATATTTTTTTTTGTCGAAAAAATACGGTGATGAGATTGTCATCGGCATGCTCATGGATGGCAATTCGAACGACATCGTGCATTTAGACGAAGATGAAAAAGATGATGAGGAGGAGTGAAATTTCCAAATACAATAATCAGGTTTTTTTTGTTATAAAATTAACATTGTTGTAATCAGTACATTGCCATAAATGCCCAGAGTTTCAAATAAGATCAATAAGTCATCATAAGGAAAACCATTCTATGAGCTAATGGGTTTAAAATTAGGACTAGTAATTCAAGTTAAACATATGAATTCATATCAATACTGATATAATTATGTACATCATCATACTTTGCATAAGCAGTATTTTCTCAGTGCTTTTGGTCTAGAAGTGTAGGAGTGCTTACCTGTATTTATCAGTTCTCAAGTTCCCAGAAATGTCTCTCACTTTGACATTATCCTTTTAATTCTTCTTCACAAACTGCAGGTTGTTGTGACTGTAATGAATACACACTCCCAGTCTGGTATCCTACACGTCCTCCAACTTATGGCTAATGCTTAAATAGTGACTCATGCTGGGAAGTCCGGGCAACAAAGTCTTGATATTTTTTTCAGAGTTAATCTTTACCCATTTAAAAAGTACTTCCTGTAACCAATCAAGTGATATATTTTTTTTTTTTTACAATATCTTATACAGCTCCATTCTAAGGAACATCTACTACTAACATATACTATATATACACTATATATTAGGCTAAACAAGGATAAATATGCCTTTATATTCTTGATCCTGATCCTGGCCAGGATAATGCAGCCACCTGCTCAGTGAGATGACATGAACAATCATGGCTTGGAGATATCATGGCTTGTAGAATGCTTCTGATACCATGTTTACTCTCAAGTCCAACAGGTTGAGTCAAATACAAAGCTAAAACAAAATACAGTGCTATATTTGGGAAGCTACTGTTTTATACATTAAATATAGATGTTGTATGTAATAATAAGTATTAATGTCTGTACTTTTGAGAGTCACCAACAGTTGGAAGCAAAGTCCTTGTGTGTGTCAACACACTTGGCCAGTAAACCTGATTCTGATTTTGATATTGTTTCTTTGGAAATACTACTGTAGGTCATGTGATTATGCTTTTGAGTGATTCCAGTCGATTCCAAACTCTGAACACAAAGGCCTATTGATTAAGAAAGATGGTATGAGACTTTACCAATGAGGACAATGGAGCAGTTCATTGGGGCCCAGGCCACCGTAACCCCTCACGGTGGGAAGATTTGATAAGAAAGGTAGAAAACAGGTGTTTGTTATTGTGCGTTTGTGTGTTTCATGAGGAGGACAATTCGGCACCATCTAATCCAACGGTGTTTGTGATGCATTTTAAATAGTGAATTTTTACTACTTTGTACTAACGTAATTAAGGTAACTGTTGGTTTATAATTATTAGTCTGTAATAAACATTTACTTTACATATTAGTACATGCTTAATTATGTACCGTTTTTGTAGTGTTACCAGAGTGTGAGTAAATATAAATTCATTGATAACAAAATTTGTATTGGGAGAATATAAGGATTGTGACTAAAGTATTCGGACACTTGACTTGTCCAGCAATGAGTTTTTCTCCAAACACTTGTATTTGATGTCCTTGGATGTGCCAGCATTCAATTTCCCCTTCGCTCGAACTAGGAAACCCAAACCTGTTCAACATGACAATGCCCCTGTTCACAAAGTGAGCTCCATGAACAAACATGACAAGACCACTCGAGTTACTGTTCTCTGTGGTGCATTGTGCAAAAGTCTACATGTGTCATTAATCTTAGTGCCGCCCAAACTAAATCAAACATATGTGCATAATCATATCTCATACCCATTAGGGAAACCTACCTTTTGTTTATATATATTTAGATATTTAGATTAGACAATCTGTATATATATTTAAACTGTGGTCCCCAATGCACTCTGTGTTCTGTGTCCATGCAATATGAATATTTTTACTTTGTTATGGTACTTTTTTTTAAGTATCTGCACCGACACTCATTAAAAATCTTATTAATTAAAAAAGTTTAATGTGCAGGAGAATTGAACATTGAACAAATGTAGAGGACAGAGTAGTATGGAGACGGATGATCCTAATGGGAACAGCCAGAAGAAGAAGAAGAAGAAGATGGAAGATTAGCATAACAGTGACTTTTAATCAACTTCCTCAAGACTTTTTGCTGGCATTTTATAGACAATACACATGCGATCGCAAGATCTTTAAATAAAACCAACAAAAACGCACAAATAGGAATAATGCTACAGCTACAATAAACTCTTTCTTACCTACTATACACTGATTGGATGGGTGTCTAGACGCCTGGTCACAGTCGGGCATTCATCTGGCTTTAGCTCAACCTTATATAAACTGTAATGCTGAAAGAAGGACTTTTCGAAACTTTCATGTGCTTTTAAGCAAGGATTGACTGTAGCCTCCAGTTGTGCCTCTTTGAGCACGTTCAGAATTGACACCCTGCTGGGATTTTCAAGACCAGCAGAATCCCTCTCAGCAGTGGATTTCTTACTGTATATCTAAGATGTTCACCCACTTCAAAAACATCCCTTGCATTATGGGACAGTGGTGAAAAATAAGGCATATACTGAAAAAAAAAAGACAACACAAATTCTATATCAACAGATGTCTTTAAAATGACAAGGCAACTAAAATCCCATGCTGAAACCCAAATAAAAATACAAGCAACAGTGGCTCGGATGTGCTTCGTATTTCATGAGTCGAGTGAGAGAAAAACACAAATCCATGCATGCACGATGCAGTATGTCAGCGATGTAGGATGATGATGTAATCTTGGGTACATAATGGGAACTGTGGTAAAAATAGAGTGACGGTAGAATGCTAAAGAAAATCAAACATCATTACCCAACCAGGTACTTCCTTTTCATTAGAGCGAGTCTTTTCAGCTAAATCTTCTTACCCACAAAGAGACAATTAGTCCAGGAAAATGCAGTTGCCCGCATCCAGTAACTATAATTACAATCCGAATCATAATCTGTGATGAGATGAAATGAACAATCCTTTGATTTAATGGCCTGGAGATATCATTCTGATACCATTTTAACTCTCAAGTCCAACAGGTTGAGTCAAAAAGGGAAAATAGAATACAGTGCTATATTTGAGACTTTTCTCGAGCTTAAATATGGAGTTTGTTTCTTTGGAAATAGTTTAGCTAGGTCATGTGATTATTCTTTTGAGTGAAGTTTTATGTCAATTCAAAACATAAGAACACAGACGTCTATTGAAGATCGTTTGAGAGTGTGAGTAAATATGAATGCATAAAAAAAGAAGTCTTGGAGAATATTGGGAAAATACAAGAATTGGGACGGTTGACTTCTCTATCAATATGTGGTTTTCTCCTGAACGGTTCAAAGCATTTAGGCTACAATAGAAGACGCCATAATTTGATCAAACACTAAATCAAATGAATTGGAATGTTGACTGCACCACAGGTCCCATCAACCTACATCAGTACATGACTTTACTAAAGCCCTTGTGGATGAATGAGTACACATCTCCACAAACACATGCTAGAATCTAGTGGAACATCTTCCCAGAAGAGTGTAGGTTATTATAATATATATTACGATATATAATCTTTTCTTCTATTGTCAGGTGTCCACTAACTTATGTCACTATTGTGTCTGATATATTCTGTGAGTGTCTATTAGGCAGAGGATTTGAGGATTTTTTTTAAATCCATGCAAAGCTGTGATCAGAATGAGCTCATTTTTAATAAAGAGGTTTATTATCAAGAGGTTTTCATGTCATTTTGACTGATAAAATGTACTTTGACTCATTACATGAAATATGTTGACCTTTGTTTTTTATTAAACTTACTTACCAACTGATCACTCACTCACTCACTCACTCACTCACTCACTCACTCACTCACTCACTCACTGTCACACTCACTCACTCACTCACTCACTCACTCACTCACTCACTGTCACACTCACTCACCTACTCACTCACCCACTCACTTACTCACTCACTCACTCACTTATTTACTCTCTTTCACACTCACTCACTCACCCACTCACTCACTCACTCACTTATTTACTCTCTTTTGCACTCACTCACTCTCTCTCTCACTCACTCACTCACTTACTGTCACACTCACTCACTCACTCACTCACTGTCACACTCACTCACTCACTCACTCACTCACTCACTCACTGTCACACTCACTCACTCACTCACTCACTCACTCACTCACTGTCACACTCACTCACCTACTCACTCACCCACTCACTTACTCACTCACTCACTCACTTATTTACTCTCTTTCACACTCACTCACTCACCCACTCACTCACTCACTTATTTACTCTCTTTTGCACTCACTCACTCTCTCTCTCACTCACTCACTCACTTACTGTCACACTCACTCACGTTCACACTCACTCACTCACTCACTCACTGTCACACTCACTCACTCACTCACTCACTCACTCACTGTCACACTCACTCACTCACTGTCACACTCACTCACTCACTCACTCACTCACTGTCACACTCACTCACTCACTGTCACACTCACTCACTCACTCACTCACTCAATCACTCACTCACTGTCACACTCACTCAATCACTCACTCACTCACTCACTCACTCACTCACTCACTCACTGTCACACTCACTCACTCACTCACTCACTGTCACACTCACTCACTCACTGTCACACTCACTCACTCACTGTCACACTCACTCACTCACTCACTCACTCACTCACTGTCACACTCACTCACTCACTCACTCACTCACTCACTCACTGTCACACTCACTCACTCACTGTCACACTCACTCACTTACTCACTCACTGTCACACTCACTCACTCACTCACTCACTCACTCACTCACTCACTCACTCACTCACTCACTCACTGTCACACTCACTCACTCACTGTCACACTCACTCACTCACTCACTCACTCAATCAATGTCACACTCACTCACTCACTCACTCACTCACTCACTCACTCACTCACTCAATCAATGTCACACTCACTCACTCACTCACTCACTCACTCACTCACTGTCACACTCACTCACTCACTCACTCACTGTCACACTCACTCACTGTCACACTCACTCACTCACTCACTCACTCACTCACTCACTGTCACACTCACTCACTCACTCACTCACTCACTCACTTACTCACTCACCCACTTACTCACTCACTTACTCACTCACTCACTCACTCACTGTTACACTCACTCACTCACTCACTCACTGTCACACTTACTCACTGTCACACTCACTCACCCACTTACTCACTCACTCACTCACTCACTCACTCACTCACTCACTCACTCACTCTCTTTCACACTTACTCACTCACTCACTCACTCACTTACTCACTCACTGTTACACTTACTCACTCACTCACTCACTCACTCACTCACTCACTCACTCACTCACCGACTTACCCACTCACTCACTCTCTTTAACACTTACTCACTCACTCACTCACTCACTTTCACACTCACTCACACGTACTCACTCACTCACTCACTCACTCACTCACTCACTCACTCACTGTCACACTCACTCACCCACTTACTCACTCACTCACTTACTCACTTACTCACTCACTCACTCACTCACTCACTCACTGTCACACTCACTCACTCACTCACTCACTCACTCACTCACTCACTCACTCACTCACCCACTTACTCACTCACTCACTCACTCACTTACTCACTCACTGTTACACTTACTCACTCTCTCACTCACTCACTCACTGTCACACTCACTCACCCACTTACTCACTCACTCACTCACTCACTCACTCTCTTTCACACTTACTCACTCACTCACTCACTCACTCACTTTCACACTCACTCTCACACTCACTCACTCACTCACTCACTCATTCACTCACTCACCCACTTACTCACTCACTCACTCATTCACTCACTCACTCACTCTCTTTCACACTCACTCACTCACTCACTCACTCACTCACTCACTCACTCACTCACTTTCACACTCACACTCACTCACTCACTCACTCACTCACTTTCACACTCACTCACTCTCTTACTCACTCACTCACTCACTCACTCACTCACTCACTCACTCACTTTCACACTCACTCACTCACTCACTCACTCACTCACTCACTCTCACACTCACTCACTCTCTTACTCACTCACTCATTCACTCACTCACTCTCTTTCACACTCACTCACTATTTTACTCACTCTTTCATTCATTCATTTATTCATTCATTTGCCCCCTTTATTCATGAATCCCATCAATCATTATTCCACTTACTAACGTATTTACTGTCACACTCATTCATTCATTCATTCATTCACTCACTCACTCACTCACTCACTGCAGGTTTTTTCTCGGTAGTGTATGGCTTTTTAAAGTTAAAATAGCAGTTGATGTTTAGCGGCATATGTCCAGCTCTCTGCTGTCCTCTAGTGGATGAAAAAAGCACCAGCCCTTTTGGCACCTGGTTTCCCCTGCACCTTGGTGAGCTTGAATGCTCAGCATGTCTATGGCCTTTCACTTGTAACATAGAAGTTTGAACCTCACTTATTGACCAAAGAAAAGTATGCATATCCAAGCCATGAGACGCTAATATACTTATGAGGTAAAATCTTTGGCCTATAGAGGATGCTAGTTTTTGAAACGATGCTCTGCTCACTA
Source organism: Silurus lanzhouensis (assembly GCA_039877035.1). Lineage (NCBI taxonomy): Eukaryota > Metazoa > Chordata > Actinopteri > Siluriformes > Siluridae > Silurus > Silurus lanzhouensis. The sequence continues at coordinate 397,284 of JBCEWE010000422.1, read as the reverse complement.
ACCTCTATAATGAAAATTACACACACACACACACACACACACACACACACACACACACACACACAGGTGTCCACATATGTCCGGCCATACAACCTATATTTGTGATTTTCTTTGTTGCTCAGCTCCAACACATTATACACCATCTAGTATACAGTATGTCACGCATGTGCATCACAAGTTGATGATTAAACTATTTAAAATTATACTATTTATAATTATATAATGTATTGCAGCACGCAAAGTAAAGGTCAAGGTAAGGATCTCATGGCCTCATGTAATGTGTCAGATCTTCATTGTCTGGTCAGTGTCTAGCCCGGCCACTAGATGGCAGAAATGGACAATTTTTCATCTCAATCAAACTTATCTTTAATTCTGCTGTGTGTATATGAATGTATATAAGATTCACATCAGACTGTGGCATCTGTTCTTTACTTATTAAACTACACCTGGGATATTCTCAAGCCAAAAAAAAAAAACAGGACCAACAAAAAAAAAAGTTAGAATGCAATGAAGCAAAGATTCATCACTGATTAGATAAATGATTTTACCTCATGAGATTTTTACTCATATTGTATAAGCCATTTCTTGTTCGAACTTATTCGCCTTTAACTCGCACTAGACTCCTGAACACAACAATTAGTGCTGTGTAGGCCTGTGCGGTCTTTTCTGCCGATACTCTATTGATCTGAGGGACGTGAGAGGCGATGATGCCAGGAAATGCACATCACAAGATTTGCCTCCTGCGCCGCTCTCGGCCCTCGTGTTGCAGTGGGTTTGTAGATTATTTGAAAATATTGTTCTAATGTAAACCTATGGGACTTTTTAGAGATGTATGAGATGTGCTGAATCACCTCTTGAAGCAGACACGGCTCTTACCTGCTTAGTTGAGAGGATGAGATGACTAAGCTAAAGCGGTAAACACAAGGGCTCTTGTCGTTAATAGCAATTTGAATGTGTTACGTGCTTTGAGTGGTCTTATAGGTATTCTTTAATGGTTTGTATACATATATAGATATAGGGAATCATAGACATGGTGACATGGTACTGGAACAACTAATATTTGTTCAACCTACAGTATTTAAAAAAAAAATCGCTTCTGTCAGCAAAACGCTGCAAACGCTTCGCTCTTTCTGATTGTGATATCAGGTCGACTCAGCAGTTTCTGAGGAGAAATTTAGCTGAAGCAGGGAGATTAAAACAAGGCACCACGTTTCAACCAATTGATGAGGGCAAGATAGATGTAGGAACAACGTAGCATACATAACAACATACACACACACACACACACACACACAAGTTATTGCTAATCAGGACAACACTGATAATTACTGTCATTGTGACACTGCATTGATTTATGTTTTAAGCTCTGACTGTTTCAATGACATCATTTCCTGCTGGGATTAATGCAACCTGGCAAGACATGACTCTCCATTAGCAACTGAAGGAACTGATTAGCGGGTTATTATGAAACTTGACATACTTCAAAGATGACTAGCGTGATGCGAAATCCTCGATTGCAAATATAGGCGCTAACTTTTTTCGCGCACGGATAACGTCGACGCCGCGATTTTATCCACCGTGCGAATCTTCCCGAGCATTTCTAAGCATGGGTATTAGACCTCTACTCTGCTAATTGCTGGTGCACAGTGCAAAGTCTTCCAGCATCTCACACTTTCTGATTAATGGCATGTTGCTACAGCAACAGGAACGAATCCAGTGTTGCAATTATCGCGCAGACCAAAAAGACACATCGGCAATTAAAGCAAGTCAAAGAAAAACGAACGAACTTTGCTTGAGTAAGACTTTTTTTCGAGGGGAGGGGCTTTTAGAGTTTAGATTTTATCTTCAATATGATTTCAATTCGTGTCGTCGTATACGTACATCTCCGTCGTGCAATGTTTTCCTTTTTTCAATGGAATATCCAGTTGTTAGTTTACAGGTTATTCAGTGAATCATCTCTGGGAAAATTCGGTTCGATTACTTTCCTGGGGCCACTTGTTTATCATCTCCTCCTGTTTTTTTCTCAGCAGCGAACCCTTCGCAAAGACCGAACATTGAAATGACTCACCCAGCGTAATGACTGGAGAACAGTCAGTCACCCCCCCCGTGCCCGTTTCTTCGGTGTGAATGACATGAAAACTACAGTGTTTCAATAACAATAATTAACGGACAAATGAGCATGAAATGGGTGAATGGAGCACAGCTCGGCATGAGTCCCGCGTACGTAGGCTGCGGCCTGTTCGTCGTGGCAAATGGTTCTTTTTAATGACGAAGAAGTGCACCGAGTGTGATGGCGGTGGTGTGACTGCTTTGTGACACGGAATATTAAGGATGTGCTCGAACACTGTAGTAAACAGCTCGGTTGCCATTTATGATTTCGGTTTCTGCCTGTGTGTGTGTGTATAATCCCATAAAAATACATCTAATAGCAGCTCTGGGTGAAAACACGAGGCGATGAATGTCGGTTTAAGTATTGTTTATCATATAATAAAGGGACCTGTGTTTTTTTGATAAACAATATGACAATATTAGGGGTTATTTCAATCATACCTGTTGTACCACAAAAGAACAGGTGTATTATTTCTTAGATTCGTGTTGGAAAATGAAGTCACTACATGGGGGAAGAAAAAGGATGGAACACCTGATTTTTCCAGATATAAATGGTTCTTTCCCAAACTGTTACCACAGAATCTTTTAGCCACAGGATCTTTTAGCCACTACAGCTTTATAAAAATATGGTTTACATACTGTAGGTTGAAGTGAAAGATCTTGAGTGGCCTGCTATAAAGCTTGGAAATCAACCCAATTAAATACCATTGGGAGGATCTGGAATGCTGATTGCATCCCAGGCCTCCTCACCCAACTTCACTACCTGACTTTACTAACACCCTTGTGACTGAATGAGCGCGAATCTCTTCAACCACACACCATATGTTCCATTGAACATCTTGCCAGATGAGCAGACTTAATTAGAACAGCAAATCTTGCAGCTGAGTGTAGATAAGATTTAATCTTCTTCTTCATCTACCGCTGCCTCATTCAAACCAACTACCTGCACCACATCCATAAACCTCCTCCTTGGTCTTCCTCTTTTCCTCCTTCCTGGTGTCTCCATCCTCAGCATTCTCCTACCAATATGTCCCTCCTTTGCACATGTCCAAACCATCTCAATCTCGCTTTTCTCACCTTGTCTCCAAAACGTCCCACATGCGCTGTCCCTCTGATAAACTCATTTCTAATCCATCCTCGTCACTCCCAACGAAAACCTAAACATCTTCAGCTCTGCTACCTCCAGCTCCACCTCCTGTCTTTTACTCAATGCCACTTTCACTCTTGCAGATACCCTTCTATCACAAATCACTCCATCCACTCCACCCTCCCTCTGGTTTTTGGTTTGTGTTTTTGCTCTCAGTTTGCAGGCTCTTGGATTTTTGGAGTTTTTGCTCTAACCCTCATTGCTCAGTTTGTTGTGCCTAATATTTGGACTGTTTTGGGATTTTCGATTTTGATTCATCCTTTATTGCTCTGTCTGGTTTGGAACTGTTTTTCGGTCTGTGCTTTTCCCTTTCTTTGACTTTCATCAAAGATGGTAATTCTTAAACTCTTTTACTCTCATAAAGTATAATCCAGCCCTGTCCTTGCCTGCATTTCAGACAATGGAGTCCTTGATGTCATTTGGCAGATGTCCACTAATCCAAGTTAATAACAATGATCACATTTACACCTGAGAAGTTGAGGGTTGAGGGGCTTGCTCAAGGGCCCAGCAGTGGCAGCTTGGCAGGTCTGAGATTTGAATTTACGACTCAAGTCGAGAATCTTCCATCGATATCTTAACCTTTACCACCTTCCAGTCCCAGCTCCTCAATCAAGTTTGGAATGAAGGATTACTGAGCTGGACCTCTGTGAGTCATTCTGAGGTCTGAATAACAATATGTAAAATCTCAGTATTAACACCTCGCATGAGCTTGACTCGACTGTGAATAGGGAACTGTGATTATATGAGTCACTAGCAGCAGAGCAGTCTTAATTGCCAACAAAACACGACTGTCTCTTCTAAGATTGCTTAACAGGTTAATCAGGGCCAAAGGAAATGAAAAGGAAAACATAATCAGGCAGGTAGCACGAAAGAAACAAGTCACAAAAAACTCTCCAAAAACGACTTCTACAAATGACAGGAAGAAAAACGATCATTTTGAGAACTACGGTAGTTATCAGGAAAATGGCTTTTATATTTTTCCCCCAATCTGAAACGAGATCAAGTGCTATGAATATCTGATTAATTGTACAACAGTGTGGGTCTGACAGTATACAATTACAACTGAAAACGGCAACATCAACATCAAATTGTCGATGGTAAATTATTCGAATGCGATTTAGACCCACATCACGAAGCATTCCCAATTTGAATAGATTCAAAGTGTGGAAAAACAAATGGCTTGCTTTTCTTTCTGCAAATTTTCTTTGTATTAACAATATGTTTGCACTAACATGCTTTAAAGGCGTTGTAGATAAAGTTTTAGAAAGGCATATGGAAAGGAAAGAAAAGATTTTGAAGGCTTTAGTAAGTCTTCTTCAGAGCAACAGGTTTAGAGCTTCAGGTTAAGAAGTGGACCATCCATGATAACACCAACACATCAGATTAGCGCATCTATCCAAACTGTATAACTAAGCTAAGAGGACATTGATCAGGCTACCAGTAGGCCAAAGGTAACCCTGAAAGACCCCCAAGGCTTTGTGACTGGGACATATTGGTCTGGGCATGTGGTACCACTCACAAGCTTTAGCTGGCCTGTATAGCAGGATGGCAAAAACCTGGAAGAAAGTCAAAAGTTGCTAGGGTCTGATAAAACCAAAAACTGGACTGAACTCCAAGCGTTTTGATTGGGAAATTGCAAACACACCACCCAAAACTCACCAGACCTAACGTGTAGCATTTCTCTTTAGCGGGGACTGAGCGATTGGTCAAGATTGAAGAGAATATGGATGTTGCCTAGTACATCCAAATTCTTGAGGAAAACCTGCATCTCTCTAATAGACAGCTGAAGATGGTCAGGTCATTCCCCTTCCTACTGTACATGACAACCGAAAGAACAATGCAGTGGCTTAAGGATAAGAACGTGAATGGTCAAGTCAGAACCCCAACTTAAATCTGATAGAAAGATCTGTGGATGCACTTGAAGATATCAATCCATTGCTGTTTACCACAGAATCTGACTGAACTTGAGCAATTCTACATAGAAATCTAGTTGTGCAAAGTAAACTATTTCAAAGGGGTATGCTGATTGGCTCAATAGCTTGTGCACATGTTTACAACTCATAGCCTATTTATTTACATATTTAACCGCATTTTGTTAATTTGCCCAGTGCATTTCTGGTAGATGCTAAAGGCTTCATCATTTGGTGTGTACCTGTACTATGCAATGACAATACAATTGTAGTTCTTTACCTGTTTATTTGGACCTTGGTATCTTATTTATACAACTGAGCAGTCGAGGGTTACATGGCTTGCTCATGGGTCCAGACAAGCCCAAATTTTTGACCATTAAGTAACCTACCACTTCCTTTTTTCATTTCCTCACGTTTTGTTCTGCAAGATACAAATAGTTTAGGGTCTCTAGGTGAAAATTGTCTCGATAGCATAACATAAAATGATGTTCTTCTGAATAACGGTAACACTATATAATGAGAATTGGAGCATCTATTGTGAAAGAATCACATTGGTTTGTACTGGTCTGAACTGGAATCAATTCATTTATTTTATCACATTTTTTCATTTATTCTTTCTCAGAAAGTACAAACATGGCAGTCACGATTCACTTTTCCTTTCACTGACTTCCATTTGCAAAAAAGAAAGACCCACCAAAAAAAGGAAGGTCAGTGAAGTTCAAGTTTGGTGAACTCTGACCTACGAATTTGAACTGGAAAAAAATCGACGTCTTAGCATGACTGCTTCAGAAAATACAAGATGGCTTCAGGGCTGATTATAGAGGGATTGAGCGTCCTGTTTTATGCAACATAGTTTTTGCATAGTACATTTGTCTAACATTGGAATATTCGAAGCAGGTCCCTGAAGAAAAAAGGTCTATTGTGACTGCACTTAGAATGGAGTAGAATGCAGAGTTCTCAAATCAGACTTGAATACAGACCACAAAACAGGGGACGTGAAAAAATCCAATGGCAAATAAATGTTGTATGTTGAGCCCAATTACATTATGACCATGTTTAAAAATAATTATAGATATTGTTGTTTTTTTTTGCAAAACTTACATACCACCAAATGCACATACAAATCTCCTTCTTCATTTCTGCCTCAAATCGACCTCCTGTCAAAAAATGACTGCTATGCTCAGTGAAAGTGAGGACCCTTTGAAAGATCACTCGATTTTTCTTTCTTTCAAGGAAACTTCTTTTCATGTCTTGATCACCTTTGACTTGCTCACCTTTGATTTGCTTTTAATCATCACTGCACCCTGCAACATTCGGTGCAACCCAGATGAGGATGGGTTCCCTCTTGAGTCTGGTTCCTCTCAAGGTTTCTTCCTTATGCCATCTTGGGGAGTTTTTCCTTCCCACAGTCACCACTGGCTCGCTCATCAGAGACTTACACTTATAAAGAACATATTCATTTTTGATCACCACATTATCTGTGTAAAGCTGTTTGAGACAATGTTCATTGTTAAAAGTCCCAAGTCTTTCCATATCGAACATGATTAAGTTGATACTTGATGAACCCTATGCTCAAAAATAAGAATGATTACTAAGAAACTGCAATCATTGTGACATAAAATATAATGCAATCCTCCAGCTGGAATACATAAGATTTGGATTAAACGTGTTAATAATGCGCTGAGAAGGTGATTACAGCGATTTTGGATACTGCAGATAGTAAGTGGGCAGAGAAAACCAAAGCAGAGGAAATGCAATTTTTAAACAGTGTGTTTGTGGATGAAGGTGTTACCATGGTGTCACCTACAGTACTAACTTGACAGTTTGTGTATGTGTGTATGTGTTTGTGTGTGTGTTTGGGGTCACAGTGAGGTCCACACAGACAACCATGGAGAAAACAATGGGCATTGAAAGTGCACCGAAGAGAAAAATGCATGCGGTTACTTTAATGAGTTTTCTCCTTGTTGCACTCATGGGATCATGTGCTGGTTTTATCACAGTTCTGCTTGGTGAAGTGGTGGAGATACAGTGGGTGTTTTGTTTCCTCGTGCATAATATGGTTTTGGTATCTTGTTGTGTGTGGTGATTTGTAAAGGATATTGTTTAGAATAAAAAAAGTATTAGATCTTAACCACCGAATGACCATTCAAGATTCTCTCAAGTCAAGGTTTAGCACAATGCCAGCATCTGTATCTAATGAAAAAAACTCAGCTCCTTAAGCTCTCTGAGGAGGAAGATGTAGAAATGACAGCCGTGGTGTATGAACACTGGTGCTGTTCGTACCAGATCTTCACTTAAGATGCGAACAGGACCGTCTTTGTCGTTTTGCCCACCCAGTTTTGATTTATGTTGCGACCTGTCTGTAATATTTTCTTGCTAATTTAGCTATTTATGCTTCTCAAAATATAAACAATCCATTATCCATTAATGGAAACCCCCATGACCCAGACCAGGCAGTTTCTACAGTTGGATAAATGAATGCTTTATATGTATTGCATGTTCATGCTCTTTGGTGGTCTGCTTCACATGAAGTAAAAACCTCTTAGCACCTCTAATTTCAACCAGATGCCCTTTCGACCTTTTGAGCCGACTGTCTAAAACAAACCAAAAGTAAACACACCTACCTCGGTCTTACACAAGTTTCTTAATCACACTATTTATTTAAAATCTAAACGTTAAAATACGTACTGTAATGTCGGAAATGTGTGTGATCGATTAGAAAAGGCAGATTTTGCTCACACAGCATATTATATAAAGGTTTTTGGACAATTGAACATAAGATTTGTATGTGTTTTTAATCTACAGTCTTTATATGCTGTTATAATAGACTCCATTCTTCTGGGAAGATGTTCCACTAGATTTTTGAGTGTGCTCATGGAGATCTGTGCTCAAGGACATTAGCCTCATAAGCATTAGTAAGGTTAGGTACTGATGTAGGGTGAGGAGTAGCACCGTGGTCCAGGATGAACCTTATTTCATTTCATTGTATACTGTATCTTATAGAGATATTTATATTTATGGTAAGAAATTTGATTGCACACTAAGCGATGAGGAATAAATATTAATCGCTTCATGCTGTGATGAAGATATAAAGTGTTAAACAATAAGAGTTAGTATTAATAGTTAGTAATAGGATTTTTCTCTTCGTTCTATTTACGGTAAGTTTACCGTTGGGTGCTGATTCTGGGGCACATGCGATTAGAAAATAGGTTTGAAATTATAATTTAAAACTATATTTCCAGCGTGGTAAATAAATTCACATGTTTAAGTGAATTAATAGTTTCTGATATGATAGCTACTTGCGATTAGCGCCTAAACGGCTAACGTTATACACTTGTGATTTAAAGTTTGTGTAGACACTTACAGTTTTTAATAATGCTTGTTTAAATATTAAATAATTATCATTAAATAATGATAATTAAGAAATAATAATACTGAAAAAGCTAATAATATTGAATATCAATTAAATAAAAGTATATAGAGATATACTTTTTACTATACCTATTACTTTTGTCAAATAGATAGATAGATAGATAGATAGATAGATAGATAGATAGATAGATAGATAGATAGATAGATAGATAGATAGATAGATAGATAGATAGATAGATAGATAGATAGATAGATAGATAGATAGATAGATAGATAGATAGATAGATAGATAGATAGATAGATAGATAGATAGATAGATAGATAGAGATTATTAATAAATTTCACCAGCAGTAACTCCGGAAAGGTTCCCAGGTGGAAATTAATGTGTGTTAAGAAACATCTGGCACAAAAGAACGCACAAAACCATTTCGAGGACGTGAAGCAGTAGTGACATTTGACTGGTGTGTCGAACTTCAATACCGCATTTGCGCTTAATTAATTGGTGCTCTGTGAAAAGCCTGCCAAAGAACACTTCAATCCAGCACTTAGAGAACATGCACACAAAAGATGCTTAACACCAAACACAGGAAATGACATTAGGAGATCCAAAACCAAACCAAAACAAGAAAAAAAAATCCGAATATTAAATATATTTTGTCAGATCTTTTTTTTGGTGGTCATTCCAAGTGTGAAAGATAATTAGTATAATTTGAGTCATATAATCGAATCCAATCTCATATAATATAATTTAAATCAAAGAGAAATTTTCTATTCATTCTATCGGTCTGCAAATAGAATTGTTTTTTTTCACTTGTACATTACAGCACAGTGAAATTCTTTCTTCACATATAGCAGCAATGTTAGAAAGCTGGGGATCAGAGTGCAGAGTCAGGCATAATACAGGAGCACAGAGGGTTAAGGGCCTTGTTAAAGAGCCCAAGATTGGCAGCTTGGTGATAATGAGGCTCCTCCTGACCTTCCATCAGTAAAAGGTGCCTTAACCACTGAACCCCCACCTCCCTCACATGCTGTAAAGTGTCTGACTGAAGTTGCAAAAACAAAAGTAGGGATTTATAAGAACATTATTTGAATCATTAATGCATGTTCCATTCTCCTGCTCACCACTTTTTTGTTGCATACACACAGTGAGACCCTTATTCCGCACACACACACTCTTGGCAGATCTGTATCGTGGTCTCCTGAGAGATTCTCCTCAAGCGCAATTTATGCATGTTTGCTTTTCCGTAGCGAGGAATGACATGTTTTTCTGAAACGCAGCGGAGTAAAAAGTAAGATATTCGTCAACGTTTAAAAAAAAACTAACTCTGATTATAGTAGATATTTGAAGAATGTGCTGAAGTTCAGTAAGAAAGTAAAACTAGTTGTTACTGTCTTCCACTGCTCACAATGCAAATGATCCAAGTGCTTACACAGTGGGAAAGCATTCACAAGGCCTCATTGATCGTTAGTGGAATAAAAAAAAAGAAGTCTGTCCTCTCGACTTACTTTCCAAGGTTTAATGTGTTAAATGCTCTAATTCATGTTGCCCATGTTCAATGTAGCCTACGCTCCAGCCCACGGTTTCAGTGTCATCCTGCCACATCACCAGGTTGAAAGACTTGAAAAAGGTCATTGTGGCTGAAACAACAGCGTTCCTGCCCACTTGATATTTTCATGCAGGGCGGATTAGCTGTCTTTTTTAAATCCAGCATTTTAGCACCCAACTATCCATTAGAGTACCATTAACTGTGCATTATTTTCTCTCACACGCTCTTATCGTTCTGTGCACTCAGCAACTCGAAGAATCCATCATGAACGCACTGGGAGCCTGCAAACGCTAGCATCGTATGAAGACCAGGAAAACAGGAAAACAACAAGAAAAGAAATCAAAGCCAAGAACTCCTTCATTCAAGGATATGCAGATTAGAGTAGACCTGGGTTTGCAGTTCAAACTATTGCAGCACAGATTCACAGCAAGACCAATTATTAATCAAGTTAGAATTTTTTTATGTATTTCTGATGCCAGGGTGGATTGGTAAATGACATGCCTGATAGGAACGCCTGATGAAATACATTTACTGCAGCACAGCTAATGGTAAATAAATAATTCATATATTTTCAATGTAACCTACAAAAAAGAATCAATGAACATCTAAGGCTGTTGTTATATAGGTAAGTGGAATTTCCCAAAATAGGAAGTAAATTACTTTCAAATTAATTGCTCGATACATTACATATAATTTTGGAAGGTGTTGAGATTTGTTTCCGCTGTAACAAAATAAAATTGAAATTATACATCATGGACTTCAATCGCTACTCCAGTAATCAATATACTAAACACCGAGAAGGGATTAAAGGACATGTACTATATTCTATATTGTTGCTGTTACATCACTGGACAATTACAACTTGATGAAAACATTGATCAATCATGTAGAAAATTATAATTCTTTATTAATTATTAAAGTTCAAATTTAACATAGTTTTGTCTTGGACTTGGCATTTTGATATATTTCCTAAAAAGTTCTGGTCATTGAGAGAATAAAATATCGCCACATTTTTGCGATCCTCAGAATATTAAGATTAGCAATGTCAAGAAATTATATTTATTTATTTATTTATTTCTAAAGGAGCATGACAATTCTTGTAACTCTTTTGTCTCAAACTCTTTGGTTATTGTGGGAAAAACAAAACACTGATTTAAAATGTTATTCATTTGAAGCAAACGTATTTGTTACATTAATAAACCAAAAGGAAAAAAACTAGAAAATGAAATTTGAGAAATATGGAATTTACAGTACATATTCTAGGATCACGTAAACACATTTAGGAAATGACGGCATATTATATACATATTCTAAAATCCAATGAACAGACATTTCTTAAAATACCAATTAAAAATTTGCAATTAAAAAAAAATCTATATTATTCTAAGAATTACAAAAAAAAAAAAAAAATCCCCTGGTTTACAGCGCCTCCCCTGGTTCATAGCGGAATTGCATTTTCCACAAAACTAATTAGTTTGGCTGATTTTCCCGGTCTCTCACGGATCGCACGATAGACCAAAAAAACGTATAGTGAATTGTATTTATGTTAAATGAATAAAAATAGAATTATTATTTATAAAATGATGCAAAATGTTAATACAGTACAGTACTGTATTTTTAAAATAGCATTTTTTGGGGTGGTGTCTGTTTATCGCTTTTTTTGTTTATATCACGGGCGGTTTTGGAACGTAACCACAGCGATAAACGGGGGATTACTGTATCTATGGGTCTAAATCCCTGCAGTCCAAATTCGAATTGCATGGTGTTGAATATGGAGTGGAAACAACCCCAAACCATTAAGCTTTCACCTCCATGTTTGACTGGGGGTGTGAGACAGTCTGCTAACATCTTCTCTCCTGTTCTACATCTTACACAAGTTTTTCTGTTAGAGCCAAAAATGTCTACCCACCTGTCCTCAGAACTTTCCTCCAGTCAATCACTGTCCCATTCTTGTGTGATTTTTGTCTTTTACCTTGTGTGTTGAATATAAAAGAAAGGCCCATGCATGGTGTTTCCAAACATTTGACAGGTTCTGTACTGTAGCTACAGAAGAAAGCAATGTGCCTTGTTAAGAATTTCTTCCATGTGTGTTTGAAATGAAAGGTTCTGCAGAGAAGATCAATCAGCATTAGGAGACACAAATCAAACAGATGGCATTCTGTCATTTATTTACACAAATACAAAAGAATGTTGGCAGCTTCTGATTGATACAAGCATTCATTAGTCTTAACTACATGGGCTAATGCTAACATTATAGAAAGTTTATGTGTCAGCAAAACTGTGCAGATTGGAGAACTTCAAGTACTGTAAAATGGTGCAAAAGTGCTTTGAGTCTCTAGTAATGAATAAATCTACACTGGTACACCAGATTACCAACTTAATATAAATATAACTCGAATTCTACAAACTTGGAAAGTGCTAATTTAAGTATTTCAGGAAGAGGTAGGTCTTCAGTCGTCGCTTGAAGATACCCAGGGACATCTAGGGGAAGTTCGTTCCACCTCGGTGCCAGAACAGAGAAGACCCTTGAAGTCATACATACCTCTTATTCTGAGAGAAGGTGGTACCAGTCGAGCAGTGCTGGAGGATCTCAGACAGCGTGGTGCAGTGCGAGATGTGATGGGGTCTCTGAGGTAAGATGGCGCTGGTCCATTTTTGGCCTTGTAGGCAAACATCAGTGTTTTGAATCTCAGACGTGCAGCTACTGGAAGCCAGTGAAGGGAGCGCAGCAGTGGGGTGGTGTGGGAGAACTTGGGCTGATTGAACACTGCGTTTTGGATCATTTCCTTCATCCCCCCTTCATTTTTCTTCTCTCCACTTTTTGGTTTAAGACTGTATGAACTGAGCTAAACCTTCATATATATGCTTAAATTGTAAACATCTGGGCATCAACATCTAAACCAACTGCTTGTATATAACGAATAACTTGCTGTAATCAATATGTCTATTAAATAACCTTGTGGAAAAAAACCCCAAGGTCATTTTTTATGCCTCAAGATTTCTGGGGTCTTTGTCTCTTACTCTGGATGATGACATGAATTTTGCCTTGTTATCTCCGCAGACATTGTATGGTAACATTTCTTTTCATTAAAATGCCCCGGCGCCCAAATTCGAGCTTCACAATAACATGGCTTTCCAAGGTTGAAGTAGAAGAATGTCCTACACAGATCTATGACCTTTATCTGACTGCACATCTAGATAGCACATCTTGACTGTGCACCACACCTTCTCACACAACATCAGTACCTAATCTCATTAATGCTCTTTTAACTAAAATGAACACAAATCCCCAAAGTCACAACCCAAAAATCTACTGGAAAGCTTTGACAGAAAAGTTGTGCATTAAATTAAAATTAAAATAAAAAAAATTTAATTAAAATTTAAAAAAGTAAAAAAAAAATAATTCCCCAGCATGTACGGTTCTACCCCCTTTATGTGGTAGAAACAAACCAGGGTTTGAGTATAGTGGTCAAAAAATGAATGCATGAATGCATGTCCACGTTTCCAGCTTTTTTTTTTCTCTCCCCTAAGTACAAAAAAAAAAAAAAAGTCTCAGCATTGGTTTAATTTGTGCAAATTTTCTGAACAATTATTTTTATTTAAGTGGGTTATAGTTTGCTATTTTGGGCTTGGCACATTTATTATGCATGATATCTGATGTTTTTTTTTATATATTTTAATAAATAAACCAGTATTTGATTCATGCTGAGTGATGGCCTGATTGCCAGATGCTTGGAGTAAATAAGCTCGAGCTCATCACAAAGCAGCACGTGTCCTAAATGCGCGTGTCAAACATATCCACACGGGTTTAGATCCAAACCCTGGTGAACATTCGGTCCCCCGCGTGGGCACGCATCTCTCCTCCCCTTCATTTACGCTCTACTACGCGCGCACACACACGCGCTTGCGCGCACGGGCGCTGGAGCAAGTCGCGTAACGGAGCTCCTCCAGACTTCCAGGAGATCTACGTTGGAGGTTATGACACGCGACGAGCCGACACAAGTTTCAAACCCTCCACGACCCCACTCAGGCCGCGTGTCTCCCACGTGAATCGCCCGGGGGAGATTGCAGAAAGTGAGCGCGTGCGCGCCACTTTAGGGTTGCTGGTGCACGAGTGATGGAGAGAAGGAGGGATGCGTGTACCTGCGTGTGTTAGTAGTACATGTGTGGGACGTGGGCTTTGGGGAATGGGGATGTACTCTTAACATTACAGCGAGATTTTGGATATTTCTGGCGACATGACACACACACTTTGGTGGAACTTGGCGAGATTGGTCGCTTTCTGGAGGCTGGTGCATGCACAAGTAAGTCAGCAACCATTATATCACCTCTATGATGTTTCCTTGCTTCCATAATTTGCTGCCAAGACTTTGTTAAAAAAGAATTCTGCACGACTATGCCTATTTGTGTATGTGCGCGTGCGTGCGTGCGTGCGTATGTGCACCAGACAAAAAAATCAACTTATAAATAATATTAAAAAATCTAAAATAATTCATGGTTCAAATGATTAATGGAGGTAAAAATATTTATTTAGTTATTTATTATTATTTTTTTTTATATTGAAGTTTTTACACATTGAAGTAAAAAAAAGTAAAAAAAAAAAATAATAAATTATATATTTTTAATTTATGTAAAAAAATATTTATTTGACAGAGAAACAACATACTGATATGCAATTAGAGCATGGGTGTAAAGCAAATTACCAGGAAACACAATGCATAGTGGGATATGGATTGTTTTTGTTTTAGGGGTAAAAATCAGAAAAAACTTTCCCTGCTATTGTATATACTTTACTGTAACTTTGTGCCTGTAAGTTGCCAGTTAAGTACAATTAATACATATTTTGTTATAAAACCTCATGAATCTCAATAACAAATTCTATGACATTAACTTATGGCAAAAACCAGATAGAACCACATAAATGCCACCATCCACATAGAGTAGATTAATAATATTATTATTATTATTATTATTATTATTATTATATAAAAAAAAATTAATGCTTTATTATTTACACCTCAGTCTATGTATATACTGTAGATGGTACCAAAGAAGCTCCACCAAACCCACTGTGCAGTTCCACCATCCAGAGTGTATTATTGCCTCATGTACAGTGACTGGAACAATGAAATTGGCAATACTTATGAATAAAAAAATCATTTTTAATTATTAAAAATTGCTCATTGCTTTATTTATGTTTTTCTGTATATAGTCTGAGTTTGAGAGTTTTAATTATTCTGTCTATGGCACATAGAATAGGACTGTACCTTGTTTATGTGATATTGCACATTGCTTTATGAACAATTTCTTTTCCCAACAGCATTACTGGCATACACTGCACTTTTCCTGGTTTCTCTCATCCCCCCAATTACTGATTCTTCTCCCTTTTTTTTGCACATTACTGCATGTGCTGATCTTAAGGGTTTAGCAGTGGCGGAGGTAAGAGAGAAATAAAACAACAAATACTCCAGCTTTGAATTAACACCTACTCTGTGTATTCAAGTCCATCTATAAAGGTGAAATAAGTACAATAATTTCAGGTGACGTGACCTACGGTGTTGAAAATGGTTTAATCCACCTACGCGTGTGTGTTTTATTATTTTTTGTGAATATGACGCATATAGTGAAACAAACAGAAACTTGCTTTTTTGTGCTCTTTCAGCAGGCCTGCGTTTTTTTTTTTTACAGAGACAGACTAAATAAATTGCACCACGAATTGTGCTGAAATCGACACTACATCCTGCTCATCGGTCATCATATGTACATACATTTTTTTGCTTTCTCCAGTGAGTTAAATTGACGTATCTGGAAGAGCTAATTATGGATTTACAAGAGCCTCACCAACATCATCTTAATCCCCTTTCATCCGTACAAATTGCTGGACCTGAAAGTCCATGAGTGCCACAATCTAGTGCAAAGCCTTCCAAAGTATGGAGGTTATTACAATAGTTGATTGAGAATATTTGATTGAGGTTATGACGTGCCCACAGACTTCTTTTCTTCATAATAATGCACATCCTGTTTACTTCCAGTTCTCCAGTTTTTATTTACCCATGCTCTACCAATGGCATAGAGCTGCCCGATGAAGTCAAGTGTCTCCTCCTCCTCCTCCTCCTAAAGTGAACTACCAAACATCACTTGAAACCATGACTCAATGTTCAGTACTAAGAACTTATTTTTCCACAAACACATCACTAAATCTCTATCAGACTCAACTATGACTGACCATAAGTATAAATTCTGTTTCATAACTATTCATTATTCAAGTCAATACTATCCAAAGAGAGAGACTAGTAAACAAAACTAATGATGAGACTACCGTTGTGGTTTGTCACATGATTCAGAATGGCAGATCTGCTCCGAGAGGGTTGTGTGTACATGTTGGAACCGCAAATAAAACTCTGTAGCCTAATTGCTGAATTCTGAACAACATGGGATTAATTACTGGTAGAAACTGAATGTGTATGGAAGATAGAAGGGCTCAGTGGTGTCATGGCCATGGCATCCTGTTCCAGAGGGCTGTGCTCGGACTCCACTAGCTTGACCTACAGATGGCAATAAGTGGATCTCGCATTGGTAAAAAAAAGGGCCTTGGTTTGCTTTGACTTGGGTCACACCAGCTGACTGGCTGTCTGACCTCATGCCATCTTGATAATGGTGTCTGACTTTAAAGGTTGGAGCAGGCTAACATGGGGCAATGTGGTAAAAATGCTAGGCCATTAGCTAGGCCATTAGCGCCAATTTCAGTTAGAGTTGATTCATATATATACACTGATCTCTGTGCCACAGTGGCATTATGCTGCCCCTAAGCAACTGAGGCATGTTTAGGAAAAACATTGAGAGGAAAAAAATTTAAGGAATAAAACTGACTGGTGGGGGAATGAGGAGGGAATGGAGGAAGTGGAGGAAGACTGACCTCCTCATCTTTTGTTCTTGTGCCAGCAATTTACCTCAGTAAAAAATACCAGGCTGTAAGAGCAGCAACTCAACCATGCTAGGTGTGATTAGCCACAGGGCAGCAAGGCAATAGACGGCAGGAAAAATAGAGAAAGTAGGGAGGACTAAGTGATGGACCCTGCCTAGGTGGAAAGAAAAAAAATATCTTTGTACAGTTTATGTCTTATGGATCAATATATATTTTGAGGTTGTCTCAGTGTGTTGGTGTGTTTACACAGGCTGGTCCAGATGGGGAAATCACAGCAGAAGAGCAAGTGCAGATGCTTCTGGATGCCAAACTCCAGTGCCTCCACTCCATCTCAACTCACGATCTGGCAGGTAAGGAGAATCACCACGATGGTTTTCTGAGATAGATTAAATCTGGAATTGCTGCTTTTGTACACAAAAGTTGTAGCTGGTCTGATATTGAGCACAAACATGCATATTTCTCTTTTGTCTTTTTTGGCAAACCCACTTGCTTCTTTGGCAGAAAGATGGATGTACAGTCATGGGGAAAAGGAAATGATACCCTTCTCCAATTCTATCTTTTCACACAATCGAACATTACTCTCAGTAGAGTGCAAAAGCAACAAGTCGAGGCAGAATTCTGTGATTTGCATAAAATACTTTCAAATACAATTGCATGAAAAAACACCAC
This sequence comes from Silurus lanzhouensis, assembly GCA_039877035.1. NCBI lineage: Eukaryota > Metazoa > Chordata > Actinopteri > Siluriformes > Siluridae > Silurus > Silurus lanzhouensis. Next base: position 379,605 of record JBCEWE010000422.1, on the reverse strand, counting down.
ATCCCCCATCGATCTTGTGTTGTTTCCTGAACATAGATAGGGTTGTACATAGATTATGTCGTGTTGTTAATCATATATTATTATTTTAAACTTTAAAATTGCTTAGTGTTTTCTTCTCATGTCGAACATAGCTGGAGGCCTCCTCTTTCTCAGAATAAGGGTTTGTATGGATACAATTATGGAAAAAAGAATGTAAAAAATAAGGAAATCCGAAAATAGCACATTAAAGCATGATACAGTATGACTCACATTTTGATTGCACAATTGAGCATTTTGTGGCAATATTAAATTGTGCCTATAATTAACTCATTAGACAACAAAGCTAAAAGCTAAAATCCTTCTACCTGATTTTTTTTTTATTTTTCTATTTTTTAATCCAGGCGTTAAATACTTTAGTTTAGTAGATAAGACACTGCTGGAAAACGTCTGGCAGCTCTCCTTCCGCTAAAGGATTTTAGCAAGAAAGACCAACAGACTTCAGTCTTTCATATTGTATTATATTCAACTCTCTCAATGTCCGGACTGTTTCATGGACTGGACTTTTTCAATGTGCTGCTATTTGATGTATCTGATCTCCAAGTCTCAGCTATTTAGAAGGCACGTTTTCCCGCTGTGTAGCACCGCAGTAAACATCTCATCATTTCAACATTTTAGATTTCGGAGTTTGTAGGTTCCCTGGTGGTCTAGGGGTTAGGATGCGGCGCTCTCACCGCTGGGGGCCATGATCGATTCCTGGTCAGGGAACCAACCCCAGCCATTAGGGTTGCACAAGCCAGTGCACTCTTAGTGCCGGTCCCAAGCCCGGATAAATGGGGAGGGTTGTGTTAGGAAGGTCATCCAGTGTAAAAACGTGCCAAATCGAACATGTGTATCATGAATACTGATTATCTGATGTGGTGACCCCTAGTGGGAGAAGTTGAAAGAAAGATTTCGGAGTTTGTAACAGATGGTGATATTTAGCTTAACTTATTGCAATTAACACCCAGGAACATGAGTGAGTAAGAGAGAGAGAGAGAAATTGAAAGAGGAAACAAGAGTGAGAGGAGTAAATCAGCTTACATTATAACAAGATGTTTGGAAGGGTTTCAAGAGAGAACCCCTACTGGAACTTCAAATGGAAACCAGTTCTATGGTCAGATGAAACCTAAATAGAGCTTTTAGGCAGTAATCAACAGAGATGGGTTTGGCACACAGAGAGGTAGACGGATGGAAAAGTAAAGAATGCCCATGGTCAAAAATGGCGGTGGCTCTTTAATGTTTTTGGGCTGTTTTCCTGTTTATTGCCACTGAAAAAAAAAAAAAATGGCTGCCATCAAGGATTGCAAGCCATATTACTGTTTCATTTGATAAGCAAAGTTAAATTGTCAGCTTTGGAGAATAGAAAGGACAGTCATTGTGAGTATTTTGATAAAGTTCTCATTATTTATGTATGTAAAGTAATAATAGAAGCAGTCTAATCTAAAGTAATATCAATGAACTTCTTATATGTATGGAAAACTGCTTCAGAGATTTGTGTTCAAACATTTATCACGTTACAAACATGGGAAACGCTGTTCATATGAACACTTGTAGCTATGAGAGAGACAGCTTTATTTTCACCGTGGCCTTTACAGATAATTAAAATCGCATCTGTGCACTTCACACCTGCTGTATAAGGTTGCCAGGTTTTTCTTAAGTAGTGATCTTGAAGGAGGATTTTTTTTTTCCAATTACATTTAATACGCCTCTTTTAAAACAGCTATGTCAGCACTATTTTCACAACTACTCATTTGTCTGCTCATGCCAAATGTTATTCTGTATTTTACTGCATTCTGTTATATGCAGTAACATCTGTCCCAGATGTCTGAAAAGAAATCTGAAGCTCAAGAGATAATTCTGTGGTCTGAATAGTGAAGTGTGAACATTTAGCTGAAATACCATGCCTCTTGTAAAACGTCTTGACTTGTTGGATGTCTCTTTCTGACCTTGCGATCCAGTAACTCCCAGAGCAGTTCAATAGGATTTAATTGCAGTGACCAGGCATGACAGATATCCAGCTGATTGTTTGAGCTTGGACCTATGCTTCAGTTCAAAGTCTTGTGGAATGGAAGCATTGGTGGGTCAGTAATTATTTCACCCAGAAAAAGTCTTCAACCATCCCTGCTCCACAACAAACCCAAACCATTAAGCTTCCACCTTTATGTTTGTCTGTGGGTGGGGACCAGTCTGCTAACATTTTCTCTCCTGTTCTTACATTGTCATTCGCTGTCCAATGACAGTGTGTGTTGTGTCTTTGTCTTTGATCGAAGTTGTTGCCTATAATCAAAAGGAACATGCATGCATCTCAAAAACAGCATACAAGCAATTAAACGATCCAAAACTTGTAAATGATAAACACGTTGCAGTCAAACAGAGGTACATGTTGTACAGATGTAGACACAGCATATCTCATTGACACTGTATACACCTAGCTGAAAATGTTAGGTGTCCCAATACTTTTGCCAATATTATCTATCTATCTATCTATCTATCTATCTATCTATCTATCTATCTATCTATCTATCTATCTATCTATCTATCTAGTGTTTTCCATTTATATATGATTATTCAACATGAACAACAATATGCAAAACGATGATGCGCATATTAAATTAATACAGCAATTATCAATTAAATCATTTTTAAATAGACTTTAACATCACCCACCTTTTCTGAAGATTCACTCGGTCGCACCTTACTTAAATCGTACAATATATCATGATGTAACATAAAGAATGTTGGCATTTTAGCACTTTTATTTTGAATTTTATTTCATATCGGTACAAAACTAGCAGCGGTGAAACAGTCCTCGACTTAAATTTCAAGTTATTCCCAAGTTAGCTAGGCTGCAGGAATGTATATTTATATTACCCACATGTGTAGCATACATACAAGAGAAGCTAACGCCTTAGCGTGAAGCTAATACATGTAGTGTTTTTGTAGTATATCACTTGAAAATCTCCACTTACATTTTGTTTTTTTACAAAGAGGAATGTACAATATGTGTGACAAGGTCAAGGTCTGTTTTTATAATGACATATTGAAACCTTTCTTCCTGGGTGACATTCTATGAATATACTTAGTAAAAAAGTAAAAGAAAACATGTACGAACTTGAATGGGTATGAAAGAGCGGTTGCACATTTCTTGCTCTTTATTTTTCAATCTTATAAGGAATTTTAGGAAAGGACTCAATGTTGTGTTGTAGGTAGTACAGTTATAAATGCATGGGAATATTTGTAACACATGGTTTTTATTAAGAAATGTAATTTCTTAGTCAATTAATTTTATTTTTTACCAAGGGTGCTAATAATAGAGCCAACTGTAGCTCTTTTAGGTTATTTAGATAGTTTTTCCTTATTTCTTTTTAAAACCATTAGTAGGGTGATCTTATATTTATTTGATATTTTATAATTAGATAGATATTTTACAATTATTGTAAACGGCACTACATTTTATTAACGCGCTATCAATTCAGCGCGCATTTGTGTTTCACCATTTTTTATAGAAAATGTAAATACAGCAATTAAAAGGCGAAATTAAAACCTTCGGCAAAAAATACGTTTATCCACGACGTCCTTTCTTAGATATACAATAAATAAATAGATAAACTCCAGATAAAAATATTTTTAATCAGTAAACTTTTGTTTTATTTCTGCGCCAAGTCTCAAATCAAACACCAAATCCGCCATGTTTTACACAATTAACCCTCTAGGTGGCGTTTTGTGGGGTTTTCCCTCATAATGGCGACACAAATTGAAATTACTGTCTTTATTGATCGTACAGATAAAAACAATTCATCATTCAAAACTGTAAAATGTCTATAATTTTCTATATATAAGCTTCCTGACTTGACTTGAAGAGGTGCGGTCTCTCCGGTATCACCTCATTAACTGTCCGTGTGGAAACATAGCAAAGGCTCTTAATGATGTCCACACGTCTCTGCACTGATATAACCTTTATATTTAATCACTGTACATATGCTTACATACATATCACATGCTGTAAATATGATACATGTTTAACACCTCCAAGCTGCCAGTTTTGGGCACCTGAGCAAGCACTTAACTCACTACTGCTCATTTAGTAAATGAGATCATTAAGAGACGCTCGGGATAAACACTTCCAACAGGAAGTGGCTATATCTCGCTATCTTTGTCTCTCTATATTTTCTCTATCTAATTGTCATTGTGTCTCTTTTAGTAAGTGTCTTTGTCTCACTGTATATGTTTCTCTCTTGCTGTCTCTCTATTTGTTTCTCACTCTTTGTAAAGCTGTGTCTGTGTCTCTTTGTCTTTGTCTCTGTCTTTCCTGCTTATTTACATGTCTAACATAGTTTTGAGTTTTGAAAGTAATGCCATTAGCGATCTATGATGAAAGACTTTCCTGGTTCGATTCTTACCTCTAGTTTCATATTGAACATTATATGAAGTTTTTAAAAACAGAACAATAAAAGTTCATTAAAATTGGTTGCTGGTAAATCATGGTATATCAGTGGTGCAGGTGTTGGAGATGTGGTTCTTGTACCTGAGTCACTTCTCATAGACTTCGAGTAACTGAGAGAATGTACAGGAAGGAGAAGTTTTGACCCTCTACCATCATGATCTAAGAGAAAACAGTGGTCTCCTAACTATAGAAAAGCCAAGAGTCCAATAAGCAAAGGCTTGTTTGCCTCCCCTATGTTGGTGTAATGGTCAGTGAAGTGGTCGCTGCTATCTGACTCACCCGGTTCGATTCCTACCCCTTAGCTTTCCTTTAAATTGTTTAAAAAGTTTTAAGCTTTGCCTCTGGGTTGAGAGGTTGCCGGTTCAAACCCCGGCCAAGGCTCAAAGTTAAGAGTGTGGAAGGTTCCGGTGACGGTAGTGAGGAAGGTGTCGGGAATGGCTGCGTGGAAGGTTGGATGTGGACGGTTTCGGAGGGTGTATCCTGAAGCAGGGGAGCAATATCCGGGCATCTGCCCCCCCCAGTGTCTGAGAAGCTGAAAACAGGGGGTTATGAAGCAAAAACGTCCAAAAAAGTATTGACATAGTTTTGCATATATATGGAAAAATTCTTGGATACTTTTAGATGCGGCACAAGCCTTAAACCACTGAGCGACCACTGCTGAAAAGCATGTGTGCTTTTTGGAGGGTTCATACTTTGTTTCATGGCAGCGCAGTAAGAAAGAAGGCATGTAGGACTGGCTTTGAAACCTTATCACCAGTGTGGACTATATTAGGGACCATGTTCAGGTACAAGCCTTAACCCACTGAGCTACCACAGAAGTGCATTTTTTTATTTTTTTTTTTGGGTGGGGTTATCTTTCATTAAAGACCAGGAAATCAAGAAATGAATCCAACACAGTAAGGACAGAATTGAAATGTTTTCAGAGTGGACAAGGTCCAGAAGTTTTATTTACCAACACAGCAACCACCAGCTCGACCAGGAATCAAACTCTCAAACTCTTCCTCGTGGGGACCCTGACATTAACCCACTAGTCTATCACATCCATCCATCCATCCATTTATCCATCCATCTATCTATCTATCTATCTATCTATCTATCTATCTATCTATCTATCTATCTATCTGTCTGTCTGTCTGTCTGTCTGTCTGTCTGTCTGTCTGTCTGTCTGTCTGTCTGTCTGTCTGTCTGTCTAATATGATGTGAGGTCCAGTTAACAGCTAAAACAGGTAGCAGTAATAACTACTTTTTACTTAAGTACATGTCTGAGCCAAAACCTCTTTACTTTCACTTGAGTAAAAAAGTATAATCAGTACTTCACCTTTTACCGGAGTATTTTAAAACATGAGGATCTGAACTTCTACTTAAGTAAAGGATGTGTGTACTTTTGTACTCATAATACCAATATTATATTATATAGACCATACAGCAAAAAAAGTCAACAATAGAACTGCAAGATGTACTGCTCTGCAAGCATGATCAAAACACCTGCAGATTTTAAAATGACATTTTCTGGTCAAACAAGATGAACAGCCCGCCGATACCAGTGGGACAGGAAGACAAACTCGACTGTGACAGCATGCCAAACAAGAGCTTTTAGAAGTATAATGCAACAGCACAGTGAAATGTGTAGAACTTGGTGGGCCATATTATAGCTTCCTTGTGTGTAGAGACAGAAGTGTTTTTGCAGTGGGTCCATCTCATTCTATAAAGTTGTAGCCCACCCAAGAGGGGCATTCTGATAGATCATCAAGAAAAGCTTCTATATCGACCTACCTAAAGTGTAACTCCAGAGGATAATGGGCTACAAGCCAGTATGATGAACACCTAAGCAATACTAGAGCTCGATGCTAGTGCCATGAACACTATCCTATTGCACAGTCCACCAGTTTTAAAGAAGAGCTTGTAATTTGCTTGAGAGTGTCAGAAATCCGTGACCTGGTAAAAGAGAACACATGATGACTGTGGAAACGACAGGCTGCAAATGAGAGAACAGTGACCTAAATATCACAAACATAATAACGAGCCGACACACTGGTTTGCAATATGTGCACACCGGGTTGCTAACACCTTTGCTCCTGCCCCTCAGTGAGATGAAGCCCCTAATGTGGGATGTAGTAACCACAGAAAAATTACAGCCAGCATTTCAAACTAAGGGAGCTATAGCAACAGGGCTATGGTAAATAATAATATATATTCTGTTATATATATACCACTAAAGAGACTGGTAAAACACTTTTGGCTATCGGGCCACTAGCGCCTCGGCTTGGTCTTTGGCACAGTTTCAGAAGGCACTGCTTTCTTGGTTTGAAATATGAACTAAACATATGTGACTAAGTCAGACTGAGAGGCACAAGTTATTATTGAAAGAAAGATGGCATGTGGTTCTAAAATCGGCATATCAACATACTCAGAAACCGGTGTCGCACATACTAGCGCAGACAGACAATGCTATGTTGTTGTTTTACATTTGCGTGAGTTGCCTACTCATTGGGCTATCGAAAGCCCAAAGTGGCTCACCTAAAACGCCTATGGAAAGGCAGATGTTGATGGATTTGTAAACAGAGACCTCACTGTCTAATATAGTTCATGAATACGATAAAGACAAGGGTTTCTGACCATTCATTCACATGTCCAGCCATTTTTGAAACCACATGCTTTTCTCCAGGCTGCACATTATGTATGAAATCCATGCTGACATTCAGGCTGTACAGATCTTTTATCTGTCCGCTGTCAGACCTATTAAAAGCCCCTTCTTGCTCTTTACCCATCAGACTGGACTGCTATACCAGAGATAAGGGTCTTAGTGGCACAGATAGATCTGGCACCTGTTGGTGATCCCAGCACACTGGCATGTGTGGAGTTTGGACCTCTTTCAGTGTTTAAAGGCTCTGGCATGGAGAAGCCGGTGTTGGATCTATAATGATCGCAAATGTTGACCTATTTTATGAGTTGCTCAGTAGCTCCTGGTTCCATAACCTCAAATGACTGTATAAGACTGTAGAAAGGACATTACTTATATTTGTACACTCCAGTGCTCGTGTTAGTTCTCACTCTCCAGCGTTCTGTATTGTAAAGACTATAATCACACTCTTGTTGTCACCCAAATGAGGATGGGTTCCCATTTTGAGTCTGGTTCCTCTCAAGGTTTCTTCCTCATAACATCTAAGGGAGTTTTTCCTCACCACAGTCGCCACGGCTGCTCATCAGGGATAAATACACATCGTTCTTCTTAACTGTTAAATTCTGTAATGTTACTTTGAGACAATGTCTGTTGTGCCATAGAAATAAATTTGACTTGACTGTGGAAAACTAATACCCTTCCTAATTTATTTCACTATGAACAGTATTTTAGACTTGGTATCTTTTTCTGACTGTATATTGCATTAATTAATATAAGGTGTGAACAAGTTGTAGAATGTGTCCACCCCCACACTAAGTAGTGTTCATACACTTGGATATGGATTGGCTGCTAGACTGAAAAGTGATGCATGAATTACAAGATGATATGAGTATAAAGTCAACGAAAAGTACTACTTTTAGTTAATGCCATTTGACACATGCTTCTGGGCAGTGCTAAAAAACCCTACATAATCAGGAATCATATATGAACCTGATCTGACGTTTTAATCTTAATAGTGAACAACATCAGAACTTGGAGTCTTTATCATTTTATATAAAGTACAGTAATGAGACTGGAAGTAAATCTCAAAATAGGTCAGATTTATGGATATAATCCAAAAAATAAAGCAATAATAACAGTCGCTGTGATTAGAAAAAAATGTGAAAATCTGCCACTTAGACATAGAAGGTACAATACTTAATAATTTTTTAATATGGTAGTGTTGGCACAAAACACAAAGAAGTTTGCCAAAGCCAGAAAAATATCTCTCACAAAGCAAGTTTTCTACACTGAGATGAAAATTCTTCCATGAGGATTATATATCTAGAGGGTTTTTGGCTATGAATCACCCTTTTTCTGTTTCCTTTTTTTTTCATGGTAAAAAAGTGGATGTGTGCCCTCCAGAATGGGACGGTTTGATTTGTTGGCCACAAGGTTCCCCTGGATTTCTAACCAAAGTGCCCTGTCCTAGATACATCTACGATTTCAACCATGCAGGTATGTTATTGAAATTTACAGCATTTTTCTAATGATCTACAGTGACTTGATTTGTTGTCAAAGAATTTTCCTCAGACTAGTATAAACAGGTCAAGGTGTACGAATAATATCAAAAGGGAACCGTTCTAGTTGTTCTAAACGTCTTCCATTTTGAGATGGAGGCCGTTTGTACTCTTGGGATCTTTTAATAAGGCAGGATTTTTGCAACATTTCAGGATTTGTGGTTTAAAACAGTCCTGTGTCTCAGCTTTGACCTACGTTTTTTGCTCTGATACACTTTTTCAGCTTTAAGACCTTATATCGGGAGATGTTTCCAAACAATGCCCATTCAAAGAAATATGCCAAAGGTGGACTGTAATTATAGTAAACAAATCAGTAGCATCTCAATGATGATCTAGAGAAGCGTGCTGCTTCATAGCAAAGTGTCTGAATAGTTATATCAATAAAATATATATATATATGCCGTATTTTTGGACTATAAGCCGCTACTTTTTTCCCACCTTTTAAACCCCGCGGCTTAAACAACGAAGCGGCTTATTTATGAATTTTTCCTGGGTTTTTCCCGGTTTCACAAAATTCAAGCCAAAAAACTGAACCCCATAACATTAGACCAATGAATTTTCCGAACGGAAAAACGCACCTCATCTGTGTTCTGAGCTGCACGGCATCGAGAGAAAAAAAGTTTTTTTTTTAAACGCATGACGATGCCAAAAGATAAACTCCAGAGAGAAATAGTTGTGAAAGGAAGGAGGAAGACAGTGAACAATGACTTACTTGCTCAGCTACTGTTTAGATATAAGCCGTTGTAGCGTGTTGAGTCTGGGTGAAGGGAGAGCTCGCTAACTCCAGTTGCAACAGAAATCATATAAGCACAGACAGGTTTCCAAAACTCATGCTTTTTTATTTTTCTTGGCAACAGCGTTACGGGTTAGTCAAAGAAACTTAGAAATGAGCATCAGAAAATAATAAAGACATATTCCTCGGCCTTGCACACATGCAGTATTACCGGAAAATGCGGCGGCAGGCTATTCCCATAATACCACTATGCTCTTAAAGGAGCCACAACATATTTCACCCGTTACACCGTGTAACAGACACTGTCTTTTGTTAAAGCCTGTGTAAAGCTCATTAGTTTCAGTGTAGACACCTGCGACTTATAGACAGGTGCGGCTTATTAATGTTATTAAATATTTGTCAAATTCAGTGGGTGCGGCTTATATATGCGCTTTATAGTCCGAAAATTACGGTATATATATATTTTTTTCTTTAATAATTTTGCTTGAGGTATGGAATGTATATTGATTTGGAAAAATATAATAAAATGAGATTAAATGAAGGTTGGAACACGTGAATACTGTGAATGCACTCAACAGATACGTTAGTACATAATGTATGCTAACATATTTTCACCATCACAGGTTATGCCTACAGAAGGTGTGAATCCAATAGTTCCTGGGTGCTTGGAGAAGGCTTGAATAAGACATGGGCTAATTACACAGAGTGTATAAAATCTCCTGGGCCCAACAGAGAGAGAGTAAGCTATTGCCCAATAATGTTCTGCTTTTATTTTCCTGTTATGGAGATATTCCCAGTGTGAATTAACCACTTATTTGTACCTTTAAACTTGCAGGAAGAATTTTTTGAAAGGCTTTATATCATGTACACTGTGGGGTATGCAGTGTCCTTTGGGTCTCTTCTGGTGGCCATCCTCATCATTGGATATTTTAGGTAAGGTTGTACAGTATGTGTGTATTTTCTATTGCCAAAGTTGCTTACTGAATTATTAATACATATTGACACAAAAATACGTACGACAAACATAAAATATAAGATTTTTTAAACCTATTTTAAAAATATTTGACTTATGAAAGAATATATATTATTGTAAATATAAATATTTTTCAATATTATAAAATGAATTAATTGAAGCTTTTATGTCACTAGAATGCGAATCTAAATTATTTGCCTATAGAATAAAACAAACTTAATTTTTATTTTATTTTTTATTTAGAAATTGACTCAATATGTTTATATTTGCTATATAGTAATTCAATTACATTTTTAAAATATTTTTTTCTATTTTATTATTTTCCTTCGTCAAGATTCGCAGAGAATTACATGTTCTCCGTTTCACAATTTAACAATCCCACAGGATTTTAGATATTAGCCTTACTAATGTGCTGTTTCATTTACACTATATGGACAAAAGTTTGTGGACACCTGACCAGTAGATTCGTCTGTGCATTTTTTGAACATCCCAATCCGCATTTAGTTCCCATTTGCTGTTACTGTATAGTAACCTCCACTTTTTTGAGAGAAGGTTCCACTAGATTTTGAAGATTTTGTGCTCATTTAGAGGTGAGAAGGCCTTGGGTACAATTAGCAAAGCATCCATCTATCCATCCACCCACCCATCCACAAACCCATCCATCCATCCATCTATCCATCCATCCATCCACCCATCTATCCATCCATCCATCCATCCACCCATCCATCCATCCATCTATCCATCCATCCATCCACCCATCCATCCATCCATCCATCCATCCATCTATCCATCCAGCTATCCACCCATCCATCCATCCATCCATCCATCCATCCATCCATTCATCCATCCATCCACCCATCCATCCATCCATCCATTCATCCATCTATCCACCCATCCATCCATCCATCTATCTATCCATCCATCCATCCATCCATCCATCCATCCATCCACCCATCCATCCATCCATCCATCCATCCAGCTATCCACCCATCCACCCATCCATCCATCCATCCATCCACCCATCCACCCATCCATCCATCCATCCACTTTGTTCTCAACTTGTATGTTGCAAATACCATGCTCAATGCCAATATGCAAATAAGCTGAAATTGAGATTGAAAGCCAAACAGCTGCAGAAACAGTGGTGTACAAAAGCAGAGAGCGAGAGAGAGAAAGAAAGAAAGAAAGAGAGAGAGAGAGAGAGAGAGAGAGAGAGAGAGAGAGAGAGAGAGAGAGAGAGAGAGAGAATAGCGATTATAGCCAAGCTGATCACAACACAGTGACAAAAGCTGATAATATAAAGGTTTAGAAGATTATGTTGTCAACTCAACCTCACATTGTACATTTGGTTCTTAATGTTCTGGAGTATAATACTATGGACAGAACAAAAAATGTTTTAAATAATACAAAAGACAAACCATAATTGTAGATTCAGGAGCAGGTTGTGCATGAATTATGCTAATGAGCTTTAATGCATCCAAATTGTCCATGCACGTGTGTTCAAAGCAAATCGAGAGAACACATTAAACACCATTAAAACTATAGGCTAAAAGCATTAGTTACACTGAGTACAAGATGAGCTCAAGTGGTTAATCACTTCATGCTATATTTTATGTAACATGAAAATATTCAGTAATCAACAGTTGAAAAGTTTCAAACAGATTTTAGGCGCAAAAGGTATCTGAACACTTGACGTACGAGGCTCAAAGCGTTTCAAAGCCAAGCCGAACAGGCGCAGCACTGACAGTACAGTAACTGAAGTGTGAAATGAGTCATGGAACAATCCTTTAGGGTACATCGCACTCAGAAGATCTTTTGCCGTCATATCTTTCTGAACATAGTTATTCCAAGCCTTTTTAGGAGGGAGGAATGGCGATGTGGAGAATGAGGCCCGGTTTGGTTTTGAACTTGCCCACTCCTGCAGCAGGCTCTGTAGTAGAAAGTTCTGCACAATATCTCGATGAACAATCTTAAACATTTTTGGGCAGTTAAAAGTTAACCAGGAGTGTTGAAAAACGAAAAAAGGATTGGACGGGAATACATGATTCCATTATTAAATCAAATTATTCGATTTATAAATTCTGGCCATTCATGTACATGTAGATTACCCACAAATACACTATATCAGCAAAAAATACTGCGCTTTTTGCAGCCATATTTGGTTCTTTGGACCAAACCATTATCACAAAATCGAAGGTACACAATTGTTTAGGATGTCTTTAAATGTGATACCATTAAATTTTCCCTTCACTTGAACTATTAGACCCAAACCTGTTCCAGTATAAAAAGCCAGCTCAATGAGAATCTTCTTTACATTGATTGGATTGGAAGCTCCAAAATCTAGTGAAATGTCTTCCCAGAAGAATAGAGGTAGTTATAACAGCAAATGGGGTGGAAACGTGCAATGGGATGTTCCTTTTGTGTATATAGTGTACAGCAGCTATAACATTAGAATCACGTAACAAGTGGCTTCAATAACAGCAAATTCTCGAAATAAAAAAAAAAAATGGGCAATGCTGTAAGGTACACCACCTTATGGCAATGTTGATTTGGAGGATTGGTGTATGTGAAAGTATCTCAGCATTGGAAAAAATAGATTCACCATAATTATTGTGCAGGTAGCCAGACAGCTATTTGCTAATGAAGTCATTTTAGACATTATCAATTACTAGATAATGTGCTCCAGAGGATAGACAATAAGTGTTTTCTTGGTGACTAGCATACTTTAATGGAAATAATACATTTCTTTATTTGGCAGGAGACATGTCTGCATGTTATACACAATCATCTGCAATTTAAAGGTTAAACCAAATTCATAAAAAAGATTGTTTTATCCATTAGTATCCCATCCGGCTCCAAGAATAAACAACGTGTAATTACCAACTAAGTCATTGTAGGAAAATGGAGAACGAATGAAACACTATCAGAAACATTCAATTGTTGACTACTATTTAATGAGACCGCAACATTTGTCCCGAAATTTGTATGAAGACAAAATTAAAGCCACGGTTGTATTAATAGGACATTTACATTCTGCTGAAATCTGCTGTTCTCATCATTGTTAAACATTGAATATTTCCAAACTGCACAAGATCAATAGATGTTTCATTAATTGTTTAACACGGTTTTGAACACAATTTTAAACAATGATCAGGAATCACGCAAAAGTTGAAAGGAATTAAAATAAAATAAAAATGTATATGTATAAAGCTGTATCAGATACGGTTGTTGTGTTTTTTGAAAAAGGAAGTAAAAGGTATTTAAATTCCGGTAGCACATTTGATTAAAATTGATCAGCCCTAGTCCATTTGCAATTACACTAAGGATTACTGGCACCCTAGGCTAATTAAAGTTGATGGGAAAAAAAAAAAAAAAGTATTAATCCTGTAGTAGGTTAATGTTATACTGAAGATATGAGAAGAGAAATCGAACCTGTAATTGAAGTAAGTCTATTTTCAGTAGATTATATATATATATATCAGTGGTGGGCCGTGCAATTGGTACCTGGGTCTTCAGTGGGGATTTACCCGACTTAATCCACCTCTTAATACCACCACTATCACGTCGCAATTATAGAAACTATCACATATGCAGGTTTCTTGCTTTTTACTAAAGCAAGAAACCCAGTTAAGACTCCAAACCTCTACACTACAACCACAACTGTGTCCTTACATCATCTGGAGCAGTTCAGAATCAATATTTGTCTAATAACATGACAAAAACATAAAAATGTAAATAAAATACAACCTATTTACCAGAGATGCATAGTCATAATGTGCAGCGCTCCTCAGAGGCTGTAATCCAGTGGTACCGCTCGTATTCACTGGCCTGGAAGTGGTGAACAAACCCTTTACTTGGCTGAGACAAGCCAAGCTTCGGGGTCGGTCTAGCTTTTATGGGAAATGGATTTTACCATCATCAGTTTCTTTTCCTCCGTAGCCATAAAAAAGTCTAACTCTGATGTATTCATGTGTGCAGAGCTACACATATGTTTTACCAGTCGAACTTAGCTGTAACAGTTTCCCTCTGACCAACCAATCAGAGGACGAAAAATGCTGACGCTACTCTGGGCCAGCGAGCTGCCCTGTGAGGCGAACATATAATCTGATTGGTTAAAGAAACAGAGCTATTTCTTAAGGAGACTAAGGTAAAAATGCCAGCAGTACTGACTTTAGAGGCCCTGGGCACATTAGATTGACATGGCAGCACATAGAGGCTGAAATCTGATGTAAAATGTACGTCCACATACACGTTCTGGAAGCAGTGCAGCCAAAAGAACGCTACGAAATAAAGAGAATAAACTGTTGGGAATAAATTAATAATATCAATCAGCTTGATATATATAATGATATATATACATTTACAACCTAAATTCTCTCTCTCTCTCACTATATCACTATATATACTGTATATATATATATATATAAAAAACACAACACAATTTTATTCCTGATGTCCATTCTTTACTCAGATATATATAAAAAAAAACAAAAAAACTTCATTAACACTTTTTTTTTTAATTACTAAACATTTGTTTTACTGATGTCCCAAGTCTCAAATCAGGGCTTTTATTCGACTAAATTATATTTATTGAGATTATTCACAAGATTGTCATGAGCTTAAATGAATACTTTTCAAGTTTAATACTCGAATCAACATTGGCATTGGACAAAAATGGCTGCTTTATGCAAATATATGTTTATTATTAGTGAACACCATTGTTATCTGCCTTGATCCTCCTGGGCATGGAATTCACCAGAGCTCCATCACCTTCACATTCACCTTCAGCTTACTCTTGTTCTGAGTAGAATCCGTCATGGAAAACCTCTGTATGACCCTGGGCTGAACTGAACTCCGTTCCAAGGTGCTACCGATTTGCTTGTAGCCAAGGCCATTTTTGTGGAGAGCAACAATTTAAAGTCTTTTCCATGAGTTGCCATGTTGAACATCCAGTGGTCAGTATAAGAGAATTTTACCCAAAGCACCAAATTTTAACTGCTCTAATACAAGAAACACAAATTTGTATGGTCCTGTCAAGCAGACAAAAACGTGAACATGATGAATAGGACATGTGGCTTTGCACGGTTACAGCTTTTATCACTTAAGGTGTACTCACTTTTGTTACTAACTACTTTGACAGCAGTAGCTGTATGTCGTTTTCAGAGGACAGTAAATCTGTACTGCTACACAAGCTGCACATTGACTACTCTAAAATATATCCACATTTCCATAGTATTGTCCCATTACAATATGTACTAAAATGGTTGTTGAAATTTGGGTGGTGTACTCACTTGCACACAGTAAGATACTGGATTATATGAACGTATACACCTACAGTACAGACCAAAAGTTTGGACACACCTTCTCATTCAAAGAGTTTTCTTTATTTTCATGACTATGAAAATTGTAGAGTCACACTGAAGGCATCAAGGGCTATTTGAGCAAGAAGGAGAGTGATGGGGTGCTGCGCCAGATGACCTGGCCTCCACAGTCACCGGACCTGAACCCAATCGAGATGGTTTAGGGGTGAGCTGGACCGCAGAGTGAAGGCAAAAGGGCCAACAAGTGCCAAGCATCTCTCGGGGAACTCCTTCAAGACTGTTGGAAGACCATTTCAGGTGACTACCTCTTGAAGCTCATCAAGAGAATGCCAAGAGTGTGCAAAGCAGTAATCAAAGCAAAAGGTGGCTACTTTGAAGAACCTAGAATATGACATTTTTCAGATGTTTCACACTTTTTTGTTATGTATATAATTCCATATATAATTCCACATGTGTTAATTCATAGTTTTGATGCCTTCAGTGTGAATCTACAATTTTCATAGTCATGAAAATAAAGAAAACTCTTTGAATGAGAAGGTGTGTCCAAACTTTTGGTCTGTACTGTACATAAACACACACAGTAAGTTGGGGGTAGCATTACATTTTTCCTTCGTTTGAACTAGGAGACCCAAACCTCTTCCAGCATGAAAATATTCAAATATATAATTTTTTATTATAAGAAACATGAATATTTCACTGTACAAACTTACCTCTGCACATCTATAGGCGGCTGCATTGCACAAGGAACTACATCCACATGCATCTGTTTGTGTCCTTCATACTGCGAGCTATAAGCATCTTTGTGAAAGACCGGGTGGTGCACACCAGCTCTGGGCTCCAGGAGTTTGATGCTGTGCTAATGAACAACCTCACAAACACAGTGGATGTGGCACCCGTGATCACCTCTCAGTATGTGAGTAATTTTGAGTCCTGTGGAAACGCTAACTTCTTCGATCCATCACTTCATAACGCATCAGGTTTCATCGCAACTATTACACTTCATGATCTTGTACTGCCCCATGATAGGTTTGACATATAGTGTAGGGCCTCAGGTTCCAGTACAGGCAGAGTGATGTGATGTAGTGCTGGTGATTTCAGTTAGCTTCTGTAGCGTAGAACGTAAGCAGCACGTTTTACTTTTCCAGAACTCAGGCTCGGGTTTGTTTTACTAATATCTCTAGTATTTTCTAGCTATATGTGGCTCTTTTCCAAGCTGCTCCACAAATTTGGCTGGCACCCAAATAAATAGGATGTCTTTATCACCATCGCATTACATTTTCCCTCCACTTGAACAAGGAGACCCGTTAAAACAGCCTACCGCAATGCCCCTGTGCACAAAGCCAGCTCCATGAAGATGCGGTCTACACGGGTTTGAGTGGAAAATAACAAATGGCCTGCTATAGAGCTCTCAACCCTCTTAAACACCATTGGGATCATTTGAAACATTGACTGCACCCCAGGCCTTCTTACCCTACATCAGTTCTTGACTTTACTAACACCCATGTGGCTGAATCAGCATAAATCTCCACACTCGCTCAGGTACAGTCTTGTGAAACATCTTCTCAGGAGAGCGGTGGTTAACAGCAAACGGGGACTAAATGTATGTTTAGTTGTACAGAAAATGTTGTTTATTTAATGTCATTTATGGTGGTGTACATTCAATGAATATTTTGCAACGTCAAAAAAGCTGAACCGCATATTAGAATGAATTAAAAAAGTTCTGGAAAAATCCCCTTTTTATGTATGTAGGTCTTATCAATGGATTTTAGCTGCTGACCTTTACCATATATGCAAAACAAGGCGAAAAGCCCAATTGGCTAATTAACAGGAGAATGGTTTCAGTGACAATCCAGAAATGTCAGAACTAGAAAATGCAGCTAAAAAAATGGTAAGACTTTGGTAATGAACAAAGAGATATAAACAGCAAGTAAACGAGAAATGAATGGGTATGCATATGCGAACATTGGCAGGTTTACTGAAATGCAATGGATTGAAAAAAGCAAGAATTAAAATGTAGTGAATAAACGTATATAGGAGGTAATAAAGTCCAGATCATTTTCAGATACAACTACAACTTTGGGCTTAGGATGGTATGCATGACATCTATATCTGATTCCCCAGTTATCATTCAGGATGAATGAAGCAATAAATAAGTGTTGTCTTAGTGAGATAAAGGTCTCTGTGTTGGCACTGATTGTGGATGAATAAATGAAATATTTCTCCACAAAATACTCCACAAGGCTGAAAGTCAGCACATTTAATGACAGCGAGCTGTAAATATGTACGATATGCCACAGTGTATTATTTCAAAGCGATTCCCTCCATCCAAAGTCTTTATTGGCATTGTGATGATTTATTTATTTATTTATTTATTTTAATAGCATTAACCCCATTTAAATCTACATGGTGCTCCTATCCAGTCTAGTGCTGCCATTTTGGTAGAATTTAATTATATATTGTAACCCACATGCTGAGACTTTCACCATGTCTACAACAGCCAGCATGAGAACTGTGAGAAACCCACAGCTTTTTATTTTTTCGCCCATACAGGAATGAAGCCAGTGTCTGAGGGTGGATGGTCTTCGGAGATCAGTTGTTTTGTTCTGTTGCAGGGGCTTAATCTTGGCACAAAGTCATGCACATACTTATGCAGTTCGGAGACACTGCTGCAAACCTGAATTAGAAATGTTTTTGTATGCCTGGAGTCATAGCGTCGATTTCGACTTCATATGTTTGACACGCCGTTTGCACTGCATTTTCAACTCTATTAGTGCAAGAGCTGGAGTAATTGAAAGCTGTGTGTTTCATTTGAAATCTATTATGATGCATTACAGTGGATAGGCTGTTAATTGAACAGATGTGGAATTTCTTTGCCGGTTTTTAATTTGCAGCCTTACATACAGCCATGTGAAAAAGAAAGTACACCCCTTTTTGACTTAAATGGTTTTACGCATCAGGACATAATCAAAATCATCTGGTCCTTATAAAGTCTTCGTAGGTTGATACAACAGATGACATGTTATTTATTTTTACCAAAATATGGAGATCATGTGTAAAAAAAACTAAGTACACCTTTACTGTTTCCAAAGTCATTAGCTAAGTAGCAGCAGTATTTAATTAACTGCCTTTGATTAACTGATCATCAGTGTGATCACCTCTATAAAAGCCCAAGTTTTGCTCGGATCGCCGGTACGGAGCATTGAGGTGTGCGTTAACACAATGCCAAGGAAGAAAGACATTACAGTGATTCAGAAAAGAAATTGCTGCTGCACATCAACCTGGGAACAGCTATAAGACCATTAGCAAACAATGCTAAGCTTATTATTCTACAGTAAGAAAGATTAGGACAAAATTGGGTCATGCAACAGGACAATGATCCCAAGCACACTGGCAAGTCTTTATTAGAAAGGCTGAAAAATACTGTGTCAGGACCTTTTAAGGTCATAAGTGGTGCATAATGCACTTATAAATGCCTGCCAGCCTCAAAGAACTGAATCAGCATTGTCAAGAGGAGTGGGCCAAAGTTTCTTCACAGCGATGTGAGAGAATATTTAAGTCATACAGAACATGAACATTTCTAGTTACTGTTTTCCTGATGCTGGAGGTGGCTCTACAAGCTATTGAATCAGAAGGTGTACTAAAATTTTCACACATGGCTTATCCTTGTCGGCTTAAATTTTGCAAAAATAAATAATGACCGTGCAATATGTCATGTGTTGTTCATCTGCTTTTGTATTTACCTAATTAACCCAACTGCTTGAATGTTTGGGGTTCTACTAAGAGCGATGGGCCACAAAGAGTTGCCAAAGAAACTGGGAAACTTAACAGCAGAGGGATATGAAATCAGGTTATCATTATCAATAGGCGATGAACATGTGGTACCACAGAGACATTGCAAAGATTAGGATGACCTACCAAAGTTGATGAGAAGACGAGAACACTAAATAGGGAGGTTACCAAAAGGCCAACAGCAACACTGCAAGTCTGGGCTGTGGGAAATTTCTTACAATATATGCAAGCTCCTCTGAATTATGCCAAAAGATGCTGTCAGTCACCCTAAATCATGTGGAAAAAATGGTACAAAATGTGTTATGGCACAAAGCTAATACCAAGGAACACTAAATCAACAGTTTAGCTTATGATTTGGGGGCTGCTTCTCTTCAACTGGGCCAGGAGCACTTGTCAAGATCGATAGAATGAATAGCTCCAAATTCATCCTATCGATCTTGGATTGTATTTGGGGCTATTCATCGATATTCATTCGATCTTGACAAGTGCTCCTGGCCCAGTTGAAGAGAAGCAGCCCCAAATCCTAATACTACCTCCACCAAGCTTCACTGTTGATATAGTGTTCCTTGGTATTGGCTTTGTGCCATAACACATTTTGTACCATTTTTTTCCACATGATTTGGGGTGACTGACAGAATATTTTGGCATAATTTCTTCCTTATGACATCTCAAGGAGTTTTTCCTTGCCACATTCACCACCGGCTCGCTCATCAGGGACAAACTTACACTTATATAGAACATATTCATTTTGATCACCACATTATCAGTGTAAAGCTGCTTTGAGACAATGTTTATTGGTCACTCTGATGCTATGTGCAGACTATGTTTGCTTGAGAGGTAAAGGAAAGATGAATGGTATACGCTGCTCTGATTGAGGAGTTGTGACCGTATGAAATTGGCTGCTTTTCAGGAACGGAAGGTTATGAGGTCCTTGTGCACATACAAAGCCCTGGCTGTGCTCGTAAATGAGCTTATTGACCCCCGAGCTGGTCCTGGAGTGCTGTAATAAGGGAAAGATGCAAACCTCTGTCGGCATCCCTTTTTCCAGAGTGACCATTGGTTTTACTTGAACGTATCATACTCAGAAAATATACATTTAATCCAAAAACATTTATATACTGTACACTGTGATCAGATATTTCATTTTGTTTTTTTCACTTCTCCACATATTTCATAAGAGTTTTTTTCTTTCCAGAAGTTCATTTTAAGGTATGTGCTTTGTTCTGAATTATTTCACTATAAAACATTTCTAGTGAGTTACACATTTTAATTTTACGATTTAATTGTTTTTGTAAAGTGCTTGTATAATAGACATTGCATTTTCCCAGAGCAGCTTTACAGCATTAAATAGATTATAAATATAAATGAATATGAATATGAATTAACCCTTATAATTTTAACTCTAATGAGCAAGCCAGTGGTGACAGTGGCAAGAAAAACTCCCTAAGATGGTATAAAGAAGAAACCTTTAGAGAAACCAGACTCAGAAAGGAACTGAATGGATCTTTAAAATGTTAATGTGGGACCACAAGTGGATTTACAATTGAAGAGAACTTTTTTGAACAATTGAAAAGTATGGCATCACTTAGGCTGATCTGTAAAAAAAAGTGAAGGACTGTTTTAAAGTTCCTTATTATCCAGATGTCACAATTAGGAGTTAATTGTGGAAGTAACTTGACTCCATGGATAAACTTATCCAAGTGTCTGTTTGCTTATAGAAATATTTTTTATCCAAACAGACACTGCAACATTCAAAAAAGAGAAACAAATTAACCCCCAAGGTCAAACAATTTTTGGACAGGCATTAAAAATTTGCAGGTTACCAAGTCTTACCAAGAATTTCAATAGAAATGCAGTGTGTTCTTAATTTAAGCTACAGTAGCTCGTATGTTTGATCGGACCAGCCTTCGCTCCCTACGTGCATCAATGAGCCCTGGCCGCCCATAACCCTATCTCCGGTTCACCACTGTTCCTTCCTTGGACCACTTTAGATAGATACCGACCACTGCAGAGCTCAAGAGCTGCAGTTTTGGAGATGCTCTGACCAAGTCTTCTAGCAATCACAATTTGCCCCTTACTCAAATCCTTACACTTACCATATTTTCCGGACTATAAGCCGCTACTTTTTTCCCACGTTTTGTACCCTGCGAAGCGGCTTATTTATGAATTTTTGGATTTTTTTTTGAAATTTTTTGAAATTTATGAATTTTTCCTGGGTTTTTCCCGGTTTCACAAACTTCAAGGCAAAAAACTGAACCCCATAACATTAGACCAATGAAATTTCCAAACGTAAACAAAAAAACGCACCTCATCTGTGTTCTGAGCTGCACGGCATCAGGAGAAAAAAGTTTTTTTTTTCAAACGCACGACGATGCCAAAAGATAAACTCCAGAGAGAAATAGTTGTGAAAGGAAGGAGGAAGACAGTGAACAATGACTTTCTTGGTCGGCTACTGTTTAGATACAAGCCGCTGTAACGCGTTGAGTCTGGGTGAAGGGAGAGCTCCCTAACTCCAGTTGCAACAGAAATAATATTAGCACAGACAGGTTTCCAAAACTCGTGCTTTTTTATTTTTCTTGGCAACAGCGTTACGAGTTAGTCAAAGAAACTTAGAAATGAGCATCAAAAAATAATAAGGACATATTCCTCGGTCTTGCACACATGCAGCAATAGCGGAAAAATGCGGCGGCAGCCTATTCCCAAAATACCGCTCTGCTCTTAAAGGAAGCGCAACATATTTCACCCATTACACCGTCTGTAACAGACACTGTCTTTCGTACGGTACCCATTTTTCCTGCATAATATATCACACTCACTAACAGCTGCCATGATAAAGAGATAATCAGTGTTATTCACTTCACTGGTCATAATTTTATGTCATAATGTTACGCCTGATTGGTGTATATGTGTGGAAATACATCAGGGGTGCCTAATGTTTTCCACAAAGGGCCGATGTTGGTGCATTGATACATTAAGAACGTTTAATAGTTTGGGGTTGATTAGGAGCAGGGAAGGTTGGAAACTGGTCGAAAGGAAAACTAGACCACTATGTCAAACCCTCAATACTACAACTCCATGCAATTCTGTCTGGATTGCAGCTAATAGGAACTAACTTCATCATACACAAGGCAGAGATCCGAAGCATACATCTAAGCTCAGTCAACTGGTGACTGAACTGGATCACAAGGTCAGAAAGGAATATCCGACTAGCATAGAACACGTTTGCTAATTTTAAAAGAGGCATGGCAAAGTATTTTAGCTGATTGGTTTGAGAAACTAACTGTCCAGGTGCAAAGAGTGTGTGAAGCTTTTATTCTGCACTGGTATTGTGAAAATGACTTGTGGAAGACCTGGAAAGTTCAGAGTCAGGTTGCTTCATATAGACGGAATAATTACGGCGCATTTCGAAATATATATTATTATAATCTCTCATAAAACTTTCCAATTGACACTGTACATTAGCCAAAGCATGCTTCCTTTCTGATCATCTAACAGGCGCAGTCATTGAGAAATTAATGAATGAATGCACTCGCAATGCCCTGTTTTTAAAATGGGGCTTATTATAATTGAGCAAAGAAATTCACACTTTTCTGGAAAATGCAGGGATGATTGTATACGATGCAGTCCTTTAGACATATATAGGCATGTCAGTATGTTTCAGTAGATCACACCTTTAAATTTCTACCTACAGTACAGACCAAAAGTTTGGACACACCTTCTCATTCAAAGAGTTTTCTTTATTTTCATGACTATGAAAATTGTAGAGTCACACTGAAGGCATCAAGGGCTATTTGACCAAGAAGGAGAGTGATGGGGTGCTGCGCCAGATGACCTGGCCTCCACAGTCACCGGACCTGAACCCAATCGAGATGGTTTAGGGGTGAGCTGGACCGCAGAGTGAAGGCAAAAGGGCCAACAAGTGCCAAGCATCTCTCGGGGAACTCCTTCAAGACTGTTGGAAGACCATTTCAGGTGACTACCTCTTGAAGCTCATCAAGAGAATGCCAAGAGTGTGCAAAGCAGTAATCAAAGCAAAAGGTGGCTACTTTGAAGAACCTACAATATGACATTTTTCAGTTGTTTCACACTTTTTTGTTATGTATATAATTCCATATATAATTCCACGTGTGTTCATTCATAGTTTTGATGCCTTCAGTGTGAATCTACAATTTTCATAGTCATGAAAATAAAGAAAACTCTTTGAATGAGAAGGTGTGTCCAAACTTTTGGTCTGTACTGTAGGTAACATGACATTAAATAATTATAATTTAAAGCAAGTCTTGAAGGATCACATTTCCCAGCTCTTGGTTACTGTTTCAAAGGTCATGATCATTAGCATTAAGGTCATGGGTTTGATCAGCGCTGTATCATGGCTATGTACATGTATAAGTGAAAAAAAGTCTCTTAACTATTTCTTCCGTTTTGATAAAAGTATCATGAGCTGTATTTTATTTAGCTTGGCGCGTGACACACTTGAGCAGTAAGTGCAGCAAGACAATAACTCACACGAGAGACTGCACGAGAGTGGCAGCGTATTAAACGGCATACTGTATATACTACTCATTCTGAATTCCACCCACACATGCTACGTATTGCTCGGTCAAGACCCCATATAAATATTTTCTCCCGAATGCCAAAGCTGCTCCACTTCAGGACCTATGCGTCATGTGGGAATCCAAATAGTCCATTAAATGCATTACATCTGTACAGCAACTCAGTGAATAAAAGACCCTCCTATAGATTTACGCTCCCGTAGCTGCTGCTAATTACACGAAGGTGTGAAGGGAGATGCAGAAATATGTCTCTGATCTCATTAAACTCATTCAGAGATGAATGATTATTACTCTATTTGTCTATTGGATGTAAATAAAAGTGGCGAATTTCTGTGTAACTGTGTATGAATTTACTTTTATCTGTGTATAAAATGCTTAATGAATTTGAAATTTTTAAACGATACTAAATTACACCAAATGAGCATTTTGTAGTACTTTAAAGTATATAAATGCTGCTTCATATGTAAATCCTATTTGACTTTTATTACTGTATTTTTTTTTATGTTGTAAATTCAGATTTTTGGAATCATTCATTGTTTTTTCATATTTTTTCCATGTACTTTTCTTTTTTTTGCCATTAAACTCATTTCACTGTCATATTATAAATGGGTGTGTATGTGAGAAATACAATTGTGTCACCCTCACCTGTTTCCACAGTCTTTTAAATATATCTGCTATATTAACTGCAGGTTTAGATCATGACTGTAATATATTATATGTACTTGGGTTCTTAAATGCAATTTGTAATTTGGACCTATACAATTTCCTAGATTTTATAAATAAATTGTATTAGTGTGGCCAAACTGTGGCAGTCGTTTGACTAAACGATGACCTTTATATACTAGAAATGTGCATAGAATACTCAAACACAATTCAGGTACACTATATAGTCAGAGGTTTGTAGACACCTGATCATAAAATTGTTTTTTTTTTAACATCTCAATCAATATTTAGTCCACATTTGCTGCTATAATAAACTCCACTCTTTGAAAATGGTCTGCTAGATTTTGGAACGTGCTCGTTGAGATTTGCATTCATTCAACCACAAGGGTATACTAAGTAATACTATAAGTCAGATACTGATGCAGGGTGAGGAGGCCTGGGGATCAGTCAGCATTCCACTTTATACCAAAGACGTTCATTAGGATTAAGGTCAGATGGTGTTGGAGGTCACTCAAGATCTTCTGACAACCCATGTAAACAATATCTTTACAGAGCTGGCCTTGTGCACAGGGGCATTGTCATGCTGGAACAGATTTGGTTCTCCTAGTTGAGTTGAAGAGAAAATCCAAAAGATACTGCATTCTTAGACATTCTATATAATTGTGTGCCTCTGACTTTGTGGTAACAGTTTGGGGAAGAACCTTATATGGCTTGAAAATCAGGTGTTTCACTATTTTTTCATATTGTGTACATGCCATTTGTAGAATACAGCAGAAATCTGTTATTGAAATAAAGTTTTAGAAAGGTACGTTATTTTGCAGATAAAGCCTATTTTATGCATAGCAGGTTGTATCTACTCTATAAACCGTTTCATTGTACACCTCGTGCTCCTCTCACATGAAACGTTCTTTTCTCTGCCTTGTTCTCCGGATTAGTAAATATTTGATGTGTACTGTAATTACAGAACTTGCATTGGTTGCCAGATTTTTAGGAACATATGTTTAAACTGATAAAGGCACACAAAACTGTTACAAGAAAGCTGCAGCACTTTAATATATATTTTTGTCATTTTCTTGAGGAAATCTGTTCTATATAAAAAAACATCTGTGCAGGAGAACAGTTTCATTGCTTTGGGGAAATACTTCTTTATTCATTCATGCAGGAATGTGTCATATTAAATGTGTCCTTTCCTTTTTCCTAGATGCTAAACAATCAACTTTTGAAAAAAATAAACATTAATATTAAGCAGAAGAAACACCCTTTATAGACCTTATAGACCAGGGGTCATTAACATGGTGCCTGCGGGCACCAGGTCGCCCTCAAGGACCACACGAGTCCCCCGCAGGCCTCACCTCACCATAGCGCCACTTACCAGTATTCTTTTTTAAATCTGTCACAGAAAGACTGAGTCATTTGGTTGAACATATACAAGGCAGAGACTTGAGGAGAAGTACGAACCGGAGAGCGGGTAGAATCCGTAATGTGGGTAGTCCAGGGATGAACGGCAATGTGAACCGTTAAAGGCAAACCTATCTTGAGCGCTTCCTCCAAAGCGGAGCATGGAGCATAAAGCATGGAAGTACAGAAAATACTAGTGGTAGGAAGTCCAGTACATCTCTTAAGGCAACGAGTAGATCCGACAGTGAATAAGGTGAAATCGGGAGCTTATAATGGAGAAAGGTAATCAGGAACAGGTGTAGGTGATTAGAGCAGAGAGAGTCTGAGTGAGAGTTAGAGCCTTGGAGGGAGGCGTGGCTGGTGGTTCCCTGACAGAATCAATCTTGCATTGGTGTGAATTTAAAAATGACAATATTAAAATATAGATGACTAGATATAGATAAATATCATTAATTATTAATCATAACATATAATTAACGGTAAATTGAGCAAATTTGTTTTTTCGGAAGCGTGTATCAAACTGGTAGCCCTTCACATTAATCGGTACCCAAGAAGTAGCTCTCAGTTTCAAAAAGGTTGGTGACCCCTGATATAGACCAAAGTTGCCAAGTGACACCGCAAGAATGAATTTCTATTCATTTAAGTTTTTACATTATAGTGTTTTCCTTCATGAACCGGAGATTTTTGTTGGTCACTATTACAGCTAATGATCTTCGTCCTGCTTAATCATCTTGCCGGATATTAATATGAATTATCTTCATTTACAATGAGCTTTAACGCTATGAGTAAATGTGCCTTGTAGTTGTACATTGTACAGTAATAAAAACAGGCACCCTATGATTTAACATAGGGCTTTATTGACCATAACAGGCTATTCACCATACTAATGAAAGCAATTTCAATTTTCTAAGAATATGAAATGGGCCTGGATTTATAAATGACAGCACTGACAGCACACTCAGTACTATTAATAGGCAAGCTTATACAGTAAAACATGGGTTGCCAGAGCATCAGTAGTCTTGTGTAGAGTGCGTGCCAACCAATCCAATTACAGCCCAACACACACACACACACACCAAAACCCACAGACAGATATCATACATCAGATATACTGTGTATCTGTGTGTGGGGGTAGGAGTGTGTTGTATGTTGCCTGTAATTGGATTGGTTGGCACCCAGTCTATGGTGTCTTGTACCCTGAGATAACCTACTCCAGGCTCTTCATGACACTGTGTAGGATATACAGTCTAAATATGGATATGGACAGATGGATGGATAGGGGATAAATGCAGAATGTTTTAAAATTCTTAAAAATAGAAATTTACACAGAGTGCATTTTGGTGTCATGGATAAAGTAAAAACTTCATATACAGTAGGCAGTGGGCCTGGTGTCAATCCGACTGTTAGACTGTCAACTGTTAGATTTGCATTCTGTATCAATTTGATATATCAGCTATTTGCATGCTATTAATCATATACTAATATTAAATGTGTACAGCTGCTGCTTGAGCTGCTGCTTTACCAAAATCTTTTGGGACTGAGGTTAAAAGGACATCTTTCCCTTCCCCAGTGTTCAGAATTTACAATGAGTACTAGGTTTTCTTTTCTCTCGCTACACCTCCTAGAAATACATAAAAATCCCAAGAAGAACCAAAATGGAGTTTTTGATTCCATAATAATAATATAGATATCCTTTCAGTAAATGGTTCCACTTGGTTATTATTTTTATGAATAACTCTTCCCAGTGGATCATTGTGGAACCGCTCTTTATTCATTTATGACTTTAATTGATTCCCACAAGAAGCAAAACCCTCCATTTATCATATCAACAATTGTCCTTAATACTTTTATTAATATCTGTGAATGAATACGAATAAAATATTCAACAAGCCTTGACATGATGCATTATTGAAGAAAATGCTTAGTGCCTCCTAATGACCAGGAAGATAGCAATACCCATATTATTCTCTACAATTTCCTCTCCATCCATCTCCATAATATCAGTACCTGTTATTAGTATTCCAGTGGCATGGCTTTTCCTTGTAAGTGAATAAGAGACATGTGTTCATTTTAGATCTACTATAATCAGCTCACATCTTACCTTTTGTCACCCTGTTAAGAGGAATTATATCATAAGAGTATATTATCCTCCCACACTTTCGCAGCAATGACACAGAAGAGCTATTTTTGGTTTCTTATAATAACTTTTCAGTAAATGGTTCTTAAAAGATCCCTCATTTACTACATGTTATTAAGATCACACAACTACCGTATTTTTCGGAAGCGGCTTATTTATGAATTTTTCCTGGATTTTTCCTGGTTTCACAAACTTCAAGCCAAAAGACTGAACCCCATAAAATTAGACCAATGAAATTTCCGAACGGAAACGAAAAAACGCACCTTACCCGTGTTCTGAGCTGCACGGCTTCGTGAGAAAAAAAGTTTTTTTTAAACGCAGGACGATGCCAAAAGATAAACTCCCGAGAGAAATAGTTGTGAAAGGAAGGAGGAAGACAGTGAACAATGACTTTCTTGGTAGGCTACTGTTTAGATACAAGCCGTTGTAATGCGTTGAGTCTGGGTGAAGGGAGAGCTCGCTAACTCCAGTTGCAACAGAAATCATATTAGCACAGACAGGTTTCCAAAACTCGTGCTTTTTTATTATTCTTGGCAACAGCGTTACGGGTTAGTCAAAGAAACTTAGAAATGAGCATCAGAAAATAATAAAGACATATTCCTCGGTCTTGCACACTTGTATGCGGCTTATAGACAGGTGCGGCTTATTTATGTTTAAAATACAAATCTTTGTCAAATTCAGTGGGTGCGGCTTATATATGGGTGCGCTTTATAGTCCGGAAATTACGGTAGTTTCAAGTGTAGTAAAAAGAGACTTTATTGATCCAAGCAATCAAATCCATAACGATCCAAAAACGTAGTCAGAACCCAGCAGACGTTGTGTAATGTGTGAACTTAATCCAAGAGGCAAACCAGGTACAAAAACAGCGACAGAATATTTCTGAGATATCAATCATGAAATATAAGGGGTGGTAATTCAATGGAGAACTTCTCTGCTTCTGTACATGGAGTTTGTGAATGGAGTTTTTTTTTATTGTGTGTGTGTGTGTGTGGAGGGGAGGTATAATTTAGAACTCAATCGGTAGCTTGAAGTTGAGAGTTGGCAAGTGTGTGTGGTTTCGGAGTTGTAGGTCAAGGGTGCCATATTTGGAACCCTCACAGATTGTTGGATCTGGAGTCTCCAACTGGCTGTGATGTGACTACAAAAAGCTCTTCCCAAAGGTTCTCACTAATGAAGTAGCAAAACCTCTAACATTTAATATATTAACAATTGTTATTAACACTTATCAGTAAATAATTCAAATAAAATTCAGGTATAACCATCTCCTCTTCATCCATCCATCAATCAGTGCCTGATATTAGCATTTCAGAGGCATGACTTTTCACAGTAATTAAATAGGAGGAATGATTAACTTGAGATCTTCTTTGAATAATTCACATCTTAGCTTTACCCTGTTAAGATAAATATTTTTATTGTCCTTCCGAGCTACTTATGGAACGCTATGAAAATGAGTGCCCTGATTGTTCATGACACTTGTATATGCATTATGAAAACTTGAGTTCCTCTTCAGCATTTAGGTCAACGACAGCAGGCAGTATTTTCAATTCTTCTAATGCACAACTAATATGAGCACCACTTGACAGTTTGGTGACTCGGATTACGGCAACACTTATTACAGAAGAACCACTTGATCAGACTAGCTGTAATAAACAAAATCTGACAGAACGTTCAGGATTAAAATGTACAAAATGATTAAAGAAATATGTACAATTAACAGCAAAACAGTCTGGCAAAATGAATTGGCCGTTCATGGACAAAACAGACTTTTAAAGGATGGATATTTATAAAGATTTTGTAAAATGCAAATTGGAAAAGGAAATCAATCTTTATTTGCACTGTCTCCAACCAGGGTTGTTGCTGTTTCCTGTTTTCTTGGAGGAAAAGGTTGCACATATGTCAAATAACATTCTCATTGATCACCTCCAAGCACCAATCTGCAATAAAATCCATAGTTTGTACATTTATAAGTTGGCTAGGGATATGCTGAGTTACTGATTGTAAAACATTGCATGAATTGTGAAGTAAAATACCATTTAAACCACAACTATGGCTTGGAATTAGATGCATAAACATTTTCCTTATGTAGGATAACAAGATTATATATATATACTGCATACTGTATATGTAAAAAAAAAGGTTTAGGTTTAGGTTTTCAGTTTAACATTGTACATTGAATTTCTTTCACAATAACATGCTGATATAAAAGGTTTGGCAAAAAATAAACCCTTCCAGGAAAGAACAAAAAAAGGGGCCTGTTCATTTACCTCAAGTTTAATTACATCTTGTGGTAAACTGAGGCAACATTTTTCACTCATACAATTTTGGGTTTCCTACAAGAAAAAAGAACCTACAAATGTTTGACCCCAGATCTTCAGTACTTTGGGGCTGTTTCTCATCAATGAGTAGAAGCGCTCATATGAAGTTTGAAGGCATCTTATGAAAATCCATACACTCAACATGTCAAGTCAAGTTTATTTGTATAGCGCTTTTCACATTGTCTCAGAGCAGCTTTATAGAATTTAACAGTTAAGGTGAATGGTGTGTATTTATCCCTGATGAGCAGCCATGGTGACTGTGGCAAGGAAAAACTCCATTAGATGTTATGAGGAAGAAACCTTGAGAGGAACCAGACTCAAAAGGGAAACCCATCCTCATTTGGGTGACATCAAGAGTGTGATTATAGTCTTTAAACAATGCAAAACACTGGAGAGTGAGAACTAACATAAGCACTGGAGTGTAAGATTATAAGTAATGTCCTTTCTACAGCCTTATACAGTCATTTAAGGTTGTGGAACCAGGAGCTGCTAAGCAAGTCATAAAATAGCTCAACATTTGAGATCATCACAGATCCAACACCAGTTTCTCAATGCCAGAGCCTTTACACAAAGAGGTCCAATGTCCAAACTCCACATGAAGTGGGATCCAAATGGCGCTGGTACGTCTCTAGATGATAAGCCAGGTATTACTAATGAACTGCAGAAGATTAGTTAAACATTAAGAACAGTTTCGTAAGTTCATAAGGAAACCATGCTAAGAAAAAAGGACATCATCCATGGCCTCAGAAATGTAATTATTGCACCTCATCAATCCGTGAAAGGGTATAAGGCCATCTCCAACCAGTTTGAAATACACCCTTTACAGTGAGACAGATTGCTTGAAAAAATGGAGAGCCTTCAAGAAAGTTGCAAAACCATTTCAGGAGTAAGCTTAAACAAATCTAGGTGTATTAACATCATTAACAAAACTAGAGCGTACGTTTGAAAAAATGAATTAAGTTCATGAGTCTAGTTCTCGTGGTGTCCTCAAAATATATAAAGGCTTTTTATGGAAGAAAGAAAGCAGGAAGTAGAATCAAATGACTTGTCATGACCACCATGTGTGAAGATGCAATCTTGTTGAAGATGAAATCTTGATTATGATATGTGAAAATCAATAAACCAGTCTAGCTGTATGGTTTATCTGCAATATTTATTCATGAAACATTCTGTCAGGCTCAGGTACTTTATTTGGGATCATTGGTCAGGACTTAGAGGGTTACATGTCTGAAAAGTGATTCAATATAAAAAACTATTGGAAATTCTGTCCTGCAATATATCTTTTGAATAATGTGTTAAATAGATGGTTTCTGGAGCCCACCATGAAAACATGAGATATGCTGAAACAATCTAGCCACTGGCATGTTCTTGGGATGTGAAAGCCATGTAGACCAAGTTATTCACACACACACTGTGACCAAGGCTCTGGATTGATTACCATCCCAGTGAAACAAAGTGACATTTTGTTATTGATTGTGACCAATTTGGCTTTTATTCTACAAAAGCCCGAAGAACACAGTTTTAGGGTTACTATTTGACTTCCTGGTGTGGAGATAAAATAAGTCAATGTGTCACAGCAATCTATTTTCACACCTTTCAATTGGGATATTGATGTTGCTTTTTTCCATTTCTAGATAGGTTGTAAGATGACAGTCCTTCTGTTCATCTATTTTCTGGCAACAAACTACTACTGGATCCTTGTTGAAGGTTTGTACCTGCACAGCCTCATCTTCATGGCCTTCCTGTCAGACACAAAGTACCTGTGGGGTTTCACTCTGATCGGATGGGGTGAGTATGAAGCAGGGCATTAATTTTTAGTCAGTCGTTCTGTAAGGGTGATTTGTATTGATCTATGAAAACTTAGACAAGAACATAGCCATCTGCTTTTTTTTGCATTTCACCAGAATCCTCTAAAGTGCTTCTAATTATACTCTAATTTCTTTATCCTCTAAGATAAAGATGCAGTCAGAAAGTTGCAATGATGCTGCTTTGCTAAAAAAACCATTGTTCTCTGTTTAAGTGCCCTACTAAGTTTTATAGTATATTATTATAAAAAAAAGTGCAGAATTCTACAATCTCATTTAGCGCATTTCGAAATGAATCGACCGCCTTAAAATCAGGAATCAATCGCAAGTAAACAGCTCCTGGAACTTCATACATCTCCTATTAATATCACTGTAGTCATGAGATGGTTGAGGGGTACAGAGCTTCAGGAGCTTTGGTTAGTGTCTCTGCAGTTTCTTTTTTCTCCCATTGTTCATATTTGTTTCCTCAGGGCTCTCCTGTTTCCTTGTACCTTCCAATAAAACAGTCTAGTAGGCAGATTGAGGACTGTAGATTTCCCCTGAGTAAGAATGTGTGCACTGTGATCTGTAATGAACTGATTTTCCTTCCAGGGTGTATTCACACCTCTACTGCTGCAACCCAGCCAAGGATCAAATTCTTTTTACAGCTGAATGGATCGAAAAACAAAGAACTGAATAATAATACTAATTTGGGGATAGATTAAGTTAAAGCTACTTACTGTGTTAGGAAATGAAAATGCTCTTCAGAAAATGTTTGAGAAAAGAAAAAACTAGCATGGTGGTGCCTGAATGCACAAATCTCCACAGGGACAATCGAAAATCATTTTCCCAGATGAGTGGAGGTTAGCATGAGCGCAAATGGGGACTAAATGTGGAATGGGATGTTCAAAAAACACATATGAATCCCTAAATCTCTATATATCTATTTATCTAATGCATCATTAACCTAATAATGAACTTGCAAGTCACTTTTAAGAGATTAACCTATAGTGAAGAAGCTTTGTAATGAACTAAACTTTAGAGATTTTTAAGAAACCCAGTTAAGACAACTCCAAACCTCTACACTACAACCACAACTGTGCCACCCACATCATCTGGAGCAGTTCAGAATCAATATTTGTGTAATAACATGAGAAAAACATCAAAATTTGAATAAAATACGACCTACTAACCAGAGACTCATAATGTGCACCGATCCTCAGAGGCTGTAATCCAGTGGTACCGCTCGTATTCACTGCTCTGGAAGTGGAGAACAAACCCTTTCCCGGGCTGAGACAAGCTAGCTAGCTTCGGGGTCGGCCGACCTCCTTACGATGTCTAGCTTTTCTTGAAAATGTATTTTTAAGTATGTCCGAGACCAAATCAATTTCTCTTCCTCCGCAGGCATAAAAAAGTCTAACTCTGATGTATTAATATGTGCAGAGCTACACACGTGTTTTGCCAGTCGAACTTGGCTGTAGCAGTTTCCCTCTGACCGACCAATCGGAGGACGGAAAAATGCTGACGCTATTCTGGGATAGCTAGCTGCCCTGTGAGGAGAATTTGAAATCTGATTGTTAAAGAAACTAATTTCTAACAGAGACTAAGCTATGAAGGCCAGCAGTACTGACTTTGAAGGCCCTGGGCAGATTAGATTGACATGGCAGCACATAGAGGCTGAAATCTGATTGGGCAAACAATCTAACATCCACATACACGTACTGGAAGCAGTGACGCCAAGAGAAACGCTACGAAATAAAGAGAATATACTGTTGGGAATAAATTAATAAAATTTCATGGAACAAATATTAGAATTTAGGTTGTAAATGTAGGTCAGTGCTTCTGATAGTGTTTAGACCAGCAGAGAAGGCTTTTCTGGCCTTGACCGCCCACAACCGATTAGCATACAATAAACATTTTACCATAAAAAAGTGCTGATGTAATAACTATGAAGTGAATACCTTACATCTCATGTGCTTTTGGGATGATGTTCAACTAGATTTTGTAGTGTGTTTATGGAGATATGTGATAATTCAACCATAAAGGTTTTAGCAATCCTAAAGAGCCCTTGGGTGCAGTCAGCATTCCAATAAATCCCAAATGTGTTCAGTGAGTTCAGAGATCAGTGCAGAGAGATTCCACTTAAAACCAGGTCAACCATATCTTCATGGAGCTGGCTTTGTGCACAGGGGAACTGTTATTCTGGAATAGGTTTGGGTCTCCTGGTTCAAGAGAAGACTGCATCCAAAGACATCCAGTGCCTCCAACTTGGACACATTGTATCCATACGGCGCTTCACATCCTCAACTACACATCCACTGCTTTCTTTTGGATAACTTGCTTCCCTTTTAAGTGGCTTGTATTCATGTATTTATTTTTCTATTGCACTTGATGTGTTTCTCCCAAAAGGGCTGAGGAGGAACACAGCTTTGATATGCAGAACCAGTTTTTATTATGGGCTTAAAAGTTCTTTATAGGCTTAATCAGCATATTCCTCCTAAAAAAACCTACATTGTCAGTTGTACCAGCTGTGTAATTGACCTTGTATAACAAGAAATATGCTGGATTTTATTTCGCCAAGTCAGAATTATAATTGCTTGGTGATAACGAGGCTCCGCAATGCGACTTCTCTCCATGCGAGTGGACCAAATGAGTGCATTTACCGAGAAGCATGAGACGAGAAATAGATATGACATTAATTTGTTTGTGTTTCCGAAACAAAGAGTGAAAGCATCTTCGAAATATCTTTGCATGTTTAGTTCTTAGGTTCTAATCAAAGATGTAATTATCTAAATCTGCAGTATTGTAGTGTACGCCAGATATATCAGTATCACCTAGACAGCATAATTATGTGTTTTCCCGAAACCATTATGTTGTCATAAATAGTAGCATATTACTGAGATAAACGCTGACAATACCAAAGATCTTACTCTGGTAGTCCAATAAATATAATGGAGAAATGGTGGTATTTATATCCCTTATATGTATATTGCAGAAGACTTTGTTGTGCCATTGAGTAGAAGACAGGAGGTGGAGCTGGAGGTAGCAGAGCTGAAGATGTTGAGGTTTTCGTTGGGAGTGACGACGATGGACAGGATTAGAAATGAGTTTATTAGAGGGACAGCGCATGTAGGACGTTTTGGAGACAAGTTGAGGGAGGCGGGATTGAGATGGTTTGGACATGTGCAGAGGAGGGACATGGGGTATATCGGTAGGAGAATGCTGAGGATAGAGAAAAGAGGAAGGCCAAGGAGGAGGTTAATGGATGTGGTGAGGGAATACATGCAGGTAGTTGGGTTAAAAAAGGGCAGATGTAGAGGACAGGGGGGTTTGGAGACGGATGATCCGCTGTGGCGCCCCCTAATGGGATAAACCGAAAGTACAGTAGAAAGTGTTTTCGGAAGAAGTTTTCACAGATTCCAGCATCATCAACAAAGAGTGTGCCATGAACATTTGGTCTACATGGGTTGGAGTGAAAGATCTTAAGTGGCTGCTATAGAGCTCTGATCTCACTGATCTCACATCACTTACATCAGTACCTGACTTTACTACTACCCTTTTAGCTGAACGAGCACAAACCTCCACAGGCACACTCCAAGATCTAGTGCAACATTTGCCAAGAAGATCAGGGAGGTCAATTCAAGAAGATTTTATTGTCATTTTAACCATGTATAGCTGACGTAGTTCACAGTGAAATGAAACAACGTTCCTCCTGAACCCTGGTGCTACATACAACAATCACAGAAACACAGGGCTAAGGACTAATACGTGTCCTCGCCATTTAAAGTGCATCGTGTGCAACCTGGTGCAAACAGTGCAAAGACAACACAAGAAGCGCCCCCAGGAAAACTGTTATATATTATAATAAAAAGATGCATGGAGGTTATTATAACAGAAAACAGGGACTAAATGTGGAATGGGATGTTCAAAAAAAAATGTCCACAATCATTTATACATAGAGTGTAAACCCCCTTTCGCCCAACTAAATGTGGGATTTTGGTCCTTTTCATAGGGTTATTCTGATAATACAGGTTTATTGGGATCGCCAATGAAATACTCTTGACAATGCTGGATATAATAACGACGTTACTGTATTTAACCAGGGTTGGCTTGACGGGAAACCGTTTTAGCAGAGAGTTACTCAACTCCAACAGGCGTCCTGGTTCCTTAGTGTAACCTTATTCAAAAAAGCATTCCTCGTTGCCAAATCCACTAGTTATTTTGGCTATCCGCTCCTAGCATGGTGTGATATCGATTTTGCAGATGGTTAAATGTCTTAAAACCACTTGGAGGTATTGAACGTTTGATGTTTGGTGCAAGTCTAGGTTCCTTTCCTGAAGGCAATACATCATTGTCTCTCCATAATGTGCTGATCCAAGCGAATAACCAATGAAACAAGGTCCAAATGCCAATCTCAGACCACTACTTACAACCCATGGTACAAATAGATGGGACCTCTTCCAGGTCCCATCTATTTTCATTCAGCAGAATACTAAATTCCTTTGACGTCGAGAACTACTCAGTCTTTTCGTTTGGCTGTTCTCCTGAGAAGAAAATATAAGAAGTAGGAAACCAATGTTAGGAAACCATAATCAGGAAGAAAATACAAAAATGTCAGTGTAGAAATGTGTAGTCTGGGTATTTCAGTCTTGATTTAATACTGCTCTGATGTAGAGTAGGTGAGGGCTGTAAACATGGTGAGAGACTTGTGACATGTAAAGCACAAAACAAAGTGCTTTCACATACGTACAGTAGATTCTCAGGGGTCTTATTATGTGAATAATCATACATACAACAGCAATTGTGTCATTTTGATTATTGTGTGAGAGATATATTACACAAAAAGAAATGCTTTGCTTTTTTTTTTTTTCCTTTTGATATTAATAGATGATTATAATCGATAGATTAGATCAGGCAACCTTAAACACTCAAAGAGCCATTTGGACCCGATTTCCACAGAAAAGGAAACACAGGGAGCCACAAAACTCTTTTGACCCATTTTATCTGTATAAAATGTATGTATAAAAAAAGCAATAATGTGTTGTAAATGAACCGCTACAGAGAAAATTACATTTTATTTCTGCATGCAGCAAAAATATTTTGAACTTCGGAAAAAAAGACAGTGGGTTGAATGTCACTTTTAAATGAAACACCCAATGCCTACTTGAGTCCTCCTTCGAATTTTATGAAATAAAAAGCCCAATTTAATTGTATCCACCTGCGGCAAAACCAAAAATGCTGTCTGCTTCTGTGTGCTGGCATCCTTTTGGAGCAGTCATGCAGTCAGCTGTCAACCTGAATAAAAAAATAAAGACTATTTCACTCAACAATGTAAAATATATATTTGCAAAATAATAGCTAATTCAAATATTTATTTTATTTGGTTAATGTGATTTTTGCTTCTGACGAAAAGCTCAATAAGATCAAGATCAACAAGATTACCATAATTCTTCAAATTAAGACTAACATGTAAAAATACTCTAAAGTAAAATAAAAAAAAATTCTAATTAATTTACCCGGAGCTGCGGGTTGCCCACCCCATAATTAGATATTAAAAAATTATTAAATTTATATTAATATAATATAATAAATTGTTCAAATGAATGAATATATACAAATTACAAATTAAAATAACAAATTGTACACTTCATTTTATTTTTTCTAATTTTTATTTATTTATTTATTGTTGTAAATTGTTGGAGCTTCCCCCCAAAAAAATCACAAGCACAATGGGCTATAGAAGAGTGTTAACCTAAAAATTTACATTATGTATAAAAAATTACTGGATTAGATACATGTATAAATGTTTAGGGTAACACTCTTCTATAACCCATTGTGCTTGTGAAGTTTTTGGAAAAACTCCACCAATTTACGAAAAAAAAAAAAAGAAATTGGAAAAAATTGAAAAAAATTAGAAAAAATTAATAAAAATGTAAGTGTGCAATTTGTTTCAAAAATAAAACAAAGCAAAGAAACATTGTTTTTTGTATATATATATATATATATATATATATATATATATATATATATATATATATATATATTGTATATATATATAAATTCATTTCAACAATTTATTAATTTATTTATTCATATCTAATCATGGGTTCGGCAACCTGCAGCTCCCGGTAAATTCATTCGAATTTTTTTTTATTTTAGTTTAGAGTTTTTTTTAACATGTTAGTCTAAATTTGAAGATTATGGTGATCTTGTTGATCTTGATCATGTTAAGCTTTTCGTCTGCTGGTAGGCCAACCATGGATAAATCCTAGAAAAGGATTGAGGTTCAGAAGCAAAAATCACATTAACCAATAAAATTAATATTTTAATTAGCTATTATTTTGCAAATATATATTTTACATTGTTCAGTGAAATACTCTTTTTTTTTTCAAGTTGACTGCTGACTGCACGCTCCAGTACACACCATTCAAGAATGCCAGCACATAGAAGCAGACAATATCATTAAAAAAAAATTAAAAAATAAAAAAAATAAAACAAAGCAAAAAAAAACAAAGCATTTTCGTAAGTCAGTAACCCTCTCGTTTTTCATGAGTAAGAATATACAAAAAAAATAAAATACAAATTCTTGATTAATTTCCCAATTATTCTATAAAATCTACACTTGAAATGCCTTAATTAGTGTGTACAATGTTAGTGCAAATTTCAATGTACACTGTCTGGATTGCAAATAACAATGCACAGACTCAAGGCAGGGACATTGGAGAGCTTCTTGTAACCTGAGCTGATTGTAAATGATTACTGTCTTTTTCTTTGACTCTGAGTTCAGGTGTTCCTGCTCTCTTTGTCTCAGCCTGGGCAATCGTAAGAGCAACTGTAGCAGATTCCAGGTAAAGGGCTTTTGCATGCACACTAATGAAAACTGAGCTGTGATGTAAGGGCCTAGATTTAGCATGATGAAAAAATTTGCTTATTGTACCTTCATATTGATTTATTTAGCATAAAATGTATTATAGCTTAATGCTTATTTAGCATGAAATCCTTAAATGCAGGCTGAAGACATAAAAGTTAGCATACAATTCGATGCTAATACATTATTTGGATAAAACTTTGTGGACACCCGACTATACGCTTTTTGAACATCCCATTCCACATTTCATCCCAACTCACTCTTATAATAACCTCCACTCTTTTGGGAAGACATTCCACTAGATTTTGAAGTGTGTTCTTGTGGAGTTTTCTGCTCATTCAGCCTGAAGTGTGTTAGTAAAGTAAGGTACTGATGTATGGTGAAGTTGGTGTTTCAATTCATCTCAAAGGTTTTTAGTTGGGCTGAGGTGAAAGCTTTATAGCAGGACACTAAATATCCTCTACTCCAGTTTATACGTTGACCTGGATTTGTAAGTAGAAGTTAATTAAGACATCCTGGACATTTGAGTGCCTCTAACTTTGTGGTAAAAAGTGTATGGAATCCGTTCTCAGCATGTACATATCATATATGTAAAAGCTTTAGTGTTCAAGATGTTTCACTAACTTTGTGACCTTATTTACCCGAGATGTAGTATATTATTTATTAAGAATTATAAGATTTTGCCGCCAAAAAACTCTATACCATTACTAACCGTTACGTCCAGACGATTTTACACACCAATGCAAATGAAATTGCGACAAGCTTTTGTATATTTTTTTCCATTTGCATATTTGCCGTGATAAAATCTCAACTTCAAAGGTTAATCTGCTAATTGTTTCTCCGTCTTGAGGGCAAGCAGAGTACAAGATTTCCATCTAGCTTTATAATTTGTCAATCAATGAAGAATAAGTATTGCATAAAATCTTTACCGATATGTTTAGCAAGTTAACTGTAATCCATTTCATCACTGCGTTGTGTTGCTTTAGTGGTGAAATCAGTGGGACCCCCCAACATCTGCAGCTGAGACCACTTGCCTGTTATTCCACTCAAATAAAACCGTTTGCTTTTATATATGATGTCTGCAAAATACAATTGAAAGAAAATGAAATTGGGTCAGTACGAGAGAATGATCATATGGATGTGAATAATAATATTTTTTATGCATGGATTAATAGAAAAATGCCATCTAAAATTAATTTTAAAGAAAAGATAAAAGTAGATCCATCATTTTAGCAAACACACATAGATTAAAACACACATAGATTAAAACATAATTGTCTGTAAGTCTATTTAAAAACTGGCTAAACAAAATATCATTTTTAGATCTCATATAAAGACCGAACAGTTTTAAATTAAAATCAGCATCATCATCATTTTTTTACATACAATTAAATCAATGTACTTGGCATAGTCATTTCTTCCTGCATTGAATGATGTAGATACATTACATGGACAAAAGAATTAGGGCTTGTTTTTACAGCCATTTGTGGCTCTTCCTTGTTGGAGGAACACAATTGCATATGATGCTTGTAAATGTGGTAGAATTAAAATTTTCCTTTACTTGAACTAACAGGCCAAATCTGTTGCATGAAGATATGGTTTGGAATGAAAGATCTGAACAATAATAATAATAATAATACCAAAGCACAAGGCGTCTTTCAAAGCACTCAAGAACACAGTACAATTGAGTGATAATTCTAAAAACAATCTGAACAGATGTAAAAAGGCATGATGTAAAAGTGGTCAAACACACTTTCTTGTAAGGATTGTGGAAGAGAATTTTAAAGATGAGGAGCAGCCCAACTTAACAAACAGAAGATACAACAAGGGAAACAGATTAAGAAAATCTGAGGATATGCTTTGAGATGTCAGTATGAAGCAAGTCAGAGAGATATGAGGGAGCAAGATTATGAAGAGCCCTAAAAGTGAGAAGCGGAATCGTCTACTCGATTTGATATTTGACAGTAAACCAAATCATGAAGCATGTACAAGAATGACTGTAAAATTGGATACGAGGAACGGACTGATGTTCTGTAGATGGAATTACGCAGACAGAGTAATATTATTCATGTGCTTTTCAAAGGACAATGTACTATTAAGGAGGACATCAAGACTCTGAGAAGATGCAGAGATTATAAAATTATCAATAGGAATTTCTTCTAAACAATTCAAAAGAGAGGAGAAAAGACGACTACGATTTGGCTTGGAGGACAAATAGAGCTGGTGTCGTCTGCTTAACAATGAAAATGAATGCCATATTTCCTGAAAAATATAACTAAGAAGTGATAAGTCAATAAAAAATAGAAGTGGGCCTTGTGGAACACCAACGGTAACAAGTGAGGAGTATGATCTGAAGATTTTAAGTTGGACAAATTAAAAATTGGGAATAAACCTGGGAAGAAACAACCTTTCCAAATTTCCAAAGGGGAAATTGGAAAATGTGGGAAAATCGGCAAAATAATGAGTATCAGTGGTCAATTTCTTAATCTTGAAGTTATTCCAGCAACCTTAAAAGCTGAAGGAACCACACCAGAGGTTAGAGAAGAGTGTATTATATCTGTCTAGTGGTTAGGATGCGGCGCTCTCACCGTTGCGGCCCGGGTTCGATCCCCGGTCAGGGAACCGACCCCAGCCATTAGGGTTGCGCAAGCCTACCCAAGCCCGGATAAATAGGGAGGGTTGAGTAAGGAAGGGCATCCAGCGTAAAAACGTGCCAAATCAAACATGCGGATGGCCTGCTGTGGCGACCCCTAACGGGAGAAGCCGAAAGAAAGTTACTATACCAGATAGAGAAGATAAGCAGGCTTTGACTAAGTGAGTGAAGAGAGGATCTAACCAACAGGTGGAAGACTTAGATTGCCGAATAAAACCTGATATTTCATCAACAGTCGAAAGTTCAAAGCTATAAAATAAAGACAGAAGAGAATCATGGGAAAGCAGATACAACAGATCAAGCGCTATATTAGTTCGAAGAGTCAATTGTTGATAAATATTGTCAATTTTAGTATTAAAAAAGGTTATACATTTATTGCATAAATCTAGAATTAATTCATAAAAGTTCCAAGCAACATCCCTTAGAACACTGACTTCATGAAACGCTGAATGAGCACAAATATCCACAACCCATTTTAAAATCTAGTGGAACATCTTCTCAAACGAGTGGAAGTTATTAGAACAGCAAATGTGGACTGGGATGTTCAAAAAGAAGATACAAATCTGATTGTCAGGTGTCCACCAACTTCTGTACTATGTAGTGTTTGTCTATAAATATGTAATAGATTTGTTTACGGTTTCCGCCATTCATTTGTTCTCTCATATGTGTCAATTCATTTTTCTCCCCACACACATCTTTTCCCACTCCATTAGCCCTACTAATGACAAGTTGTTAGTCATGTGCTTAAAACATCCTATGTGTGTTCATTGCACTTTTTAAAATCCTTTTGAAAAAGTTCATAAAAATGTGAGAATGTGTAATGCACTGGTTTGTGCCACGTGTTTTTGTGACTACATCATGATTATTTTATATATGCCTTGCATGAACTACTGCATATGTGTTCATTTGGAAGGTCATGGCTTATTGGTTAAGGTATTGGATCTAAAAAGTCTTGAAATCCCATCCCCACCAAGCTGCAACCCCAGGGCCCCTAAACAAGGCCCTTAACCCTATAGCTGCTCAGCTGTATGAATAAGATAAAGGTAAATTGCTCTGGATTAGGTTGCCCGCCGAAATGCCCCCCAAAAAATGTTCGAATGTTTGTGTGCAGCACTAAAAAACAAACGAAATGCAAATTTTAATTGCATATATTATTCATTTGTTTGTTAAGGTCCCCTGGTGGTCTAGTGGTTAGGATCTTACCGCTGCGGCCCGGGTTCGATCCCTGGTCAGGGAACCAACCCCAGCCACTCTTAGTGCCGGTCCCAAGCCCGGATAAATGGGGAGGATTGTGTTAGGAAGGGCATCCAGCGTAAAAACATGTGTCAAATCAAACATGCGGATGATCTGCTGTGGCGCCCCCTAATGGGAGAAGCCGAAAGAAAGTTTATTCGTTAGTTTGTTTG
Organism: Silurus lanzhouensis; assembly: GCA_039877035.1. Classification (NCBI taxonomy): domain Eukaryota; kingdom Metazoa; phylum Chordata; class Actinopteri; order Siluriformes; family Siluridae; genus Silurus; species Silurus lanzhouensis. The sequence continues at coordinate 336,371 of JBCEWE010000422.1, read as the reverse complement.
TTTTATTAGGAAATTCTGCAAGGCATATATAATCTTATGATCTCAACTATTAATCCATCGAGCTGTTAATATTACTAATAAGCAGCTTTTTGTTATGTAGATCCTATGGTTTAAAATTGCTATACTTGGCATGTTGTTATTAGGTTGCATAGCTTTATTGCATTTAAGAGGAGCGTTGTAACCAGGATGAACAAGATTAGCCCGTGGTATTTGAGTGCTTAATTGCAACCGGTGATTAAGGCGGTGTGATATGTTTTGTATACATAAAAAAGACCCTTCAGAAATGCTCCATTAATGATCATGTTTGAAGGGATAATTACCCTCAGATCTCAACGATGCAGCTCAGAGTGAACATTTATAACCAGATTAGAGAGGCTGGAACAACTGAGATGAGATGTGAAATGTATCCAAGCAGTACATTTATTTATGTAAGATGAACTAGAACACAGCTCGTTTTGCAGTTTTTTCCGCCAATAGTTCTTAATAATCTTCCAAATTCTGCCCTTTGTCTCTGTCTTCCCACTTCCTTCTTACTATTACCCACAATCTTGGTCCCTTTTTCCTACATTATTTCCTACATGATTTTCAAATCTCTCGTCTCCTCGGTAGATGCTGGGAGCTAAGCGCAGGCAACATCAAATGGATCTATCAAGTCCCTATCCTGACAGCCATTGGGGTAAGTGAGGAAAAAGAAACATGTCACGCATATGTAATAAACACTTCTCAAGAGCCTGAGTGTGTCTGAACAAGTGCTGAAAAACTGAGGCGGTTCCACATAAGGCGAAGGAAATTGCTTGCCTTTGCGCAAATATTATTCCCCCCCCCCAACTGTAAGCCTGAAGCCCCTGAGTGCATGTGAATCAGATAGACAACAGATTAGACTCTTTATTGTGTTCAGGTGTGTTTGATCGCGAGACACGTTCACATTTACGCCTCCAATTAACGGGATTAGCAAGTGAACACATATAGTCACATAGCAGAACCATTATACCAAACACAGGCTTGATTTGTGCAGTTTGTGAGACAGGCTAAGACAGCAAGACTAACAGAAAAAAAAAAAACGCTGAGCTCAACAGGGAACTAATTACATATCACAGGAGTTTTCATGTTCAGCTCAGATTTATGTGTTAGAAAAAGACACTGTGCTTGAACAAAGCTTTATGTCTCTAATGCTCAACCACACCATAAATGCTTTAGTTTAGATAATATTTCTAAATTTCAATATATATTTTGGATGTCATTAAATATGTATTGCATTGGACCATCTGACATTTCACGGTCTGAACATAAATCTCCGCAAGCAAACTCTGAAATCTATCCAGAAGAGTGAAGTGCGATAAGAGCAAATACACCCAGCAGAATAAGCAAGTTTGAGTTTTTATATAGTAAAATATTTTCATATAATCCACAATAGAAAATCAAATGTGCACAAACCAAATCACTGAATGTCTGAACCAGTTCATGTTCAGCTCTTTACTGTGTGTTTAATATCTTTTTATACTGTGTTACCTGGACGATCATCAAGTTTTGTCTGTTTATGAGTCCCTTTTTTGTTCCGACTGCTTAAAGGGCCCATTGGGTGTATGAAAATCAAATTTTCCAGAAACTGCATTTTCAATGCTTTTTTAGTATATTTTGCATATTTGATCAGTAACTTCATGATTTTGAGATACAATGGAATCTGGATAAAATGGTACAAGGAAGATACAGTGGTAAACTGGTGACAGGGTCATGGGCAGCCAGGGATTATTGATGCACATGAGGAGAGAAGGCTGGTGCATGAGGTCTAATCCAATAGATGAGCTACTGTAGCTCAAATTGTAGAAGTTTATGCTGGTTCTGGTATAAAGTTGTCCGAATAAATATTGTGTTGGTAGCCTCAGTGCAGTCAGGGTGCCTCTTGTCCACCACAGAAACCAGAACTAGACCATGTAGCAGTGGACCAAGGTGGCCTGGTCTGAAGAATCACGTTTTCTTTTACAACAAATGTGTTGCTTACCTGGGGAACAAATGGCACCAGGATGCACTATGGGAGGAAGGCAAGCTGGCGGAGGCAGTATAATACATTGGGCAACGTTCTGCTGGGAAACCTTGGGTCCAGCCATCCATGTGGATGTTACTTAGACACGTACCACCTACCTATGCATTGTTGCAGACCATGTATTCCCTGATGACTGTGGCCTTTTTCAGCAGGATATCGTGCCCTGCCACAAAGCAAAAATGCATCAGGAATAGTTGAAGGAGTATAACAAGACATTTGAGGTGTTGACTTGGCTTCCAAATTAACCAGATCTCAATTCAATTGAGCGTCTGTGGGATGTGCTGGACAAACAAGTCCGATCCATGGAGGCCCCACTTCACAACTTATTGGACATAAAGGATCTACTGCTGCTGATGTTGGCCCACCCTTTGCAGCTATCACAGCTTCAACTCTTCTGGGAAGGCTTTCCACAGGGTTTAGGAGTGTGTTAATGAACATTTTTGACCATTCTTCCAGAAGCACATTTGTGAGGTCAGACACTGATGTTGGATGAGAAGGTCTGGATTGCAGTCTCCGCTCTAATTTATCCCGAAGGTGTTCATTACGGTTGAGGTGCAGGCCAGTCAAGATCTTCCACACTAAACTTACTTATACATGTCTTTATGGACCTTGCTTGTGCATGGGTGCGCAGTCACCTTGAAGTTGGGAGCATAAAATTGTCCAAAATGTCTTGGTATGCTGAAGCATTAAGAGTTCCTTTCACTGGAACTAAGGGGCTGAGCCCATCTCCTTAAAAACAACCCTACACCATAATCAGTCAGACAAGTACCGTTCTCCTAGTAACCACCAAACCCAGACTCGTCCATCGGATTGCCAGACAGTGCTTTAAGTGCACCACTGCATCTGATGCTTTGCATTGCACTTGGTGATGTCAGGCTTGGATGCAGCTGCTCGACCATGGACACCCATTCCATGAAGTTCTCTATGCACTGTCCTTGAGCTTATCTGAATGCCACAAGTTTGGAGGTCTGTAGCTATTGACTCTTCAGAAAGTATCAGCATCCGCCGACCCGCTCTGTTATATTTCGTGGCCTACCACTTTTAAGACTGGACTTATTGCACAGGTGGCATCCTATCACGGTAACACGCTGGAATTCACTGGGCTCCTGAGAGCCACCCATTCTTTCACAAATGTATCTCTTTGTGCAATAAAGCAATGAGAAATTAATGAAAATATAGTGAACTTTATTTCTCTCTCCAAAATAGCTTTTCACATTGTAGTGAGCTATTATGTTCCCCTTAATTTAAGTCGAGTCTGCTACTGGTTTTCCCTAGAGCACTGGAGTGCATGTGTAATGCTAGGAAAGTAAAAGCACAGAGCACTGGTAGCTCAGCTGGTTTAGGGAATAAGTTTTATGTTCAGCACTGGTGATATTGATGCAGACACTGTACATCCTCTTTCATCTTGAGAACGGATGAAACAGGAAGACTGGGCTTTGTATAAACTGAAAGTTGGAAAGGAAAAAAGGATTTATACCGACTGCCGAGGCAGAGGGACCGAGCTGGGAAGGATGTGCTGCAAGTTAGAGCAATTAAGGATGCAGATGGAAGTGTGCTGACTGGTGAGGAGAGTGTGTTGAGAAGGTGGAGGAAGTATTTTGAGCAGCTGATCAATATGGAAAATGAGAGAGAGAGGGGTGGATGATGTGGAGATGGTGAAGCAGGAAGTGGACAGGATTAGTAAGGAGGAAGTGAAGGCAGTGATTAAGAGGATGAAGAGTGGAAATTTGGTAGGACCAGATGACATGGAGATGTTCAGGAGAGATGGCAGTGGAGTTTTTAACCATATTGTTTATTAGGATTTTGGAAGGTGAGAGGATGCCTGAGGAATGGAGAAGGAGTGTGTTGGTACCAATTTTGAAGAATAAAGGAGATGTGCAGACCTGCAATAACTACAGGGGAATAAAGTTCATCAGTCACACCATGAAGTTATGTGAATAGGTAGTGGAAGCCAGGCTGAGAGAAGAGGTGACCATCTGTGAGCAACAATATGGTTTCATGCAGAGGAAGAGCACCACAGACGCATTGTTTTCTATGAGAATGTTGATGGAGAAGTATAGAGAAGGACAGAATTAGTCGCATTGTGTGTTTGTGGATTTAGAGAAAGCCTACGACAGGGTGCCGAGAGGGGAGTTGAGGTATTGTATGAGGAAGTCTGGTGTGGCACGGAAGTTTGTGAGGGTGGTGCAGGACATGTATGAGGACAGTGTGACAGCAGTGAAGTGTGCAGTAGGAACGACAGAATGGTTCAAGGTGGAGGTTGGACTGCATCAAGGATCGGCTCTGAGCCCTTTCCTGTTTGCAGTGGTGATGAACAGGTTGAAGGACGAGGTCAGACAGGAGTCTCCATGACATGGGGTATATCGGTAGAAGAATGCTGCGGATGGAGCCACCTGGAAGGACAAAAACAGGAATGCCAAGGAGGAGGTTTATGGATGATGATGGATACAACTGTGTGGTAACAGTTTGCGATAGAACCTCATATGAATGGTAAAGTCAGGTGTCCTGATACTTTTGTCTATATAATGTATGTTAGAATGATGGATTGTTTATTTGTTGGCAAACAGTTCCCTTAATTTTGCCACAACTGGTGTATGTCTAGTAGTTGATGCTTTGACACACTGTAGTTTTCCAAACGTGGCCTTTAGTAGTGCTGTGTAAAGAATTACGCATATTTTATACTTACGTGAATCCCATTTGAACAGCATAGGCTGTAAAATGATAGTTTATAGTGCAAAGGGAAACACTTCCAGAGGAAGTGTGTTATTGTGTTTACTTTTTGCTCTCGCTCTCCCACACAAATAGTTGGATGATAAAACTGGGTGTGCAGATTTGCTGTGTGTGATGAATTTGATTTTCTTTCCAGCTCTTTTTGGCTCTTTCTCCTCAATCTTATCGTAGTAGTCACATAAAGGCTTACAAAGGCAGGGATCCAGGGATAGCTTCCAGATCCATCATGACATAGTGCCTCATAGCTAGGGTTCTAGAGATTAGACACCAGTTCCACACTAACCCTGAAGCAGGTACTGAGGTTAAATGAAAGATTGAAGGGATAATAATAGCATGAAACACTGTTCTTTAAAAAAAATGGCATACTCTTTCAGTTTTTGTGCTTAACAGCAGGTTAGATCATATCTCTCCAAATTCTTTTTTCACAGTCATGCTTTGTCTCTTGCTTGACCTATTTTGATGCTGCAATCCATGGCCGCCCCATAAATCTCAGCTCCACAAGTAATGCTCTTCTGATTGTTGCCAGATTGATATCATTTGTTCTATTTTTGCGTGTTTTGCATCCTCATTTTGTATTATTATTGCTATTATTGCTATTATCATTATTAATGCTCTATTTGGCAACCACAGAAAAAAGAACATAAACATAAAAAAAAATTATGTAAAATTGTATTTATTTTTTAGCTGGTTTGAAGCAAATTATCAAGATAAAGCACTTGGACACGGGATTATAATTAATATGACGCAAGTTGCAAATTAAAAAAACAGATGTTTAATCGATCACATTTTGCAGGGAAATCCCTCAGAGAGCACACACACACACACACATTCCCATACACAAACACACACACACACACAAATCTACCTGCTAAATCTGTGCAAGTCCTGCTTCAGCATTGTTGCGTGCGCCTCGGTCGCTAATTGGGAAAAAAAACGGCAGCACAGCATTATTTTAGGTCAATGTGCATGTTCAACATTTGACGTCCCGTAGCTTTAAACAGTGATTGAATATTCGGGCGCTGACTGCAGTCGGTCATGCGTGAACAGGATATGTTGCTTAACCGTGGAAAGAAAGTCGCATGAAAGGAAAGTACAGCTCAATCTGTTTAAGACATGCTGAGAGTGTGCTGATTAAATCAACAATCAACTTAACAAGAGGGGGTACTCTTTATTAAATCACCTGTAAAAATGTGAAATCTAATCATACGTCATTAAGGAAAACTTCGCTGTTCTACTATGCACGCATAAATGGATTCGGAGGAACCGATCTGCATTTAAGTGCCTATCAGTGAACGGGTCACTATCCAGTACAACTCAAGAATGATAAAACTATAATGAATGGATTTTCGGTGTCACCTGGATGAGTCTGGTTCCTCTCAAGGCATCTTCCTTATACCATTATTACCAGCATTGCTCACTCATTAGGGATACATTTATAGGGGATCCTTTTATTCATTTCACTGCTAAGGCATCCATATAAATTGAATTCTATTGAGCGTATGCACTATATGGACAAAGTCACATTGTAGTATGAAGACATTGTATAAGATGTCTGAATGCATTAGCCGAAAACTTTCCCTTTACATGATCTAGGACTGGACAGCTCCTTGAAAATATGGTTTACCAACACATTCGCACCCCACATCGTCACATATCGACGCTGTGGATGTTGCGTCCGACGGCGTCCACATCCGACGCCGAGGGTACCCCCTTCGCGTCGCTTTTCGACGTAGAGGGACGGAAAACCCTTCGAGTCGCTTTACGACGCAGATGGACGGGACCCCATTTGCGGGTTACGGTTAGGGTTAGGGTTCGGATTAGGGTTTGGGTTAGGGTTAGTGTTAGGTTTAGGGTTACGGTCATCTTCAGGATTTTTCGAAATGTAAAAAATGTATCCTATACACTTATTATGATAGATAATAAATTATTAAGTGTATAGGACAGCGATCTGCATTGAAAAGCGAAGCACAGGGGCTCACATCCATCTGCGTTGAAAAGCGACGCGAAGGGAGGTACCGTCTCTCTACGTCGAAAAGCGACGCGCAGGGGGTACCTTCGGCGTCGGATGTGGACGCCGTCGGACGCAACGTCCACAGCTTCGATATGTGACGATGTGGGGTGAGAATGCGTTGGTTTACATGGGTTGGAATGGAAGATCTCAAAATATTCAACACATTTGGAATGTACTGGAACACCGAATGCAACCCTTTTGTCTATATAGCATGCTTCGATCTTATAGTTTTTGTGTAGGATCACATAACCTCCACTGTTTGAAACAGGAACAGGAATAATGTTATTATTATATTATTTATAATATTTAGACTGCACGTGGTTTAGAACTGCTATTAAAAAAAAACCTGCAATTCCAGGAACTAGGGAAAAAGTCCATTTATATTATTTAGGGTGTGTTATGAACACTGTAAACAAGGTTTTATGAAAAGAGTGGCTAAAGATGGAGATATGCACATTAAGTGTTGATATAAAACTAGGTTTAAGCTTTACACAAATTTCCTTGCATCACCTCCCTTTTTCCTGGGCTTTGGATGTGTATCCTAAATAGTGTATGAGAAAAAATTCCTATTGACATTCATTCTAGCACTTTTAAAGATTACCAGTGTTTAATTCACAAAGTATACACTTTATTTATTAAATCTTTTTAACTACCAGAGAATGTACAGCAATGCAAAAAGATTGAAATTCAAATTTGCTGCTTTTTTTTAAAGGATCTTGTCACATATAAGAACACACACCTCCATAACTGGAGAATACCTTGAATGCTTTGAAATTTCAAAAACAACAACTGCAAGGCAGCCTTAATGTAATAAATTCTTGCGGGCAACAGGCATAGTCCTTATTACAGTATATAAGTTCCCCCACAACGTTTCTTTGTTTTTCTATAGGAAGGATGACGATCTCTGTTTTTTCCTTTCGCTGCCTTGTGCTTGAACTTTGCCAGCTGTTTGGTGGCTCACATTTGCTACAAAAGACACATTAGGTTCCCAGTGCATTCATAGACGTGTCGATTTGTCATTTGGATCAAAATGGTAATAACGATGAAGTTCCTTCTGACTTTTCGTGCCAATGAGAAACTTTTCTTCCTACATAATACTCACCCCATTTCCCCAAAGCATGAGTGCTTACTGAATGGACTGACGAAGGTGAAAAAGACATAAAGCATATACTTTAACACCTACCAAATCTCAACCCCAGTTGAACACCTGTTGGAGAACAACATGTTAGACAACACTCTTTACCACTGTCACCGCATATGTTGATACATGTGCATACATTTGCTATTAAAATTCTTGTCAATTCATAAATAATGTTCGAACGTGATAAAACTCCACAAATTAACATTGTTGGTTTTCTTTTGTAATTTTGTGTGTCTGTTTATTTCTTTAAACTACAAGAATGAGATTCAGAGTTTGTTTTTGTGTGTGTGTGTGTGTGTGTGTGTGTGTGTGTGTGTTTTTCTTCTCATTCAGAAGCCTTGTTTAACCATGTTAGAAATCTGACTCACAGGCTTCCAACTGCGCTCATTCAGCAAGCAGTTAGCAGTTTTCAAATAATTCCTTAACCAGCATGGGAAAAAATCCATTATTCTCATTCCAACCGCTAAACAAAACACTCGTGGTTCAAAAATAGCCATCTGGTAGCAGCTTGCAGTGACAGGCTTTGATTCATGAAGAGTGATTATATCTATGAACTGGTTAGTAAGCTCAGCAACTGTCAAAAGCCTAATGAATTTGCTGCTTTGTGTTCGGCCTGAATGGACTTCCGGGTCTCGTACAACTTGTCTCAGTACCTGCCGTTTACATAGACTTGCGTTCTTTTACTTTACATTGAATCTACAGTAGTAGATGAGGGATTTTGGGGGGTTTTCTATGGGTGTGATTATAATTCATTCTAAAAACAGCAATATAAAGAGTAGTGTGTGTGTAGGTCTTGGAATTAAGGGTTAGGGTTAGGGTTCAGCTTACAGCAGGAGACTTTATTGCACAAAATGAAACAATTCGATATCTTATGTACATTTCTGTAAGCGATTTATCACCTCAGTGATTCAGTAATTGGTTTTTTCCTTCCCCATTCTCTATTACTCAGCTCAACTTCATCCTATTTGTGAATATTGTTCGGGTGCTGGCAACCAAGATCCGGGAGACCAACGCAGGCAGATATGACACAAGAAAACAGTACAGGTTTGTGTACCATTTTTGTGCACCTCAATCATTTCATATCTAGAGATCATACAGTATCAGTTTTAATTCTCAGAAAAACACTGGCATTGGGATTCCTGGAGTGAACTGCCCCCGCGGTAGTAAGGTGCTGTAGATGAGAAACGAGCTTCAGGCAAATGCTGTAGAGTCTTTTCAGCCAAGACAGGCCGAGCGCACGCTCTAGGAATTATATGAGTCAAGGAAGAAATAGATCCCGTAGTGCTCCTGCTTATAGGCAGCATTATATGATCCTGATCACAGTATTGGTATTCTGTGGTTTTGTTCCACTAGTCAGGCGTCTTGTTCTATTTGATCCTACGTGTTTGCTGATTTAAGTCTAATACATTTACAAAACAGTGTATTTGACTATTTTACTGCAAATAGCAGAAGGGTGAAGAAAAAAAAAAACCCAGATCATGCACATGAAGTGATGATAATTGCTACCTTTTGCTTTCTAGTGTTCAAAAAGCTATTTGTCCATATACGCAGTCAGAAAGCAAGCAATCTGCAAAGGCATGCAATTTGGTGCGGTTAATAACAGTAATCAATTCTTTTGAAATGCTATCCTACTGAAATATGCAGTATAATCACAGCTGCCAGTCTGACCAGATGGCACTTTTTGCAAACAAGGCCACATCACCTTATGTTTACAAAATTATAAAAGAGGGTGTCGACACGCATCGTTCAAATCGTGCTTTTCAAAAGAACACGTCTGAGTTTTCGATAAAACGTTACAACGCTGGCTTTATGATGAAATGAACTACTTTCCCCAAAACTTTGTTAATTAGATTCAACTTCTCTATTATCACTCGAGTTTTAGATTTTGGTGTGTAAGAGAGAACATTATTATACGCCATCGATTCCTCAATGGGAGTGGATTAGTGGATTGTTGGTGGATCCATTGAGGAGCTTCAAACCCGATGTATTCGCTAGTCTTTGCCCGTTAAAAAGTTTCCAATATGAGCCCTGTAACGTCACACCGAATTTATTTGAATTTTGTATGTAAAATTTCCTGGTAATGCAGAGCTTTGAGCGAGGTGGCACCGAGTTCATGTTACTGCAGACGTTTTCTGTGTGGATTCTGTCCAGGTGCTTTGTGATACACTGCCAGGGGTGGATTAGCTACTATACATCAGCCCTCTGGCTTCCCCAGCAGTTGTGTACTATTGTTTAACAATCGTCTTGGGAGTAGTTCCCAAATCCACTGCAGCTCTGACCTGGATAAAGTCTTAGAAAGATAAATGATCTTCTTTAATCCCAGTGTTGGATTTATGTACTGTACAGAGTTGTCTTTTTAATAATACTTCTCTGTTATCTATCATAGATAAAGAATGATTTCTGCTCGCATGTTTCGTAGGCTAATTTGTACATTGTATGTTGCTGTGTGTTCTGAAATATCATCGTAATGACTTGCCTCCATCACCTGACCTCTTGTGTCTGCAAACAGGAAGCTGGCTAAATCCACGCTGGTGTTGGTGTTAGTTTTTGGTGTGCACTACATTGTGTTTGTGGGAATGCCACACACCTTCGAAGGACTCGGCTGGGAAGTTCGCATGTACTGCGAGCTCTTCTTCAACTCTTTCCAGGTACTTATTCATCAGCTAAGGTGCAATTTGCACACCTCAGACAATCACATATCATGTGATCTTCATTCAATGATGCAATGATTTGCTCACTATTATAAACTACATAATAATTACTGAATCGTATGCATCTGCAGAGGGAATTCAAGGTGTAACTAATAACTAATCAGTATCTAGTAATTTATTATGTGTTCTACTTTACACTATGGTTCCAGATCAGCACTTACATGGTTAGGGCACACAGGGCTTCCTGAACATTCCTTCCAAGATATAGTTCCTCTTTGCTGTTATAATAACCTTCTCTCTTGGGAATTTGTTCATTCAGCTACAAGAATTTTTGTAGGTAAAGGAAGCCTGAGATATGTGGTGAATTGTAATTTATCCCATAGAGGTTCAGTGAGGATGAGGTAAGGGTTCTGTGGCAAACCATATCCTTACGTAGCTTGCTTTATAAGGACTGATATACTCCATGTCCCTCCTCTGCACATATCCAAACCATCTCAATCTCACCTCCCTCACCTTGTCTTCAAAACGTCCTACATGCTCTGTCCCTCTAATAAACTCATTTCTAATCCTGTCCATCGTCGTCACTCCCAACGAAAACCTCAACATCTTCAGCTCTGCTACCTCCAGCTCCACCTCCTGTCTTCTACTCAATGTCACTGTCTCTAAACCATAAAACATCTCAGGTCTCACCACAGTCCTATATGTTTATTATGAAGGTATCATTTCAGTAGAAGTTCTCTTCCCATTCAGCACTCAGTGTGTGTGGTATTCTTGAAAGCTGCAGTTAACACAATAAGTGTGTAGAACGAAAACGCAAGAATTGCGCAGTATTTTACAAATCCGTCCGTGCCAGTTTTAAAATCCATGTTTTATGCATTTTGAAATGTTATTCATGAGATCTACCTGCTGTTTTGACAAAGCCTGCGCTCCTGGTTGCCCAGACCTCACACTCTTCTGTCAGGGACTTTAAAGTGCAGCCTGACAGCTGCTGTTTAGCCTGAAAATCCTATGTGCAGTTTGGGCATTTTGCATCGTCTGGTAGCTTCTACTCGTTCGAAATCATCACATGTTCGTCTGCAGAAAGCTAGAACTGTGTTTTAACAGAAACGCATACTCCCTAACTATCCACCGGTTCAATTTCTTTAAATTGGTCTGGCAAATTGAATGCAGAAGTTATTGAAAACCCTTTGTTATTGGAATCCCAAACTCATATAGGCCTTCAGTGCAGGAGTACATATAAATTAAATACCCAGGCAGTCCATTTAAGGTCCCCACACACAACCTCAGCTGAAATTAAATCTCTTATATTGATATTCAGTGCACCGTTTTCTTTCCTTCCTTGTACATGCCCCATATTTTCATCATCCTGAGAAACAAAGTGAATGAATACTTGAGGTCTGTTTAAATGCTAATGAAATATACTTGACTAAAGGTTTTTTTTGTTAATGCATAATTAACATGATTAGCAATCTACATAAATTAAATGACAGCATGCACTTAAATGATGACAGCTTGCTCTACTCCAGAGCTCCGCTCTCCTGGTGTAATTATTCAAACGCAATATTGACCCGTAGTCCTGTATTTTTCTTTTTTTTACCTTATTTGATAAGGGGCTTTGTTCACAATTTTCATAATTGCCATCTTATTCATTGACTTCTAAGCCATGGATATTTTGGTATTTGACAAAAAAAAAAAATGCAGAAAAATAATTGTTGGTTATTTATTATGGAATAATGATGAAGTGCCTTTTAATGATTGTGTTACAAATTTTTATTATGAGAACAATAATGGAGAAGGGTACTCATATAATGGATGATCATTTTGGATCTGAGAGAGTGAAACTGGCGCAGTGGGAAGAGTCTAATCTTCACTTTCTGTATTACTTTACATCCATTAACATGAAAAGCTCAATAGAAATAAACTTGACTTGACTCATAATGTGCTTAAGGATGATAGTTCCACATACCAAAAACTTTATACCTTATAGAAATTGTAATCCACCTGAAATCTGACCACACACTTGATACCCATGGCTTGTGTCTACTTGTCTGCCATCATAATTAAACTCTGCAGATAACTGAGGGTTGATGTGCCTCAAATGTCACTGGGCTGAAAAGAAATCAAGTTGCTTGTGCGGTAAATGTTTACTTAATGATGCAAATGCAATTTGAAGTCTATGTTCAGACCGCAGGTTGCTAATTTGTTGGACGCCAAGCATTGGCATTGGTTCAGAAATGTTCAATGAGCTTAATGAGAAGATTAAAAGTCACCTATTTTTACCCATTTGTACTTATTTCAATCTTTTAAGCTTACGGTTCTACTGGCAAATAAATGCCAGTAGAACCAAATAATTGTGGCAAATAATTGTGCACATTTGAAGCATTTATTTCTAGTAAAAATTACTATATGGACTTCAGACGTATTTGGTTCTTCCCCAATTTTTTACAACAAAGTCGTAAGCACACAATTGTATTGAATGTCTTTGGATGAGGTAGTATAGAATTTTTTTCCTTTTCTTGAACTAGGAGACCCGAACCTGTTCCAGCACAAAAGCACAAAGCAGGCTTCATGAAGTTATGGGTTGGAGTGGAAGATCTTGAGTTGCTTGCTATAGAGCTCTGATCTCAACCCTACTGAACACCTTTGGAATGGGATGTTTAAAAAGCACATAAAAATCATATGGTTTGAAGTCCACAAACATTTTGTCTATATAGAGTAGAAGTAAAATTCATGAAGATCATTTTTTGAAGTATACCATTTGTTTAAATTTCATTCATCAGTCAATTTTCTCCCCAAGTCTCCAAAGTGTTCGCCTCACTTTCCCTTCCACAGTATCTTATTTAGAACTGCTCTCAAAAGATGACCTGAACATCCTCGAGAAATCCAACAATTACATTAAACTGCAAAAAACTAAACTAGACAAAAGTTTATGAACACCTGACTATGAGATTCGTATGTTCTTTATGAACATCCCATTCCACATTTAGTGCCCATTCCCTGTTCTAATAACCTCCACTCTTCTGGGAGGATGTTCCATTAGATTGTACTTGAGTAGATTTGTGCTCATTCAGCAACATGGGCATTAGTAAGGTCAGGTACTGATGTGAGAGAGACGGAGGAGGTCTGGGGAACAGTCAGCGTTCCAATTCATCCCAGAGGTGTTTAATAGGGTTAACATCAGACCTCTGTAGCAGGCCACTTAAGATGTTCTGATCCAACCCATGTAAAGCATATCTTCATAGGAACAGTGTTGGCTAAGTGAAAGGAAAATGGAGTGCTAGCACATCCTAAATCATCCAGTACAATGAGGTGCCTCCAACTTTGTCAACATTATGTACAAAAATGTATTGCGTGTGTTATACCGGTGCAATATTGAATACTTTATTCTGATTGGTTAACAGATGTTGAAACATGTGCAGTTATCATTTTTGAGTTATTGCACAGCTAAAGTAGTTCTAGGCAGGTCCTGACCATATTATGCATTCCATATCACTTTTCTAATGACAAGCATACTGACAGATTGTTTGTATTATTTTGACATTATTTATTACTGCAAAAAATACAGTCAATTAAAATTCAATAAAATAACAAACAAAGAAAAAAAAAATTGTCGTTTTATTAACAGGCTGTTTTGCTCATTATTGCAATCAGACATGATGCTTGTTTGTTTTTCTCTCTCTCTCTTTATCTCTCTCCCTCTCTCCTCCCAGTCCTACATATCAAAATCTAATTGACAGCAGGCAACATTGAATTATGAAAAAATATCACGTAGTATGGGTGTGTGCTATTTTTCCCCCATTGTCAAGTATTTCTTATAGCTGTCCAATTATTATAATTTGTAGATGTTTAAAAACGTATTTTTCTTATTTGGGTTTTTTACTTCCGAAAGAAGGAAGTAGGTGCTTATTTATTTATTTATTTATTTATTTATTTCTACCCTGTGCTTTACCTTGATCAATAAAGAAAGACAGAACTTCATTTGTAACCAATTATGCTTTGTCTGTTTCACAAACAGGAGTCCTGTGTGTTTTCTCTGTGTAGTTTTTCCCCCACAAATACTTTGTGCTAATCACTGACAGACAGAGGCATTTTACCCAACACTCTTGTTTAATCTTTCAAGTTCATAAAAGCTTGTATGTTTGCACATCCCGCTTTTGTTGTTAGCACATATACTCTGCTTTCATTCCGCGGCTTTCAAGTACTTCTGTAAATTGCTTCTCAGCACACTGTCTTCCTCTTCTTTCGGCTTCTCCAGTTAGGGGTCTCCACAGCGGATCATCCGTCTCCATACCCGCCTGTCCTCTACATCTGCCTCTTTCACACCAACTACCTGCATGTCTTCCCTCACCACATCCATACACCTCCTCCTTTTTTCCTTCTTTCTGGTGTCTCCATCCTCAGCATTCTCCTACTGATAATCCCCATGTCCCTCCTCTGCACATGTCCAAACCATCTCAATCTCCCTCACCTTGTCTCCAAAACGTCCTACATGCGCTGTCCCTCTAATAAACTCATTTCTAATCCTGGCCATCGTCGTCACTCCCAACGAACATCTCAACATCCTCAGCTCTGCTACCTCCAGCTCCACCTCCTGTCTTTTACTCAATGCCACTGTCTCTAAACCGTACAACATCTCAGGTCTCACCACAGTCCTATAAACTTTCCCTTTCACTCTTACAGATACTCTTCAATCACAAATCACTCCTGCTATCACTCTTCTCCACCCACTCCACCCTGCCTGCACTCTTTTCTTCACCTTTTCAGCACACTGTAATCTAATAAAAGCTATGAAATATGATTCGCCTACAGACGTCGCTCTGGATAAGGGCGTCTGCTAAAGTAAATGTAGGAATTATGACGTGCTACGTTTGAGATGATGTTTGTACAAATAGGTGCATAGGTTACACATTACTACACTGATTGGCTGAAATGGTTCTGCCTTATTGCAGTATGAGTCGAACCAGTGAGAAGAGTACAGTATGTCTACCTGTGGTTTATAACCTTATACAAAAGCAAGGCAGTACTGATAAATAGGCATGATATATAATGAGTGTGAAATGCTTACTTGTTCATATTTAATTGTTACAAATAACAAACCAAGGATGTTGGCTTATTGCCTTGTTTTCTCTCATCCAGGGCTTCTTTGTGTCAATAATCTATTGTTACTGCAACGGAGAGGTGAGTGCCAATCAAACCAAATCGTCTGCAAATCCTGTATATGGAACCAGAATTTGCTCTTTTTTTTAATGAATAATGGATGAACTAGTAAGTGCGATTGGGTAAATGCTAGCATTACATCTACCTATCTTTCTCAGGTCCAGACCGAAATCAAAAAGACCTGGACACGTTGGAACCTGGCCTTTGACTGGAAGGGTCCAGTGATGTGTGGCTCTTACCGCTACGGCTCGGTGCCAACAGGTCTCAACAACAGCATCAGCAGCCAATCGCATCTAGCCACCGGAGCACCGGGTACACGCTCCACCACACTCTACTCCAGCCGGGTATATCGTAGCACAGGAGCCCCCTCCATCAGCGCCCACATGGCCCTTCCGGGCTATGTGATTAGCAACTCGGACGCTGACAGCCTACCACCATCCATTCCTGAGGAGTCAGAGGACAGTGCAAAGCAAGTAGATGACATTCTGCTGAAAGAATCACTGCCTGCTCGTCTCAGTAGTGGTCCTGAGGATGACGAGGAGACTTTGTAGACGGAAATATATGGAGCTTTGACATAAGACAAAAACATTTCACCACTCATCTAATGAGAGGACATTACGAAAGAAGCCACGTCTTCTTAGCTCACTATTGAAACACATTAAAAAAATAAGCTGGATGATTTCAAACCATCATGGATGACAAGGACAATCATCATGTGTTTTTTTTTTTGTTTGTTGAATGCTAAGAAGCATGAGAAATAAAAGTGTATCTGGAAACAACATGCTTCCTTTTATGACAGACTGTGACTTCATTTCTTTGAATTGTTGGTTTCTTTTTAAAGCACTATGTTGAATAAATTGAGTTTGGCATTAAGACTACACCTGAACCACTGTATTAACTTCTTCTTAGGTTCGTTTTCTTCTGAGGTTTCTGAATAATCTTCTGACAGACTAGACTTCACATGAGTCCCATATGATGCTATTTAACACATGGATATCAAAAAGTCAGGGAAGGTTTTAACCCATTTTAGTTATACTTCATATAACCGGGAGAAGAGCGGGAGAAGGTGGAGGAGTTCAGGTACCTGGGGTCAACAGTGCAAAGTAATGGAGAGTGTGTTAGAGAAGTGAAGAAAAGAGTGCAGGCAGGGTGGAGTGGGTGGAGAAGAGTGATAGCAGGAGTGATTTGTGATAGAAGAGTAAAGAGTGAAAGGGAAAGTTTATAGGACTGTGGTGAGACCTGAGATGTTTAGAGACAGTGGCATTGAGTAAGAGACAGAAGGTGGAGCTGGAGGTAGCAGAGCTGAAGATGTTGAGATGTTCGTTGGGAGTGACGACGATGGACAGGATTAGAAATGAGTTTATTAGAGGGACAGCGCATGTAGGACGTTTTGGTAACAAGGTGAGGGAGGTGAGATTGAGATGGTTTGGACATGTTTAGAGGAGGGACATGGGGTATATCAGTGGGAGAATGCTGAGGATGGAGACACCAGGAAGGAGGAAAAGAGGAAGACCAAGGAGAAGGTTTATGGATGTGGTGAGGGAGGACATGCAGGTAGTTGGGTTGAAAGAGGCAGATGTAAAGGACAGGGGGGTATGGAGACGGATGATCTGCTGTGGCGCCCCCTAATGGGAGAAGCTAAGAATTTCAGTCAATATGAACATCCCTTAACTACCAGATTTATTCTAATCTCAGTTTTTCCATTCTATACTAGAAAAATGAAAAAGGAATAATGGGAAACATTTACACTTTAGATCACTATTCGGAATTGCAACTGGAAGTGTGACTCTCAATTTTCTACACTAAACTGTTGCTACTTTTATTCCAAAATACAAGATCTTCTCATCAGTTTATCTGGACTTTATTTCTGAACCCCACTACCAATCTGAAAGCAGAAGTCACCAAAAGTCTTTTTTTCAATTCTCATAGTTGTCCTTCACAAGACATGTTAGTTAGTTGAGGGTCAGTTCTACACTTTTTAAAGAATTTATAAAAGAATTTCAGGAATAAAACCACATCTTAAGATCCGCCTACTCCTTTATTAATTAACATTTTATAAATCTCTACATTTCTGTGCAAGTGCTTAATTAATCCAGCATCACAACAATCACCCCAGTTTCTATTAAACACCCACTCATGAGTTTATAGTGCAAAAAATGACTTTTCAGCTAAAAGCAGAAGGTGCCTAAAACCCCAGTGCCAAGATCTCAGAGTTTCACAAACATTCTTCCTGTCATTTAGTTTCAATTCATCATCATCTACACTACGATCATTTATTTACATGTTGGCATTGCTGAGAGATTTTTTCCCATTGAGCTTATCTACAATATATATAGAAGACATTTGACTAAAAGGTAAAAATCTTGTTATATGTAAATAGTAATTTAGCATTTCAGATATGTCAAATATTAAATGGTATAAGACTCATTTAATATATAAGAAGCATGTTGCGTAAGAGTAGTAGTGTTCATAAGGCTGCATGACATCTGCATTGTCCCTACAGTGTTCACAAAGCTATGTAGGCTTATGTAGGGGTCATGGAGCCTTTTAAACACTAGCATTATTGACAGTTCAAAAGATATATATATATAAATAGATACTTTCTACAGAGTTTCTACAGAGTTTCTATCTATCTATCTATCTATCTATCTATCTATCTATCTATCTATCTATCTCCATCAATCCATATATATCCATCTATCCATCTATCAATCCATCTATCCATCCATCTATCCATCTATCCATCTCCATCCATATATATCCATTAATCCATCCATCCATATATATCCATTAATCCATCCATCCATCCATCTCTATCTATCTATCTATCTATCTATCTATCTATCTATCTATCTATCTATCTATCTATCTATCTATCTATCTATCTGTTTGTTTGTTTTTAATTATTTGCCTTATCTGTCTTGTAATTCATTCATCCACACTTGGTTTATTATTTTTTTCTACCTATCCCCCTTCCTTTATTTGTTTGTTAATTAGTTTTTATTGTATGTTTATCCAAAGTATTTCCAACACATGTGAAAACTTCATTTGAACTGTTTGTAAACTACAGGCCATGTCTGTTGCTCCTCAAAAAGCCTGTGCAACAAGCAATGTTAAGGATTCAACAATTTAGCATTCGGTGCTGCTACATCAGATAATGTGGCCCAGCTCTTGGTTCTGTTCCAATATACAGTAGACGTGACTAGATCCATTGCTATGGACCTCTGGGAGCAGCACATGAGAACAGCAATGTCATCCCTTCTGTTCTGCAAACTGTTCTTCCAGACGTTACACACAGTCGAGAGCCAGTTCAGATATCAAACTTGAATGTGAGTGACTAAAAGACACTTTTTTTTTTCTTTTTATAATATACAATAATATATAATTCATACGCTAATTACAAGAGTTTCAGGACTGCATATATTTTTTTATTAAAAAAGTTCTAAAAGAAGTTAAGCAGGTCTGTGTAACTTCTAGCCATTAAAATTTTAGATATAATATCATTTTAGTTCAATTATTTTCAATAGGAGGAACATGCTTATCGTAAAAACTTTGCACGCTGTTTTTATATTCTGGACCCATCATGTGCTTGCCTGTATATAGGACCTTTCATTAATAAGCGGTATGCCGAATTTGGTCTTTTGATATCGATGTTTTAACGCTTAATAAACGTACTTTATAATTGTTTTCTATCACATCGGTGCAAGTTAAAGTGCGGATTGGGAGTTGTAAATAGGCATTGGTATGTCATCAGGTGGATTCAGGAAAATGGCCCATATGCATATGCAATAGTTCATACCTACTAAAGTGTCAGGGAACCACCAGCCACACCTTCACCTAACCCACCTATCACTCCAAGCAGCTCTCCTACCTACTAATCATCTACACCTGGCACTCATCAGCCTCCACGCTACATAACCTCCGTTCCCCCACCAGCTCATTGTCTGTTCTACATCTTAGGCTGAGGAACATAGTCGGACTACTCAAGCTACGTACGTTACTGGTTTGGATTATCTTTGTTTGCGGGACTCTGTTAAGTTCTTTTCAACTGTCTAGTCATAGCTTTCACCAGGGTTAGTAAACCTGGAGTTTTGTTTCGGTTTGCCGTTTTCTGCCTTGCCCTTTTGTGCTTCATTAAAAACCTTTGTGGATTTCGCTTCGGTTTCCGGCACGTTCTTCCGCCCGACATAAAAGGTACTCAAGACCTTATAAGCCCCACCCACTTCGGATCTGAAGCTTTTTTTTTTTGTTGTTGTTCACTTTCTAAAAATGAAAATTTCATGACCAGATCTACACGGAACTAAGTGCAGCTTTTCTTGCAATTGTATTTGTTAAAAAAAGAATCACCTACATTTTTTGGTTTACTAGTTGTGTACTTCAGACAACCACTATACCTGTATGAAAGTATTACACAAAAGAAAGCTATGGGATGAAATCGACTGAATATTCATTAATTTATTTTGAGGAAGCACTTTATCCAGGGTTGCAATAGAGCACTTAACCAAGGAACACTAGACGTGGAAAGGAATTCTTCCTGAATAGGATTTCAGTCCATCACAGGACACCATGCACAAACCCCTAGAGTATTTTATTGTATCCAGTCCACCTCCTGTTTTGGATGGTGGAAGAACCATCCATCCAACCAACCAACCATCCATCCATCCATCTGACCATGGGAGAACATGCTCAAAAAAATTCTGCGTTCATGATGTAACCATGGAACTATGAGATGGCATCTGACTAAAATATAATTTTAGTGATTATCAAAACGAAAAAAAAATGATGTTCTGGGAATAATGTTTCAACTTTATACATGCCAAAGGTCTTGTTTACCTGGAATGTATTAATTGTTTTGATCTTTTGTACAAAAGCGTGTTTTAAATGCCAATCCTATTGCAGATAGAGCAATTACTTCTTGTATACATTTAATTAAATGAACATGTCATGATGGGTTTTCCTCTAATAAAGCAACTCGACACTAATAAGCATGTTTCCTGGAATCCAAGGTTTTGTGCATGGATAATAAAAATACTGTGATATTGTCTTGCTGCAATTTCTGAATTTCTTTCCCATTTCCACATTAGTAAATAAATTATGTCATACATTCTGCCTCTGGTTAAAGTTTCTCCGAATGACAAAATGTGCATTCAGCTAATATAATTGTAGTCACACTACACTATATGGACAGAGGTTTGTGGACACACATAAATAAGATTCGAATGTGCTTTTTGAACATCCCATTCATTCACAGTAGTCTCCATTTGCTGTTCTTATATCCTCCACTCTTCTGGGAAGATGTTCCAATAGATTTTAAAATGTGCTTGTGGAGATTTCGTCCAGGCCTGCATCTGGATTAGTGTTCTCTTCGACTGGAGGCCACTCTGTGCAGCATGGGACGGTTTCTCATCAACGCCTTGGGTGGTTCCATGAAATTCTGGAGTAAGAACGGGAGCTTTGAGGATGGATTGGACTACTACACCGACTTAGGACTACTTTTCGCTTCTGATCACCATCACTGCACCCCACAACATTGTATATCTGCTATGAATGGACATTTGGTGCAACCCAGATGAGGATGGTTTCCCTCTTGAGTCTGGTTCCTCTCAAGGTTTCTTCCTTATGCCGTCTCGGGGAGTTTTTCCTTCGCCACAGTCGCCACCGGTTCACTCATCAGGGACAAACTTACACTTATAAAGAACATATTCACTTTTATTCACCACATTATCAGTGTAAAGCTGCTTTGAGACAATGTTCATTGTTAAAAGTGCAGCACAAATAAAAATGAATTGAATTGGTGCTAATTTAACTACAAGGGAATTCATCCTAAACTTGTTTAGTTCTTTGGGTCCGAGGTTTATAGCAAGAGATCTTCCAACCCATGTGAAGCATATATTCATGAAGCTGGATTTGTAAGGGGAAAGGTTTGGCTTAGAAGAACAACATATGGATGAAAAAGTCAGGTGTCCCAGTACTTTTATCCATATAACATACACCAGCCAGACATAACATTATAACATATAACGATGGATGCATGGATGGATCCACACTGAGGGAGCCATCTCCAATGCCAACTTGATGGCTGCACAATTTAACATTTTGTCCTCAAAGATAATGATGATGGCCAGACGACTGGGTCAGCGCATCTCCCAAACTGCAGCTCTTGTGCTTTGTTCCTGGTCCGCATTGGTCATGATGCCTGTGGGGGGCAAAGGCTGGTCCATGTGGTCTGATCCAACAGACGAGCTCCTGTAGCTTAAACTGCTGAAGAAGTTAATGCGGGTAATGCTCGACGTGACAGGACTGTTTTGGCAGCAAAATGAGGACCTTCCCGATATCAGGTTATGCCTGATCTGTGACCATAAAGTTATGGCTGGTTGGTGTATGTTTGAGCTTTATTAAAATAAAAAATGGATCAGACTAAATTCTGTTCCTGAGTGCCTGTGATTGAAACATGCATCATCTGTACACTAAAAGAACATGTCAGTTTTATAGAATTTCTCTCTCAGTCGAAGAAATACACACATTCCACATTATCAAAATAATTTTGATGGTGCTTCCTGAGACACTGCTGCCCCTTAAAAGTGCATATTAAAATGAAAAGCTCAAACAAGTAATTGTTGTCATGGTGTGCCCTGATGGACCCCATGCCATCTGCCTGTGGTTGGGAACAAAATACTGGTTGCTTATTCATCTTGAGGCACAAAGAAGGGAAGAAATTTGAAATGTAAATAAAGAGGAACATTCTAAACTCACACACACACACACACACACACACACACACACACACACACACACACACACACACACACACACACACACACACACACACACACACACACACACACACGCACACGCACACGCACTCTAGAACACACAAGGATGCTTCCCACAGCTTTCACTCACAATCAGAAGACAGTCTGTCTCCATTATGCATGCAGTAAAACCTCTGGAAAAAATAAGCCCTAGAGTCACTACCAGAATTATCAGCACCCTTCATAGACATGCTCATTTGTTGAACTTTGGCTGATTCCTTCCCCAAATGACTGATAGAGTTTTCTGAATTTTGACACATTATTAAAAATAGTCATTATTGAGAAAAGTAAAGTTTTTTTGTTGTTGTTGTTCGTTTGATGTGTAAAAACATATTCTGGGTTTAAGAGATTGAACATCAAGAAGACTTGCAGCCAAGAACCTTCTGTTGTAATAAGCACTTTGATATGCTAATGTTCCTGCCGATCTGTTCATGAACATCTACGGTTACAGCATTTGGCACACACCATTAATCAACGAGACTTACAATTATATCTATGAGCAGTCGAGGATTAAGCATCTTGTTCCAAGGCTAAGCAGTGGTTTTGCTGGGATTTAAACTCACAACCTTCTGATCTGATCTTAACAAATAACCTACTTTATTTCTGTAACAGAACATTTTCCAGAAGTTACACCAACACAACCTGAAACTGCCTTCTCCAGATCTTTCAGATCTTTCTTCCTTTATCCATAGCACTGCTCATTATGGCTCTAGAACTGGTCCTCTCTCTCCATCGTCACACTTTTCTCTGCACATATTTTCCTTTTTTGCATTACGACACTTGAAACTCCGGACTTGCACAGCACAGTGCACTTTATACTTTATACCACACCATACCGCACATGGTCACTTTAAGTACAATCACATAAACCACCGTAATTGTTTACTGATTTACTGTTTACTGTCATAAGCGTATCAAGCATACTTTGTATATACACCTTTTTTTCTAATATATAATCTCTATATATTGAATTTTTTATATAGTTTATACTTTTTATTTATCTGCCTTCTTTTTCTTGGTTTATTTTTCTCCCCATCCTATTCCCTCATGCCGGACCGTCGTAAAAAGCATTTCACTGCATGTCGTACTCTATGTATGTGTATGTGACAAATAAAATCTGATTTGATTTGATTGATTTGATTTGAGCAGGTGAGCTCTAAGGGTCTTCCTCATCCCCCAGCAGTGGCAGTTGGTAGTGTTGGTGTTTTAACATACAACCTTCCAATACAGTCCAACACATAAACCACTGTGAAACTATTTCCCTGTAAACATTTGACTCACTCTCTGACTCTCTGAGAAGCTAAGGAGATGCGCTAATTGACTTGGCAGGAGTAAATGTATGGTAGCATTACATGAATTGGAATAAGCTAAGATAAAGATGAAACCTAGCCTAAGTGTATGTAAAGTTTTCCTTCTGGCTTCTCCTTAGCCTTAATGCACCCTTTATATGAGGTCTATCTCAATGAGCCCTTAGACAGATCAAGTGGCTGGTTCAGCTGAACGCAGAGCTATAAAATTCAGTCAGACCTAGCAGTTGCAGTGTCCCGACACAACTATCTATTTAACGCATTAGCATCAGCAGCAGTGGGTGCACCTAAAATACCCATTACAGTTGTGCTATGCTCTATTTCTAATGCCTTCCCTACAGCAATTGAGCTCATAGAGAAATACATTAAGCAGGCTACAATCCAAGCTTAGCAGCATGAAGCACTTTTTGAACTTTTTTTTGCAGTAGACACAAATCGCTCCTGTGTTGGTCTCTCCACAGGACGGTTCACTATATGGAAAAGTTTGTGGACACCTGAGACAACATATGTGCATTTTGAACATCTCATTCCACATTCAGTCTCCATTTGCTGTTATAATGATCTCCAATCTTCTGGAAAGAAGTGGAAAGTTCCACTAGATTTTGGAGTCTGCTTGCGAAGATTTCATTCATTCACAAGGGTGTTAAGAAAGTCAGGTACTGATGTTGGGTGAGGAGGCCACCATATCTTCATGAACTTGCTTTGTGCGTAACATTTTGTGGTAACATATGGCTGGAAAAGTCATGTGTCCCAATACTTGTCCATGAAGTGTATGTGTGTTTACTGTTTTACCAGTTACACACCATGAGTTATAAAAAAATCTGGTCCTCAAAATAAGTTTAATGAGCTCTTAATGCAAACTGGTTTCAGGTTTTCAATGATTGTACTCAGTGCCATTGGAGACCTTTAAAAAAATGATGAGTTCACGTTCCTCTCTTCCACAATAGATAAAGATTGCAGGCTTTGATGCTTAGACCTTGTTCTCTTTGTGAAAGATAGATTTAGCATAGCCCACTGGGGTCACAAATGTAGTTTAGCTTTCTTTTCTTCTTTGGCAAGAAAAAAAAACTCCTCCTTGGGGTTATGTCAGGATGTTCTCTATTTGTCGGTTTATTCAAATTGAAAGCGATTTACCAGCCTGTTTAATTAGGACCATCATTATGGGCTTGTGTTCGCATTCTTTTATGTCCCATATCTTACTAATTTTTTAAATCCTGCTATTATATTATTCCTGAGAGTTAAGTGAAACAGAGCTCAAGCAATATTCAATATATTATACATGTGGTTCCGTCACAGCCGAATTCCCTTGACAACACACACCAAAAATTAGTATTCATATAGCTGTGTTCATTAACACGTACTCCAATGTTCATTAGAATTAATTCGCTTGTTTATAGCCTTCTTAAGATGGATAAGCATTTGCATTGCAATCCAGGCAGACATTTTTTTATTTTTTTTTGCATTTGGTTTTTTGTAAACTTTTTCCTGTTCCAGACTTTCAGTAAATCTATTACTTGAAGACCTACATATTTTTAATACTGTGAAGTCAAGAGGTCAAAGAGTTGCTGGAAAGGTTATGCATAAACAAAATATGTATTGCCGTAATATGGAGGTCAACACATATCACACACACTCGACGTATTTGAAAAGTGTTTGTAACTTTATACAGAGATTAAAAGTATGTGGTCTGGGATACTTTGTGTGTGCTGTATGTTGGTTTTGCTGTTACGTTATTCTAAAGAATCTTTATTGTGATACATGGATTTTATACATACAATCATAGAACAATTAATTCACACTCATTCTTGCAATTATCTTATCAGCCTAATCATGTGGCTTCAAATACCAGAAAGTGGCTTCAAGTAATATTCATCTAAACTATGAGAATGGGGCAAATGTGATCTTAGTTATGTAGACTGTGGCTTGATTGTTGGTGCTAGATGGGCTGTTTCGAATATTTCAGTAATTGCTGATCTCCTGGAACTTTTGGTTGCTGATCATGTGCATCCCTTCCTGGCCACAATTTGCCATCTTTTAATGGCTACTTGCAACATGATAATGCACCATGTCACAAATCACATCAATCTGGTTTTATGAACATGGCAATGAGTTCAGTGTACCGCAGTGACCTTCCGTGTTACCAGATTTTAAACCAATCAAACACCTTTAGGATGGGGTAGAACAGGAGCAAATAGAGAGCCTACCCAGTGAAATTAAAGGAACCTGAAACTCACCAAAATCCACCATTACCATCAAAAATCTAAGTGCAACCGGGAGTGCAACAAGTTGAAGTTTATTGGTCTTGAGCAAACACAGGAGAAGCAGAAAAGGGAGTGCTGGGATTAATGAACTTAGCTGTAGCGAGCTTCTCGAGAAGGGTAACGAGGAAAACGGGACGCAGAGGAGAACACAGAATCAGTAGGAAGTCCAAATGATCTAAAGTATGTGTAGATCGGACGGCGAGTGAAAGGGGTTTGGAATCTTTTAAAGGGTACTGCTTAAGGGGAAACAGGTGCAGGTGATTAGCAAGAGGGAGATGCTAAGCGGGAGTGTTGAGCATTAGAAGGGGGGCGTGGCTGGTGGTTTTCTGACACTATGGTATACTGATTAATATGTAGACTAATTTGTATAAAAACAAAGTCTATATTTAAAAAAAATGTAAGTTTTACTTGTAGTCATCATTCTAGGTACTAATAAAGAGCCAGGATCTTTTGTTTAACACAACATTACAGAAAGCTGAAAATTAAACAAAATAATATCTATCTACAATTATATAGCATGTGTGAATTAGAACAAGCACATCTAAACAAATAGTGTAACATCCGATTTATAGATTTTCAGCTAATCAAGCTAGGAAAAAAATTTATTTTACAAAAATGAACTTGAGATTTAGGCCAAGCAATGACAAAAGAAATAATAAACAAAAGAGGATAAGAATTACATTCTCATAACCCAGAGCTCTCCTGAAAATCCTTCATCAGACCAAGGAAAACCGTGCTTATCTTCCTTCCCCAGAGACACACTGAGTGAATGGACATGCTTCCCTTGTTCCTTGTGAAATTTTCCTCCAGTGTATGGAATAAACACTCGTGTCAGGTTCCCGGAAGTGCATATTACTGGCTCAGTGGGCTTCTGCTAAAGCACTGGTATAACAAGGACTTGAAGAGACACAAAGACTCTAAGTAGCAGCATGTTTCAGGAGATGACAAAGAGAAGGCTAAGCTAAGCTAAGTTGTAGGCTACGCTGTATCTTGGGATTTGTGTCTTGTCTTGTGTTGTCTGTCTGCACTGTCTGTCTGTACTGTTTTTTCGTCTGCACTGTTTGCACTAGGTTGCACTCGATGCACTTTGTGTTGTGTTGTAGCTCCATGTCGTTGTTTAATGTAGCACCAGGGTTCCGGAGGAACGTTGTCTCGTTTTTTACTGTGTACTGTGTACCGCTGTGTATAGTAGAAATGACAATAAAAGCCTCTTGACTCGAATTGAGTTTCAGAGACAAAATGTTTTTCCCTGAATATAACCTGGTTGAATTATAAAATATGAAATAGTTGAAAAGGTCATTATAGGCCACTCAGTTTTACTTTATATTTGAAGACGTTGAGTTTAATCTGCTCGTAATAAGTACTGTATGTGCATGTTTTTTTTATAGATGTCTGCCTAAAAGGATTTACGCGAAATTGTCAGATAGAACAAGTTGAGTGTTTTCAAGTTTTGTCAATTAAGTAAATTAGAATTGTAATTACACACAGACAATGTCTATGGAAAAGAGAAGCCTGACAGGTGAGTGATTTAGAACACACATTTCTTTCCATTGTACAAAGCTTATGATTCACCCAGAGCTGATATAAAAAATTCAACAAATTAAAAGTTTTACTATATACCAAGGTTGTACATCAGAACAGTAATACAAACCAAAAATCTCTAAAAGCTTGTTTTTGTGACGGAGCAACAACAACAACAAAAAACTTCTGTGAAAGCAAAAGTACGAGGCATGAAGCTATTTGGGATTCAAATTTCTCATAGGATTATATATTAAATTCAGAGGATTTGCAGTGGGAGTGAATGTGTTTCTTTCTTCGGAAGTTCACTTATTCGCTACCATAGCAACAATCAAACCCAATTCCTTTTTATATAGATATTTTTTTTTACAAAATTCACATTTACTGGATCACTTAAATAGGAACACCCATATACCTGATAATTCAGGCCATTATTCAATCAGCCAATCATGTGAAAAGAGTTTAGGGCATAATATGAGAATTACAGTGGAAAGCATTACAGTGGATTTTGAAGTCAGGAGAGAAAATTGCAATAGTTTTTCAATTTTAGCAGGAGTCATATTAAAACAAGTCACGTTTAATTTGATATGATACGTAATTGTATTCCATATTAATATCCTGACATCCTGCAGCAGAATAGTGAAAATGGACAAATCCCCACATCCCCGTTGCTGATCAACAAGCATTGCGTCTTAAATATGAAAGATTTATATTCAATAATGTAGATTGTATTATATTGTATATTAGTTTTATAGTTAATGCTGGATAAAAGAAATTACACATAACCTTGGAACATATAAAAATGTCTATTTTTGAAAAAATTTAATTATGCAAAAATTGCATTTTACATTTCAACTTTGACGGGTTAACTCTTAATATGCTCTGTGTTTCAGTGGGGTTTTTCGGGGGGCATATGCTATATGGTATACTGAAATATAATTAGAAGCATTTTAAAAGTGTCAAAGGCTTTTACTGACATTACAGTGTTGACCCGGTTTTTTCAAGACCTCTGCAATTCAACCTTTTATGCTGTCAATCAACTTCTGAGCCACCTCCTGACTGATGGCAGTCTATTCTTGCAAAATCAATGCTTGGAGTTGTTTGTGGGGTTGTTTGTGGGGTTTTGTTTGTCCACCCACCTCCTGAGGATTTACCACAAGTTTTCAATAGGATTAAGGTCTGGGGCGTTTCCTGGACATGGACCCAAAATTTCCATGTTCGTTTCCTAAGTCACTTAGATATCACTTTTGCAGAATAGCTAGAAAAGACATAGTTCATCTCCAAACTTTTCTCAAATGGTTGGGAGAAGTTGCTCTTGATAGATGTTTTAATACAATTTTTTATTCATGGCTGTATTCTAAATTGAATTAATTAAAAATTGTATATGAGCCCTCTCCCTAGGCTGAGAACAACCCTACACATGAATGGTCTCAGGATGCTTTACTGTTAGCATGATACAGGACTGATGGTAGCTCTCATCTTTTCTTCTTATTCCAGATTTTCCAAAACAATTGGACAGAGGCTATACTATCCATCCGCCCCGGTTCAACGGAGTGTGCCCCAAACTGG
This sequence comes from Silurus lanzhouensis, assembly GCA_039877035.1. Lineage (NCBI taxonomy): Eukaryota > Metazoa > Chordata > Actinopteri > Siluriformes > Siluridae > Silurus > Silurus lanzhouensis. Next base: position 307,173 of record JBCEWE010000422.1, on the reverse strand, counting down.
TGGGGTCCGAGCAGGAAGTAGAATACTCTTACCTCCATTGAGGTGGTCCCTCCATCAGACAGAGAGTCTGGGTTCTACAGCCGGTACTTCATAGTTCCAAAAAAGAATGGAGGGTTGCATCCTATTCTCGATCTACGTCAGCTTTTGAGACTCAGGTTCAAGATGCTGACCCTGAAGCAGGTTGTGTCCCAAATCAGGTCAGAGGACTAGATCTGAAGTATGCATACTTTCATGTATCCATCCTTCCAGCTCACAAGAAGTTTCTGAGGTTTGCTTTCGTGGCCGAAGCTTACTAATACTGGGTCCTTCCATTTTGTCCTTACCTCTCACCCCCACCTTCACAAAGTGTGTTGATGTGACACTGACCCCGCTGAGACTTCAGAGCGTCTGCATTCTAAATTATATTGAGGAGTAGTTGATACTGGCTTAATCGGAGAAGCTGGCAGTCCGGCATCATGATGTCATTCTTGCCCACATGAAGGCGCTGGGGTTAAAGCTAAATGCAAAAAAGAGTGTGCTTTCTCCATTACAGAGTACCACATATCTAGTATCTAGGCGTAGTATGGGATTCGACCTTTATGCAGGCACAGTTGTTCCCCGTTCGTGTCGAATCCATCCTTTCGGCCATCAAGAGAGTGAGAGAAGGCCAGTCACTCACTGTGAAGCAGTTTCAAAGACTTGTGGGTCTGATGGCGGCAGTATGCCTTTCACCCTGCTCTGCCTCTGCTCTGGTTTGGACCCTAGACTGTTTTTGGTTTGTGATTTTGGTCTGCCCAGTGGTGCCTACATTTTTTGATTTTGGATCTCCCTGCTGTGCATTTTCCCGGCTTTTTAATTTTTAGACAGTTTGTTGGATTCTGATTTTTGGTTTTCCTTACAATGCTCTGTCTGCTGGTTTTCGGATTTTTGGACTTGCTTTTCGGATCTCTTTTTAAACTGTGTTATCCCCCCTGCCACTTTCTTTCATTAAAGTTGTTCTCACACTGTTGCATCATGCATTTGGGTCTTTCTTCCAGTCCCTGTCTGTGTTTCTGACTAAATATCTGGCCTTGCATCATGCATCTCTGACAGATTAATCTAGCCTTTATCGACCTCCAATGCCTTCTACCCGGTGGTGGTCCGCCTCAAGTTCCGCTGTGTTCGCCACTGGCACCCGACCTTCCCCATGTCCTGGCTCAAGGACGTGCGTGCCTTTTCAGTAATTGTTAAAAGGTTGGAGGAAGAGGGTGTGTGATCATTTCAGTTCAGGTGCAGATTCTTCCTCTTTCACCAAACACAGAGCTACATTACAACACCACACAGCCTCAAACATCCTCAGATCCCTCATATAAAATGATAAAAATATTGCAAATCTGTATATACCGTAATTTCCGGACAATAAAACGCACCCATATATAAGCCGCACCCACTGAATTTAACAAAGATTTTTATTTTGAACATAAATAAGCCGCACCTGTCTATAAGCCGCAGTGTCTACACTAAAACTAATGAGCTTTACACAGGCTTTAACGAAAGACAGTGTCTGTTACACGGTGTAACGTGTGAAATATGTTGTGGCTCCTGTAAGAGCAGAGCGGTATTTTGGGAATAGCCTGCCGCCGCTTTTTTCCGGTATTACTGCATGTGTGCAAGGCCGAGGAATATGTCCTTATTATTTTCTGATGCTCATTTCTAAGTTTCTTTGACTAACACGTAACGCTGTTGCCAAAAAAAATAAAAAAGCACAAGTTTTGGAAACCTGCCTGTGCTTATATGATTTCTGTTGCAACTGGAGTTAGTGAGTGAGCAGCAGGTCAAACGTCAGAGGAACCTCATCCATATTTAAGATGTGGTGCGGTCTGATTCAGTGGGAGCGCATCTGATTTTAATATAAAGAGTTTCATTGGTTCACCTGAACCCGTTCGGCAATTTCATTAGTCTAATGTTATGGGTCTCAGATTTTTGGCTCTGAAGTTTGTGAAACCGGAAAAAACACAGGAAAAATCCATAAATTAGCCGCTTCGTTGTTTAAGCTGCGGGGTTCAAAGCGTGGGAAAAAATTAGAGGCTTATAGTCTGAAAAATACGGTAATATAATTAAGTATAAATCTGCTTCTCCTGGTATACTTAAAACCAAGAATAAAACACAGGGAAGTAAAAATCACAAGCACAATTGTGACTGTAGTCTGGAGCAGTGTATAAAAGAGTGAAAAACAGACAGTCTTGTAAAATGTCAAGGTTTAATATACAAGTAAAAGAGTTCAGAGAGATAATACAATGTAAAATCCTCCATTGGAGGTCAGCAGCTTTTTTGGTAATGGTGGTTTGCCTCCACTCTGGTTTAATATAGTCATATTGTCTCCAACCGCTAAACACACACTCCTCTACACTTAAACCGCTGGCAAGTCAAAGTATCACACAGACTTGCGCTCGGTGACGCCATGCTGTACACACACACACACGCACACACAGCCACACACACACACACACGCACACACACGCACGCACACGCACGCACACACACGCACACACTAAGTTATTCCGTGATTTTACAATAAACGGCGAAAAAATTGGCAACAAGCCAACCGTTCTCACGCGCTGTAGACGCCACGCTTACTGCTTACGCTCATAGATAGACAGACAGACAGACAGACAGACAGACAGACAGACAGACAGACAGACAACTATAGTAATAATAATGCCTGTCTGTTTGTTTTTTTTGTTTCCGTGCACTGACAGATGCTCTACCTATTTTTGAAAAAATTCATTATGTCGCACAGATTTTTCATTACAAATGATACAGTGAAAATCTGTTTACAGCACTGCTGTCATGGCAACCGTGATCATTTGGATTTCTGATTTTACTTCGTCTCGCTCTCATTCTCTTCCCCCACACATTCCAAATGCTACAGTAGATATAAGCCTCTTTGGCCTGAATGCGTGCGAAATCAGCATCAGATGATGCAATCTCTCAATGTACACGGGGTTTATGGGATCACTCATAAATACCGAAAACAGTCTGCTTGTATGGAGAGCAAAAAGAAAGATAACATATCTTTTCCTTGAATGTTAGTTAAAAAAATTTTTTGCAGATAATGCATTAATGCCTACCTTCTGTGTTCACCGATGTGTCGTCATGACGTCATGATCTATTTTTGTGTATGAAAGTATCTCACGTACAGAAGATCTCAAATATCACTAGATATTTCATAGTGAGACTGTACCAAGTATTGGGAAAAGACACTGGATTTATTAGAGCTCAGTGGTTAAGGCATTGAACTTAGGTTCAGAAGGTCACAGGTTCAAATCCTGCTACCAAACTGCTCTTGAACAAGGCCCTTAACCATCAACTGCTCAGGTGTTAGTCGCTTTGGATAAGAGTGTTATAAATGTAGACCTGAATAAACTTTAGCGTCCAACGTAACAAGATTTGCTTCTCGATTCTTGCTTTTTAGAATTGATGATTCACTGAAATGTAAGTGTTAAACAGCCTTTTCCCTCTGATTGCTACTTTACACCGTTTAGCTGCGTGTTTACGTCGACAAATTGTTGGAAATAAATACAACATGACCTCACTGACTCACAGGTCTTTCTCTCTCACATGCACACACAAATATATATAAACCTTCCAATACAGCAGGGCTTCTCTGTACCACCTTTTGCACTGAGAATACATAAATGGCATACATTATTTATGGGTATTTGGCAACCTGGATGGAAATAACAGTTGTGCTTCATATATGAACATAGGAGACGGAATCTATTTATATAGGGGTAGCAAAAAAAAAAAAAGGAAGTGTATCAGATTCCTATTGGATTGGTTGGCTAAACATGTTTTGTTGTTGTTTTTTTGTCCAGAACCTCCAAAAATCCCCCAAATTATATATTGTAAATCATTTACCAAAATGCCTACGGATATAAAAAGAATTGGATTGTCACCTTCACACACTCCTAACACACCGACACAACCAGAGTTGGCCACCGTATTTTGGAGTTAAAAGCCAAATGAAACAATCCAGTTCTATTTCTGGAATAGTGCAAGCTGGCAATCTCCAGAAACTAACAAGCTCACACATCCTTTCTCTTTGCACACTGTCTTCAGAATCTCTTGCATGCCTAACGACGTCAGCCTTCATTTCGGGAAAGGGGAAAAAAAAAAAATAAAAAAAAAAATAAAAAAACAACAAAACATGAAAGACAGGACCGGAATGACAGCTCGTTAAAAGTTCACCGGGTCGGTCGTCGCCATCATGCCTGTGTAGCTGCTCATCAAAAATCGTTGAGAGAACTTTGTGGCGTGTCACGATCTCGTGGCTGCCGAAGCAACGCGTGCCCGGAAACCTCCGTGCCATTACGCCCTAATCAGAAGCATGTTGGTCTTTCAGTCGACTGAAAACTCGATAATGTGCTCCTGTTTTGCTTTTACACCCTTCAGACAGCAAGGAGGGCTGCACTGAACTAAAGTGCAGGCTGGATGTGAATATTAAGTGTCTCCACATTGCTTCTTTAACGCTTCTCCAAAATGGGGTTGCATGGAACATCATTGGATCATCGTGTGCAGTTTTTTAACTAATTGCAAATCATATTTACTCTAACTTTCCCTATAAAATACAAAGTTCTCCCAACAGATATTCTCATTATTGTGTCATAAACTGAAGCAGTTCACATAACGCTCAGATGTCTGACGCCACTCTTCTTCTTCTTCTTTCGACTTCTCCCACTAGGGGGCGCCACAGCGGATCATCCGTCTCCAAACCCTCTACATCTTCCTCTTTCAACGCAACCACCTGCATGTCTTCCCTCACCACATCCTTGGTCTTCCTCTTTTCCTCCTTACTGGTGTCTCCATCCTCAGCATTCTCCTTCCGATATACCCCACACGTCCAAACCGTCTCAATCTCGCCTTCCTCACCTTATCTCCAAAACGTCCCACATGCTCTGTCCCTCTAATAAACTCATTTCTAATCCTGTCCATCGTCGTCACTCCCAACAAAAACCTCAACCTGCTTGATTGCCTCCTCCAATACAAATGCCTTTGATTACATAAGCCATGGTGAATCCATTCGATTAACAGGGTTTCCTCAAGAATGTGTGTAGAGGCTGAGCATCTTCTGCGTACACATTGGCTACAGCTACCTGGTGTAAATTAGTCCTAAATCAAATAGTGCAAGATTATTGTGCTTACAACCAGACGATACACATTCTTTAAAGGATAAAATTGGCTTACTGTTTTTTGTAATGCGAAATCTCAGTAATGTCTGCACATAGAAGAATCTCATTTGGTGAGACGTTTTTATTTCAGTCTGTGCAAGCCCATTTTGGAGCCTGTAGCAGAAATATAATGACCCAGATTAATTTCAATCATAGGAAGAAATGCAGACACATTAGTGTTTTCCATAATTGAATGGAATGTAGTGTATTTCGCCTTCAGAGCACGTCAGAGTTGAAAGTCTGAACATCCTGAGGCGGCACCAATACAAAAAACATCACCATATTGTCTTTAGTCAAGGCAGATGCTTGTGGACAATTAGTTGTTAATTGTGTCGATAATTGCAGAAGTACAAAAAGACATAACCTGGACATGAAGACAAAGACTGTGAAAAGCAACAACCATTATTCATCCTCACGTCAAGATCCTCACATCAAGATCTTGGTATTTCATGGACAACTCTCTTATCTTCAGTCTCTGCTCTCAAACTTGGCCCACACAGGCCTCTCATGTGCTTGTTCAGTTTCTTGTCATTTCTCAACTGAACTACTGCAACTCAATTATCCTACCTTAGTCCTTAGAACAACCATACATCTTTTTCAAGTTCCTCCACACCACCCAACTGCCACATTCCCTCCACTCCGCTTGCATCCGCTTTTTAAAACACTCGCTCGACTAATCCCACCATCGATCAGAGGATGAGGAAGAAATGCTTTAAGACTTTTCTCTGTTCTGGCACCCAGGTGGTGCAGCAAACGTCCGATTGATGTCCTGATGAACAGTCACTAGCAGGCTTCAAACAATGTCTAAAGACCTACCGCTTCCAGCAATACTTTAAAAAAGTTCGATTTTATAACGAAAAAAAACGCTTTCTAACTTTTTTTTTTTTAATAATAGTATTCTTAGTCTTTGCCATAATGAACCAGAATCAGAATCGCTATGAATAAGGGCTTCTCCGAAATGCCATCATCATTAAATTAGGTTGAAATAAGGTTTAATTATGAGTTCAATAAAAATAAACTATTCGTTTGAAAAAAATAAATGGTCTATACACTGATCAGGGATAACATTATGAGTGGTGAAGTGAATAGTAGTCATGGGCGATACTGCAAAATTTAGTATCGATCCGATACCAAGTAAATACAGGCCAATATCGCCGATATCGATACCGATACTTTTTTTTATTTTTTAGCGCAAAATTACCTTTACTTTCTTGCGTAGCGAATATCACTGTATCACTATAAAGTGATTGCATAATTTTGTTCATCTGAATACATCTGTGTTTTGTGATGTGATTTGCTCTGTAATTGGTCATGTGTGAGGTTAACAAAAAATAAGCCATTTTCAAATGAAAAGAGGATATTATTGTAATAAACTATGCAAACATCACAACAGCAAGGAAATTACAATAACAGTAATAAAATTAGCAGAAAAGCTGAACAATACTATTAAATATACATTAAACAACCATATAGTAACAATTATTTCTCCCTTTAACTGTACTTATTTTGCCTTAACAAAAAAATAAAGTGCACAAAATTATTACTAGAAAATAAAGCAGCTGTTTTAACAACAAATTCAATAATTTCCTATTTAGAATACTGCCTTATCTTATGAACAAAGTACACACCATATCTAATACCTAAACAAAAGTTGAGAACTACTAAGCTACAGATTTTTGTTGAGAAACAATAACATATTTACATGTTTCCCTTTCAGTAAAATACCTCCACACAGCGCTCCGTTTTTTGTCTGCTGGCTCCATGATACCACGCACTCGCGAGTCGCGCTCTTTCTGCAGCTGGCGTGACGGGAGGGAAACGAAACTGAAGTATCGAAAAGTATCGATACTTTGACTTTTGGATCGATACTTTTCGATACCATCCCCAGTATCGATAGTATCGATATACACATAGCTAGTGAATAGCACCGATTATCTCTTTATCATGGCACCTTTTAGTGGGTTGGAGACTGTATATTAGGCAGCAAGTCAATATTGTGTTCTCAAATTTGATGTGTTAAAAGCAGGAAAAATGGGCAAGCGTAAGGAAGGCAGACGAGTATTCAGGTGGACATGATATTATGCCTGATTGGTGTATAGCATAAGCCTGATTTTGCTAATGAACAATTGTATTGGTGAATAATTTATGATCATTTGTGATAGCGTTTTGTTAATGTAAATTAATTCTATTAATTAATTAATTAAATTCACCTCTTTTTTAGCGTAAAGTCACTTTTATTCATTGTTATACATTGTTGGAAATACGAGGCAATTTTTTGCTATATGCTAAACAATATTTGGGTTTAAGATTTTAGAATTTGGTTTATTATAATTATAATGTAAAATGATTAATATTGTTCTTTTGTGTTGGTACTAAATTCAAAAATGGTGACTTTTGTTTTCATTCCTCAAGTAAATAAAACAGTCACTTACAGGAGTTTTCTTGTGGGTAAGGTGTAAAGCTGAAGACTGTAATTGTTAAAACGTTTAAACCAAACCTAACGAGCAGAGAGCTGTCTAGAAACACACGCCATTTCGAATCTGGAAAAAAAAAAAAAAAAAAGAGAATCAACAATCCACTGGTGTACTAACAACCAAACATGGAAGAGTTTGGCCAGGAAAAACTATGGCTGTTGGTGACAGAAACAATGTGACAATTATGTGATAATTATCCTAATATTAGATGTATTTGCGATCTACACAAGTAAGTTAAAATAAATCACATCCGGTAGAAACGTGCATATGCATGGGTTATGAAAAACCAAAAATAAAAGCATGCTTGATAAAATGAGACCCCACCATCTAGGATTCAGCAGCACTTTGTTATAAGTAATAATGCTTGTTATTAGATGAAGATTCAGTATTAAAATGGGGGACAATGCTGATGATTGCTTGGTTTTCTTTCCTTCAACCCCCAGGCCTCCTGTGCCCAAGGCTCCAATCACAGCTATTACCTGCACTATATGATTAATCTGAATATACTGGATTGTATATCATTTTGTTTGTCTACGTAATTTTTGACATTGTGCAAGTGCCAAAGCCTTGTTACCATCATACTGTGTCAGTCATAGCATTTTTATTTATTCCTTACTATTATTCCTTAGTTTATCTTTTTCTGTTCACTGTGGTTTCTCATTGTTTGTGGCCCCTGTCTGTTTTTTCCTTTTTTTGGATAATAGTTATAAAGTGGTGTACACATTGACCATGTCTATGCTGTAACCTGGCAGGCCAACAAAAGGATTTGAATCTGAAACAGGACAGGATTCAGTACGGCTGAGTTACAGATATTTTGATCGAGCCCTTGAATTCTAGACTTTTGATTCATCTTAAATCACTACCCAGTAGCACTGATAGGGAGTGTGTTGTGAAAATGAGATGCAGATTGGTGTTTAATGGGTATACACGTAAAAAAAAATGTATACATAAATAAATAAAAAATCAGAGACTTCTAGATGTTATTGCTTTTGCAATATTGACTCTAGGGGTGGAATGGAGGCTCGGTGAGTAGTGTTGCCAGATGTCACCCTTATGAGGATAAGTTCCCTTTCTGAGTCTGGTTCTTCTCAAGGTTTATTCCTTATACCATCTCAGGGAACACTGTCACTTCTGGCTCACTCAAAAAGATCTATACTTAAATGTATATTTATGAATTTCAAATGAATATTAATAATCTAATTATTTTAAGCTGAGTTTTAAGAATGGTATAACGTCATCCAAACAAAGACACACAAGCTGTGGATCACTGCTGCCACCTAGTGGCCAAGAGACGCACTGCAACAGAACAAAAAAAGTTGTTCTGAAAAAAAAATATATCCTTCAAAAGAAAATTAGAAAATGACTTCAGTATGATGTCATTAAAATTACAGCAATGAACATATTACATTGATACAAGTCCTAAGATGTAATATAAATTCTATAAAGGTTGGACAATGTATGATTTATAGATACAGGCGTTACTGTATCTCTTGTGTAACGTACGCATTTGTTGTTGAATCATGGCAACCATGTGCATTAGCATCATGGATTTATGGTTTCAAAATGATCTTTTTTTGGGCTGTAATACTCACTTTATATAATGTGCTGTAAAATAATAAATACATAAATGAAAATAGAATAACATCCCCAAGTTTGAACTTCAAGAAATGGTAAAATCCTTCTTATGTTGTAGCGAAGAAACCGTTGATTGTCCGATCTACTGGTTACTACCATAGATCATTCCGGACTACCTACTGCTTTCATTCTTCTGGCTACGCTTCGCAGGAAGACAATAAAGAACAATCTGTGTTACTCCCGGTTTCTGACACTTGGTCTGTCCGTGACTTACATACTCACTCACTTACTTATTTACTTACTTACTTATTACTTAATTAATCTCTTACATACTTACTCGCTTACTTATTTACTTACTCACTTACTTAGTTACTTACTTACTCTCTTACTTCCTTACATACAAACTTACTTGCTTATTTAGATACTTATTCCCTTTAATTACTTACTTAACTGCTTACATAAACCCAGCCATTAGGGTTGCACAAGCCAGTGTCAACCGGGACCCAAGCCGGAGAAATAGGGAGAATTGCATTAGGTAGGGAATCCAGCGTAAAACATGCCAAATCAAATATGCGGATCAAAAACCTTATTTTCATACCTGATTGGTCAAAAACCGGGTTACCTATGATCGCCACAGGTATTGTTGGCCAACAGGGTACCGGTGGAAAATGGGCTACTGTGGTACAACTGTTGTTGAAAAGTAAAGAAAAGGTTGCAGGCAGGGTGGAGTGGGTGGAGAAGAGTGATAGCAGGAGTGATTTGTGAAAGAAGAGTATCTGTGAGAGAGAAAGGGAAAGTTTATAGGACTGTGGTGAGACCTGAGATGTTGTATGGTTTAGAGACAGTGGCATTGAGTAGAAGACAGGAGGTGGAGCTGGAGGTAGCAGAGCTGAAGATGTTGTGGTTTTCGTTGGGAGTGACGATGATGGACAGGATTAGAAATGAGTTTATTAGAGGGACAGCGCATGTAGGACATTTTGTTGGACAAAGTGAGAGAGGCGAGATTGAGATGGTTTGGACATGTGCAGAGGAGGGACATGGGGTATATCAGTAGGAGAATGTTGAGGATGGAGACACCAGGAAAGAGGAAAAGAGGAAGGAAGTTTATGAATGTGGTGAGGGAAGACATGCAGGTAGCTGGGTTGAAAGAGACAGATGTTAAGGACGGGGGGTACGGAGACGGATGATCCGTGGTGGTGACCCCTAACGAGAGCAGCCAAAAGAAGAAGAAGAAGAGGAAGAAGAAGAAGAAAAAGACTTGTTTGCTTACTTACACGTTTATTTAATCAGTTCTTTATTTTCGTACTTATTTATTTGCTTTCTTACTTGTTTACATACTTATTTACTCGCTTTATAACTTAGTTGCTTATTAGCTTATTTGCTGAATCACATAGTTAATTATTTACTCACTCGCTTATTTATTTATTCATTTACTTACTTACTCTTTTACTTACATATTCACTCCCTTACATACTCGCTTACTTACTTACTTACATACTGTGTGTGAGTATATTAATGGCACATTAATTAATGTGTTTCTTTTGGACTCAGCACCTGTAACTCTGGACCCTAACACTGCTCATCCTTACCTCATTGTGTCTGGTGATCTGACCAGTGTTAGATTCAGTGATGAGAAACAGGAGCTTCCTGATAATCTGGAGAGATTTAATTACATTTGGTGTATACTGGGTTCTGAGGGCTTTAACTCAGGAACACACTGCTGGGATGTTGAAGTAGGAGATTGTACGCTGTGGGCAGTGGGTGTGATGGCAGACTCTGCTCGGAGAAAGGGAAAGCTAATTTCCAAAAGTGGAATCTGGTGTATGTGGTATTATGATGGTAAATATGGAACACGCTCTACACCACGGCAACGCACTTCCCTTTCAGTAGCACAGAAACTCCAGAGGATTAGAGTACAGCTGGACTGGGACAGAGGAACGCTGTCATTCTCTGACCTGCTCACTGACACACATATACACACCATCACACACAGATTTACTGATAAGGTCCTGCCATATCTAAATGTTGGTTGTGAAAATTCTCCTGTGAAGGTCCTATTTTCCTCCTTCATTGCAGAGTGAATCAGTCAAAAGTAATATACCGTATTTTTCGGACTATAAGCCGCTACTTTTTTCCCCACGTTTTGAACCCCGCGGCTTAAACAACGAAGCGGCTTATTTATGGATTTTTCCTGGGTTTTTCCCGGTTTCACAAACTTCAAGCCAAAAAACTGAGTGACATAACATTAGACCAATGAAATATCCGAACGGAAACGAAAAAAACGCACCTCACCTGTGTTCTGAGCTGCATGGCATCGGGAGAAACAACTTTTTTTTTTAAACGCAGGACGATGCCGAAAGATAAACTCCCGAGAAAAATAGTTGTGAAAGGAAGGAGGAAGACAGTGAACAATGACTTTCTTGGTCTGCTACTGTTTAGATACAAGCCGTTGTCGCGCGTTGAGTCTGGGTGAAGGGAGAGCTCGCTAACTCCAGTTGCAACAGAAATCATATAAGCACAGACAGGTTTCCAAAACTCGTGCTTTTTTATTTTTCTTGGCAACAGCGTTACGGGTTAGTCAAAGAAACTTAGAAATGAGCATCAGAAAATAATAAGGACATATTCCTCGGTCTTGCACACATGCAGTAATAGCGGAAAAATGCGGCGGCAGGCTATTCCCAGAATGCCGCTCTGCTCTTAAAGGAGCCACAACATATTTCACCCATTACACCGTGTAACAGACATTGTCTTTCGTTAAAGCCTGTGTAAAGCTCATTCGTTTCAGTGTAGACACTGCGGCTTATAGACAGGTGCGGCTTATTAATGTTTAAAATAAAAATCTATCAAATAAAAAATATCCTTAAATAATCAGTTTTTTTTTTTAAGAAAATAATGTGATTTTAAGTTAAAATAATCCTACTGTGTTGAAATCATGTGTTATTTAATCAAAATAAAGTAAAAAATAATAAAGTAAAAATAGTTATTCAGCTTGAAGTTTCCCCTCCAATGGCAGGTTTTGCAAGGTATTTAATAAAAAAAGAACCATGACAATTTAAAATACAATTCCGAGTGAAATAAAATCACTTTGTAAAATGCCTTGATGTTCAAAAATTGCGAAGGGAACGAGATTTCAATTAGAATTTTTTGCTTTGCTTTTTAAATTGAAAATAGACAAAACAAAGTCAAAACAAGGCTTCAACGCTATCGAAGTCGATAGATTGCAATGCCCGTCTCTTTATAACGAAGGAAGCCATATTGAAGATTTCCTATTACTGTAGACAGCACATCTTTTCCACACCAATAGTCATGTCACCTCAAATACAATTCCACAAATTTCAAAAACTCACCTCTCTCAACGTAATTGTCACGGAACACCAGACGGCGGAACCCGGGAGTAAAACAAGGTGCAGTTTATTTATCTTTAAAGAGAAGAAACACAAGAGATTCAGAAAATGGATCTAGAGTAGGTATACGGTAGATTGGAGGGCGAGTGAAGGGGGAAAGAGACCTTTTAAAGGGGACGGAATAAATGAAAACAGGTGCAGGTGATTAATAGGAGGGAGAGGCTGAGCGAGCGTGCATTAGAGGTGGGCGTGGCTAGTGGTTCTCTGACAGTAATCAAGCAACATGAGTCACTAGATGCTGTTATTGAGACAACTGTTCAAGAATTACACACTTTTACAAGGGAGCATGAAATATCTTTGCAAACCTTCCATCAATTGGCCAATTTGGTCTTTACCATTAAGTAATCAGCTGAGTCATTGAATTTTTATATTTTTATTATATTTCTAAAATAAATCAACTTTTTATTAATATTCTCATTTATTGAGATGCAACTGTACATACAATTGTTAATGTTGAATTGTGAGTTTATATCAAATTGTCTATATAAAATTAAGTCTATAATCAGTTGTCTATGTAGAATCGAGTCTACGTATATAAAATTGTCTATAGAATTGTGAGGTATACAATTGATCATGTAGAATTGAGTCTATAAACAACTGTTTATATTGAATTGTAGGTTTATATACAATTGTTTATATTGAATTGTGAGTTTATGTTAAATTGTCTATATAGAATTGTGTCTATAAATAATTGTTTATGTAGAATCGAGTCTATATGAAATTGTCTTTGTTGAATTGAGTTTATAAACAATTGTTTATATTAAATTGTAAGTCTATAAAATTATCTATATTGAATTGTGAGTTTATATACAATTGTCAATGTAGAATTGAGTCTATAAACAACTGTTTATATTGAATTGTAGGTTTATATACAATTTCTTATATTGAATTGTGAGTCTATGTTAAATTGTCTATATAGAAGTCTGAGTCTATAAATAATTGTTTATAAGCAATTGTGAGTTTATATCAAATTGTCTATATAGAATTGAGTCTATAAACAGTTGTCTATGTAGAATCGAGTTTATATGAAATTGTCTATTGAATTGTGAGTCTATATACAATTGTCTTTGTTGAATTGAGTCTATAAACAACTGTTTATATTGAATTGTAGGTTTATATACAATTGTTTATATTGAATTGTGAGTTTATGTTAAATTGTCTATATAGAATTGTGTCTATAAATAATTGTTTATGTAGAATCGAGTCTATATGAAATTGTCTTTGTTGAATTGAGTTTATAAACAATTGTTTATATTAAATTGTAAGTCTATAAAATTATCTATATTGAATTGTGAGTTTATATACAATTGTCAATGTAGAATTGAGTCTATAAACAACTGTTTATATTGAATTGTAGGTTTATATACAATTTCTTATATTGAATTGTGAGTGTATATACAAATGTTTATTTTGAATTGTGAGTTTATATACAATTGTCTTTATCAAATTGTGATTGTGAGCCTACACACAGTTCAATAAATCAAGGAATGTATCATTAGGGGTTCTTTATTTGAAACAGACAGTGAAATAAATAAAGAGGAATGAAAAAAAGAAAAGAAACAAAACGATTACATCCTCTATACAGATGTACTAAAACAATTTTTTTTTTTAAACATTGCGTACATTTTTACTGGTAACACACAACGCACAAGAGCACCGTGTCTGAATTTGTTTTGGCAAGGTTGTACATGTTTAGTACTATTTTAATACTGCAAAGGTGATCGAAGACACATATAAATAGGATCCCCAGAGTTTATAGGAAAAATATATTAATGGAGATAAACTGCTAGTGCTTGTGAGACGCCCCCTAGCTGTAATAAATGTCATTACATGGAGGAATTATGACAGTTTATTGTCTCAATAAAACAAGGGAGGTCTAAGTTCATATTGCATTTGTTTTTGAAATAATAATATACACTGTATGGGCAAAAGTATTGGGACACTTGACTTTTTCAGCCTTATGTGGTTCTTCTTCAAACGGTTACCACGAAGTTGGAGACACACAATAGTATAGGATGTTTTTGCATACGTAGCATTAAATCTTCCCTTTTGGGAGATCTTGAGTGGCCTGCTCTAGAACTTCCAGAGCTCTAGAAGGAATTAAAACACTGACTGCACCCCAAGCCTCCCCACCCTACATCAGCAGACGACGTTCCTTACATACCCCCGTGTTTAAATAAGCACAAATCTACACAAGCGCACTCCAAAATCTAGTGGAACATCCACCCAGAAGAGACGATATGCGGAATAGTGTGTCCAAAAAAAGCACAATCTTATGGTCAGGTGTCCACGAATGTTTTTGTGTTCACACAGAAAAATTGTATGAATGTAAAAAAAGTAATCGAATGTATTTGTACACCTCAATGATTCCCAGATCTTCGAATACTGCACACTGTCCCATTTTTTACCCTTCACATACTGTATTTACAACAATGAAAACATACACAGTTGGTGTGCCCACAGATATGCAATTACATCATAGGTTTGTCTACGATCTTTATGTTCACAATCATATTATAAACACTGAATGTAAAGACTGGCCATCAATTTTAACATCGAAGGTATGGAGACTTTGGGTGTCTTCAGGGATGCCTCACATTACAGCACACATCAGAGACAATACACTGTTTAAAACAAGGTTTAACTGGAAATCATTCATCTTCTATAGATTGTCCTTCTGGGAAACATCCTAAAAGTTTTTCCTTTTAAGGTCCATTGAGTTACGAGAATTATCATGTAAAACCCTCTTCACGATTCTAGCTATAAAAGAAACAAGTGTATGCACAAGGCTCATATTTCCTTATCACTTCTCTTGAAGCTCCTGCTGATTCTGAGAAAAGACAGGAAGTAGAGGATGTTATCACGCGTCGCTCGTAGATCGTCAACTTCCTGCTTTCCGACATGATAACATCTTTTCTATGGAAGTATGAAAAGTTCAGCATCGATGTAAAGAAAAAAACATTCAATGTAATATGATCTGATCCCATATATTTTCTATCATTTGATCCAACATCAGCCTACAGTGGAGTTGATTGGACATGATTCTTCTTATTTGTGCGCCTACTGTATTTGGTCGAAGGTGTAGTGTGGCAGTTTTACAGCAGCATCACATCTGGTGGATGCTTTATGTATTATAAAATAAAAAAACAATCAAATCCAGCTGTTCTGGGGCAGTTGTGGGATTTGAAAAAAAAAGAAACTTTCAGGTTCACCTGTACAGAAGCTCAAACACTGAATGAATCAGATTAGAATAAATCTCAATAAAAAGAAAAGTTTTTAAATAAAAAAAATGTAAAAAGGAACAATTCCTAATATATTTACGCTAGTCTGGTAATGCAGATGTAAAAAAAGAAAAATTGAAAAAATTGAAGAAGAAAAAAAAAAAAATGCCCTCTATTGTTTTGGGAGCAAAAATTGAAAGTTGTTAGTGCAGCATGAAGATGATGTGATACAATAATAGACAAAAAAATGCAAAAAAAAATACATTGATAAGAAAATCAAAAAATAAATACAAAAAAAACAAAAACAATGAGCAGACTATATAAGTGCAACATAAGCCATTTAAAACCGAAGGCAAAAAAAAAGTCTTTAGTACGTCGACCGTGGATGATATCTGTGCAATATCAAATATCAAAGTGCAAAAAAAAAAACAAAAAAAACAATGAAAAGGTCCATTCCGGTCTCACCTGTCCATTTGTGCTTAACAGTAAAGGCCATGTTGAGGAGGTATCCCAAATTCCCAAGACGGCATTAGCATTCTCCTGTGCTAATGACTGGCTTTTCTTTTGGCCAAGCCACAACTTCATACACTTCATATCAGTACAAAGACGCAAAAGCGATAAGAGCGAAAAACCGTCCATCCCACCGAACACATGGAAGGCAGCCAGCACCCTATACGCTTGTGACAATCGAGCTCGAGAAAAGGCCTGAACATCTGCACAGCCCATAACCTCCACTCAACTCGTCTCTGCAGGTGTGCAAAACAGCTGCTAACCATTTAAGACGTCTTTTCAGCTTGGCAGTATCTTTTATTATTATTATTATTATTATCATTATTATTATTTTAATCTGTGCTTTCCCTGCCGATCGCGGCGAGACCGCCGTTCTGTATTGAGCAAGAAAGAGCACGAGGTCACAATATTGTGCAACGGAATTTGGGAGAAACGTCCGCTCGGTCTCCTCGCCATTTCATCTTCTTCTTTTTCTTCAGATTCCTCTCCGGTACTTGTTGTCTAAGAGAGAATAGGAGGAAGTTTAAAAAAAAGGAAAGGGAAATACAGAAGAAAGAGGTGGGGAGATAACGGGGTGACTTAAGTCAGAAAAGAAATTCCCGCAAAAACATTTTCTGCATAGTTCTTACACAAAAAGAGTTACGCTCAGGTTGCCTGATGTCTTCTGGACTATTTTACTTGCAACAAGCTCATTATTTTCTTAATAGCTTCAATTATTACCACGTGTCAGCTTCATCCTCAAATCACTAAGCTGTTGTGTTGATCCAGAATGCAGATGCATGAATTATCATCAACCTTCCTACGATCTTCAATAGTATCCCACTTCTGGCTTCCTGTAGCTGCCTGTAGCTACCTCGGATCCTCAAACACTGCTCAACTGGTCGTACCATCTCTCAGGCTACAAGAAGACATGCCTCAAGACTCATATTGGTGGTGGAACGAATACACTTGATGTTCATGGTTCTTCAAACTACATCTACTTCTTCCAGGATTACTTTACTATACTATTTTTTTCACTCCCAAAAAACCTGTAGACTGATGGTACATATCATCTGGAACCTAGTGAAAGTTATCAATCTGTATTTGTTGATGAAGACGTCAAAGTACTTCCTCTAAATCACCATGGATACGGAAATCTTTCAATACCATATATGTAATGTGTTGCATTATAAATCTGTGATTATATTTATATATGATGATAGCATTTGGCAGACGCTGGTATCCAGAGTGACTAATAACAGTGCCCTGAATTCTATTAATACTCTGAACTTTATTAATAATGCATCCTGGTACTGGTTCATTAGGATACAGGCTTTGTTAGACACATGAGGGTACATCAGGGTTAAACAGGGTTGAATTTTGACTGTAATTAATATTAAGATTTTTGCTACAACTGCCATCAATAGTTTTGCCCTCAAGTGTTCATTGGTGAAATAAAGGGACAATGGTCTCTTAGATAAGAGTAATTCTTTTGGGTTCTTTTGAGTATGTTTCCTCTCAATGTTTCTTCCCCATACCATCATCGTTTTTCCTTGCCACTGTAATCTCTGACTACTCATTGGGGATAGACTTATAGGGACAATTGTATTACTTAAAATGATTATTATACAGTACACTAAATGGACAAGAGTATTGGGACACCATCCATTGGGATTTCCTGCCATCTGTGTGTCTTCAAAAAACTATTACGCCAAAATTGGAGGGGGTACAACGGTATAGGATGCATTACCTTCATTTAAAGCAGTAGACCCAAACCTGTTCAAGCATGACAATGCCCCCGTGCACAAAACCAGCTCCATAAAAATATGGTTTATATGGGTAGGAGTGGAGGTTCTTGATTGGCCTCCTTATTGAACGGAAGAATTTGAATGCTGACTGCACCCCAGGCCTCAAAGTACATCACTACCTGACTTTACTAACACCCTTGTGTATGAACGAGCACGATTCTACACAACCAGACCTCCCAAAAGACTGGTGGTCACTGTAACAGCAAATGGGGAATAAATGTGGAATTTATTGTTCATAAAGCGCTTACAAATCTATAAAATCTGTGTGTTTCTGTGAAGCTGCTTTGGGACAATGTTTATTGTCAAAAGTATGAATTTGAACTGAACTATAAACTGTACATACTTGTGGTTAAAGTTTAATTTAGAAAGTCAGCACAAGATATAATAGGAATAATGACTCTTGCGCTCTGGAGATTTTTTTTTATTATGCACAATGCGGGTTATTGCCTAATGGCTGTGTAGTGTATACAAAGTGGATACGCTAGACAAAGATATGATTAACGTCCCTGATTTAAAGTGGAAAACCTTATATTTGGAGGGCAGGGGGGACACTACATGATTCTTTAGTTCACATTTTTACTTTTTCAGGCTTAAAGACAAGTGCTTGGTGGTTAGGGAAAGGATTTTAGTAATTATATTACTATAAAAAATGCTTCTATTAAAGAAACATCTGGCAACCTTGCGGGTGATGACAATCAGTTTGCCTGGCTAGTCTCTGAATAGTCTTCTGGAACTTTCATCATGCAAATATTGCACTTTTTATAAGATTTGGCCCTTGATATGTTAAAATGTTTCCCCTCTTTGGCTGTAGGTAAGCAGGAGGTAAACATGGCAACGTATGAGGGCAGTGGGATTGCTGGAAAAAGCACTGTACATTAGCATACAGTTGTAAGCATTAGAGATGCACAGATTATTCAGTCAATCACACAGGAATATGCTAATCACACTATAGCTTACATGTATACATCTTAAACCATTGCCCTACCTGATTACTCGGACCAGCTCGTGAAAGGCTTTGTCCACGTTCATGGGTGGATCCTTAGCGCTCGTCTCGATGTAAGTGATCTGTTTTGTGAATGAAAGATTTTTTTTTCCCAATGAATCTCATACACGATGCAACTCTAATACATGATGACTCACAGGTTCTATAAATATAAAGAAAGACAGCTGGAAATAAAGGGACCGTCTTCGACTGGATCATCACGTGGGCAAACAGGACCTTAATAACAGCCTGTTTTTAGGGCTGAGTCAACAGAGGAGCCTGCAATTCACCACACACACTAAAATAAGCTTCTGGCTCTGTGTCTCTGCCAATCCCACTAGTCTTTGGGCTCGAGGGGGGAAAAAACAAGCTCTCTTCCTGTGTTGGTTCCATCTTAGCCAGTATTTGCGACTCTATTTGGGCTTGCTCATCGTTTTCTAATTAAAGACAGTAGCAGGAGCAACTTAGTTGGAGATGTGTTATGGAGAAATGCCAAAGCCGTAGATGCTTGGGAATTTGTGCCAAAAGCTACTGCTTTTACAGTACATATCATGCATATTTCGATGTCCAAAGAAAATCTATAAACGCTTCTTTAATGCCATCGAACATTATATTGTTTAGAGTGGCATGTGAAGCCCCCTTTAGCAGATAATGCATACAGGGAAATATTTCATCGCTAATATTTTCCTCGCAGACGCAAAATAAACCCCAATCTGTCCTGCAATAAATGCAAGGCTGCTAAGGAACCCTTACACATCGCTTTTGCAGGGGTAGGGGTTCAGGTTCAAGCAGTTCTGGTCAAGTGTTTGCATAGAATTGGGGAAAATTGGTTTATTGGGACTTAGTGAAGAACTTGCTACTGGCATTAGGGGGGTTCATCTCCAATAATGGATTTTGTTACGATTTATTATGGACAGATTTCCTTCGGTGGCTCAGTAGATTTTGTAGAATCGATCACTTATTCCATGACATTACATTTGACGAAATCTGGGACCCCTTTGTAGAGTAGCTAGAAGATGGAGGCGGAACATGTTTCACCCTAGGGAAAAATCTAGCTTAGAAGAGGTTAAAAATAAGGTTGGGTTCGATTTTTTTTACTTTTAATTGTGTATGTGTCCCTATTTCAGAGTCAGGTATATATTCTATGATTAATTGGAGTAGAAGTCGCATTAATAAATAAAACTTCTGAAGTAAAACATGAGCAGTGTCACATGACCAGAATAAAGTGCCTACTGAAAGGAGAGTGAAAGTATCAGCGACTTCCTTCATACGTTTCTGTCTAAAGACAAAGTGAGGAAATGACTTTTTTGTCCTTCACACTCCTTCTCCTTGCCCCGTGCGGTTACACTTGTGGTCTCGCCACTGCTTGTCATTTAATTCATATTCATATTCTCTTTTTTGAAGTAGCAAGGAACGTGATGTTTTTCTGAAATCTAGCGGAGGGAACGTACGCGGTTTCTTCACCATACTCCGAATGCTGTGTCTGCGTATCAGAATCAGTTTAGAATCAGAAGGTTTATTGGCAAAGTGTGTTGGTACACACAAGGAATTTGGTTTCAGCTGTTAGTGACAGAAATAACACTATACATTTAGCTTGGACTATACAAGACAAAACAGATGAGACGAGACAAAACAGACTATACAAGACGATACAGACAGTATAAGACAGATCAGTAATGTACATAATGTGTAAGAGCGCATGGTAGTGCGAATAACAGTATTGTGCATGAGGTACGATAAAGAGATTATTTTAGAATTTTGCAGAAAAATTTACTCAAATATAAATATACTCACAAATGCTATATAATGCCAATGGAATGAAATAGTATGGTCACTTAATAGTGCATGGAAATGAAAATTGTAACACTTCTGAGCAAAAGTTACTTCTCAGCCAAACCATGGATACATTATATGGACAAAGGTTTATATGGACTCCTGAAAATAAGATTCAAATGTTCTGAATCCCATTCCACATTTATTCCTCATATAATGAGATGGAATTGATTTGGAGAGTGTTTCCGGAGATTTCAATGCTCAATGGAGATAAGAAATTCAAGTACCAATGTAGGGTGTGGAGGCTTGAAGTGCAGTCAGGATTCTTAATCAGCCCAGAAGTGTTTAGTAGGACTGACGTCCGTCTATACCAGGCCACCTAACACCTTCCAGTCTAATACATGAAACTTAACTTTCAGGTGTCCCAATACTTTTGCCCATATAGTGTTTCTTTCATTTTATAAAACTGAGTCTTGATTTTTATGGATTACTTGTGTAGCAGCAAAGAAGTGCATGGTCAACTTCTCCTTCAACCACATTTAACTCTATTATTGGTATTAGTAGTGTGATTTTCTAATACAGTGGAACCCGGTTATCTCGACCTCGGTTACCTCGACAACCCTATTAAGTCGACGTTTTTGAAGTGGAACCGCCAAATTCTCGCTTTTTCGAAGCATTTTTTATCGGTTATGTCGCCGAACCCTAATATCTCGAGCACAAGGGGGGAAAAATTTGCCATTTAACGTCGGTTATCTCGGTGCAGCCGCAGAAGAACTCGCGGAAGTGGCGGAAAAATCGAGTCTTACAGCTGCTACAGGTGTTTGTATTGTATACTGGTGAATCTCTGCTGTTAGTTACTGCACATATGCCTTTTGTTGTTAAATGTTATGCGATGAACGGGAGGCGAAAGCCGCGATTGGTAGGAACGTGGGATGACCAGCAAAAGCATGGAATGAACACCGGCAGGATCGGGGGGGGGGAGAATCCGCGATGCGCTTTGGGAAGAAAAGCGCAGCCGTTGAGAGAGTGCCGGTGGGAAGACACGTACCGGGATACGCATGCGCGATAGCAACGACCGCCGTAAACCAACATATACCAACAATAACGGACAGTGAGAGTGTGGAAGTTTAAATAGGAGCTGGTGATGATGATAAACCAGCACCATATGTGCGAGATTGAAGCGGAGCTTCAGAGAAAGCGGCCGAGAAAGCACCTGACACGCTGAAGGGGGCCGAAGGGGGCCTGGCAGGTGGATTCCTGACAGATAAACATGTACTGTATGTATTTTTATAGCATGCCTTCATCAAACAAATCACGGCAACGCTGTTGTGTAAAAAAACCCTTCAAAAACACGTGCATGCACATTCTCATTTATTAACGCACATCATGTACATAAAGAAATTTCAAGCACGTTAATATATTGCCGCCATTTTGATTTTCGTTTATCTCGATCATCAGTTACCTCGATGCTTTTTGGCGACCCCCTAGGACATCGACATAACCGGGTTCCACTGTATGTAGTGAAGTAAAAGTTTCCCAAAATGGAAATACTCTGATCAAGTACAAAATGTAAATAATGTACTGGT
The DNA here is from genome assembly GCA_039877035.1 of Silurus lanzhouensis. Taxonomy (NCBI): domain Eukaryota; kingdom Metazoa; phylum Chordata; class Actinopteri; order Siluriformes; family Siluridae; genus Silurus; species Silurus lanzhouensis. The sequence continues at coordinate 284,672 of JBCEWE010000422.1, read as the reverse complement.
TGTAAGTGATATATAATTTAGACAAAAAAGACAGGAAATAAATGTTAAAACTATAACATTAAATGTTGAGCAAAAGAGGACATAAACGTATAGTCAAACCTACACTGTGTTTGGCAGCCATCTCACATCCCTGTTCATTCGTCACCTTCCTCAAATGAACCAGGTCCACTTTATTAGCTACGAGGATCATGGGAAAGGACTCTCTGCAAAAAAGAAAACCCAACAGACTCTTTAGTGGCACACTGCTACTTAAGACGAAATGAAAGCCACATGCTGTGAGATGTTGAGACGAACGGCGATCTCACCGATCTTTCACCCTGAGGATGAGCTGGTGAAATCGGTCAACGTGCTCGAAGCTGGCCTTGTCTGTGACCGAGAAGACAATGAGGAAGCCGTCTCCAGTCCTCATATACTGCTCACGCATGGCACTGAACTCCTCCTGACCTGCTGTGTCCAGTACTGTAAAAGAAAACAAGGAAGAAACATTAAAACTATGCTGTGTTTGTAGATTAGCATTCGACTGTACTTAGCTTAGGTTAAAGACTGGATGGAAATACACTTATGTTTTCATTGCTTTTACAGTGTGGCCGAATTACACAATTAACAGGTTACAACTTCCTCTGATTGAGTCAATACGGTAGAACAAACGACTTATATCGTAATGTTAGGTTGTGCCGCTAATATCTAACACGAAGCTTAGTATCTTCTGGTAAGATGTTCTACTAGATTTTGGAGTGTGTTCTTGTGGAGATTTTGTGCTCATTCAGCAACGAGAGAATTCTTAAAGTCAAGTCAAGTCAAGTCAAGTTTATTTCTATAGCGCTTTTCACAACAGACATTGTCTCAAAGCAGCTTTACAGAAATCAACAGTCAAGGTAAATGGTGTGCATTTATCCCTGATGAGCAGCCGTGGCGACTGTGGCAAGGAAAAACTCCCTTAGATGTAATGAGGAAGAAACCTTGAGAGGAACCAGACTCAAAAGGGAAACCCATCATCATTTGGGTAAAGTCAGGTACTGGTGTAGGTGAAGTGTAGACCTCCAGTGTTCCAATTCGTCCCAATGGTGTTCAATAGGGTTGAGGTCAAAACTCTATAGCAGGCCACTTAAGATCTTCCACACTAAAGGATATCTTCATGGAGATAGTTCAATCCTAGTTCAAGTGGAAATTTCATTGTACCACATCCAAACACACGTTACTGTACAATACTGTACAATTGTGTGCCTCCAATTTCTATAATGTGTATGAAGTCAACTTGGTCACCCAGAAGAATCAACCATCAGAATTATGCACCTGTGCAATTACAGCTAACTGATCAGCCGGGAGGTTAAGGGTCTTATTCAGGGGCCAAAATGAGTTGGTGCATGCTAATGATTTTCAATGATGAATATGTATTGCAGTTCAGCAAGCAAATTAGTAGCTTCACCACCAGGTCTATACTTGATCAATTCGACCAGTGTGCAGGCTCAGGCGAATATAACTGAATTAAAAAATAAACAGATGGCTGGTTTTGTATGAAAAGAAAAAATGCACAAAAATTAGCAAACAGAAAACAAACATATTCAAATCAAGCATAATTACAAATCCCATAATGAATATTGAAGTGTTTGTCAGCCTTACCGTCCAGAATCGCCCACTGGCCATCGATCTCTGTGTGCTTCAGGTACGAGTCCTCGATGGTCGGGTCGTAGTCTGGCACAAAGATTTTCTGGAAGAACTGGATGGTGAGGGCGCTCTTTCCCACACCGCCGTCGCCCACCACCACCAGCTTGTAGGTGGGGAGGTTGTCGCTTGGCACGGCGCTGGTTGCCATAGCAACACTTAGACCTGCAAGACAGTGTGGGGGGGGAGAACGCATTATTTCTACTAGGCTACATGGTGATGATGGAAGGAGGTGTGAGAACTTTCCTCGAATAAAACGTACGTTTTATTTTAAACTTTACAATTGAAGAAGAGCTTCAACAATTGTTGTCCCTGGAGTCCTCCCCAGGCTCTGGTTTGTCCTTAAATGTCCTTTTCTGTGGAGAGTTCTCATGTTGCTTTTACACTCAGCATGGGTTTGCTTTTGTGTATCTGATACCAGTATGACCAATATTAGTCTTGAATCACTGAAGAGTTTGTGATCAGAGTAAAACTATGAGGAAATGATGTACAATACAACACTGACTGCACCGGTTATAGATTCAAACTCAAAATGTTTTTCATCTTGTGCCTTCATATTTGCAGTCCATACAAACTGAGCGAACCCAGCTAAAGATCTACAGATGTGGAGATGGGATCTGGAGCATGGTGTATCTTCAATTTTGACTCCCCTGGTGGCAATAAGAGCTCTGATCTCTACTGATCTATGTCATTAAAAAAGTGGGATTTTCCTATTTCTGGAATAAAGAAATCAGACGAAACTTATAGTTGTATACTTTTAGTTTCAACAAAAAAATAGAACCAAAGCAAAAACTCCAAAAAAGATGCCTTCTGGTCTCGCTGGTTTATGTAAATTGATATTAAAATGTATTCATGGTTCTCCTTTTGTTCCAAACAACCAAGACATCATGATATGGAAGTGTGGTATTAGGTTTTATCAACAAAATTATTACTATGTATATCTGGGTATAAAAACAACAACTCTGGTATGTTCAAGAAGTTCTTTGGAGTATGTTGAAAAAGAAAATGGACTAAAAAATGGACTAACGGCCCACAGATCCCACGTGTCCCCCCCAGTTATTAAAGGTTTTCTTCAAAAATAAAATCAGCCTTCATCTATGAGACTTACTCGCACCTCAGACTGTTGACGGATCTAATATAAATAAAAATCCCACCGTTCCAAGTCAAAACGCAACATATGTATATATCTATACTTACAGATCTCCACTGCCAAATGCACATTAGCTCAGTCTTGCAGCTTTAAACTTTCACACACAGCACACTTCTTGTTTAATTCCATGTGTAAATCTGTTTCTTAGCTTTAAAAAAAAAGCCTAAACTTTTATTCAGTCCAAGTGATCACTGACCCACTGACACACTCTTGACACACCAGCTGTGCCAGTAAAACAGTCTCCACCCCCGGTGTGTGAATGTGGTCCGCTCTGGGAGGAAACGCCTGTCAGCAGGCGATGGCCGGCCCTTCCGGCTCTGCACAATGTGAGGAAACACTTTGTTTCCTTCCTTCCTAATTCCACTTCGCGTTCACCTTACTTCGCGAGGGAATCGGAAAGACGTCTCACTCTCATAGGCACCGTAGACAGGGACCTGAATATTTTATCAGCTGAAACCCAATTTTCATTACATCGTAATTATTGGTGTCAGTTCAGGAAAACTAGACGGAATTCTGAATAAAAATGATTCTGCCTGCCAGTAATACACTTTTCCACCCATATGCGGTTCCTCCCCAAACTGTTACCACACATTTGGAATCATACAATTCTATAGAATGTCTCTGAACATGCTACCATTAAACTTTTAATTCAAATGAACTCATCCTGGAACAGATTTGGGACAATGCTCCTGTGTGTAAAGCAAGCTGCCTGAAGATATGCTTTACATCTATTGGAGTGGAAGAGCTTGAGTGTAAAGAACATTGACCTCAATCCTATTTGAACATCTTTTACCACATCCGCAATTCCTGAACACCTTTCAGGACCTTCACCTACATCAGGACCTGACGTGGATGAATGAGCACAAATCTCCTCAACCACACTTCAAAATCTAGTGGAACATCATCCCAGCAGAGTAGAGGGAATTATAACTGGAAATGGAGACAAACTGTGGTATAGGATGTTTAAAAATCAAACTTCTTTAAACTTCTTATATGCACAAACCTTTGTCTTTATACTGCATACAAATATTTCTGACTAATATATTAACTAATAACATTCCAAGGAAAAACTTGGATCCGTAAGGAATTCCTTCACACTGGTTTCCAACCAAGATCGACACAATGTGCGCTTTTTGAATTTCTGAAGAAAAAGAAGAAAAAAAGAAATGCTGGCTAGTTAGAAAAGAGGGCAAATTTTTTCTTTCTCGGTTTCTCCTTCCGCCTACCCGCCACTTCTCACCTACCATATAACAGCTTCCTACGGAGGACAGTCAAAGCTTTTTCTGAGAAACTGCTGCATCATGAACACATTCTAAAGAAAGAACACAATAAGCGCAGACGTTTGTGTTTTACGAACCTTCCATGGCCTCATTTGCCATAATAATAACCTTTACTCTTCTGGGAAGATGTTCCACTAGATTTTGGAGTGTGCTTGTGGAGATTTGTGCTCATTCAGCTACAAGGGTTTTAGTAAAGTCACATAGTGATGTAGAGCGATGTTCAGGAAGTGCATCCCGAAAGTGTTCAACAGGGTTGTGGTCAGAGCTCTAAAGCAGGAAATATTCCACTCCAACCCACGTAAAGTAGTTCTCCTAGTTCCAAAGACGTCCAACGTACAATTGAGTGCTTCCAACTTTGTGGTAACAGTATTAGTCATTTCGACAACCAGGTTTTTTCAGAACACTGAAAACATTTACACTGGGAAATGTCTAGGAATATTTAGTTTTCCGAGCCAATTATCCAATCAAATCATTTGTTGTCTGATTACTTTTATCGTAAAAATGCACATCAAGGAACTTATTCGCTAAATGCCATCACCATCCGTCGTACTTTACGTCTTATAGATCAGTGGTCCCCATCATTTTTTGCACCATGGACCGGTTTAATGTCGGACAATATTTTCACGGACCGGACTTTAATGCGTGGTGGTAATGTATTATGTGTTAGCAGCCGAAGCCCCTTTAAGAAGGTAGTGGATGGAGGTAAGTCATGTGACCGGAGCTCCTTTAAGAAGGTAGTGGATGGAGGTAAGTCATGTGACCGGAGCTCCTTTAAGAAGGTAGTGGATGGAGGTAAGTCATGTGACCGGAGCTCCTTTAAGAAGGTAGTGGATGGAGGTAAGTCATGTGACCGGAGCTCCTTTAAGAAGGTAGTGGATGGATGTAAGTCATGTGACCGGAGCTTCTTTTAGAAGGTAGTGGATGGAGGTAAGTCATGTGACCGGAGCTCCTTTAAGAAGGTAGTGGATGGAGGTAAGTCATGTGACCAGAGCTCCTTTAAGAAGGTAGTGGATGGAGGTAAGTCATGTGACCGGAGCTCCTTTAAGAAGGTAGTGGATGGAGGTAAGTCATGTGACCGGAGCTCCTTTAAGAGAGAGTGGATGGAGGTAAGTCATGTGACCGGAGCTCCTTTAAGAGGGTAGTGGATGGAGGTAAGTCATGTGACCGGAGCTCCTTTAAGAAGGTAGCGGATGGAGGTAAGTCATGTGACAGGAGCTCCTTTAAGAGAGAGTGGATGGAGGTAAGTCATGTGACCGGAGCTCCTTTAAGAGGGTAGTGGATGGAGGTAAGTCATGTGACCGGAGCCCCTTTAAGAGAGAGTGGATGGAGGTAAGTCATGTGACCGGAGCTCCTTTAAGAAGGTAGTGGATGGAGGTAAGTCATGTGACCGGAGCTCCTTTAAGAGAGAGTGGATGGAGGTAAGTCATGTGACCGATGCTCCTTTAAGAAGGTAGTGGATGGAGGTAAGTCATGTGACCGGAGCCCCTTTAAGAAGGTAGTGGATGGAGGTAAGACATGTGACCGAGGCATCATGACATGCATCAAGAGTGAGTCATAGACAGATGTGGCGGAGAAAATCTGGTCATTTTCCAAAATAAAACAGAATCAGAAAATAAATAAAACAGGAATAATGTAAGTTATGTTCTTTCTGTGCGGCCCGGTACCAATTGACCCATGGACCGGTGCCGGGCCGTGGCCCGGGGGTTGGGGACCACTGCTCTAGAATACAAAAATGATCTGTCTTAGTGTACGTTTATTCGCCTCTGGTGTTTCCGTCCAGCACTTTTTAGACTGTATCCCAAAATTTGCATAAAAAACTATGCGGATATGAAACATAGCTACGGGCTCGGCATCCGACACGATCGTGTTCGCATTTCCTCCAGTGATTAAGAGATAGAGCCTGTTTTTTTTTTGTTGGGGTGGTGGGAGGTGAGGGTTAGGTGATAAAAATGCATTTTCCAACCACAACACGGTGAAGTTGTAGAGGTGTCTGTATTAGCTATGTGTGTGTGTGTGTGTGTTGTCTGAACTGCAACACATTGATC